>JAUTXW010003355.1:0-165000 GCA_030620095.1 Kuschelorhynchus macadamiae
GATACGTAACAGTTTAATAAATAAGAAAAAAAAATTTTTTTTTATCATATAAAACGGAAAAAAAATACAGTAATTACCAATTGATTATAATAACAAATAGTATAATTAAAGGCCCTCATGCTATACACCAAAACAACAACAACACAATATACAATTTTTTGCTTCAGTAAAAACAATCAGAAAGACAAGCAACTGCTTCAAAACGAGGTGCAATTCCAGTCAAAATATATCGGTAGACTAACATGCCACCGTAGTTTTATAAATAAAAATTTTACATGTTTGTTGGCGTCTAATACTGTATACTAAATGTGATGTGACAAAAATTTTATTCTTTTTTGGTTTGCTGAATGCAGGAATTACCTCTTGGGTGAGTTTGAAAGTATAAATTACTAGGAATTTTAGTTAGCGTAACGAATTATTATTATATAAAAAAAAAAAAAAGGTTATTTTTAATTATGTGTCTATAAGTATATGTATGTAACATTTTGTCTCTACATTTAAAAAAAAAATGTTGACTTCGCATAATATAAAATAGTACTGTTTTTAGTTTCAGTCAAACAGCACTGATGAAGGCATTTAGCCGAAACGTTTGCAATGAACAAAATGAAAATTAGTGCCGAAAAATAAATTTGTTTTATTTTTCCAAAAAAATAACTTGAGGCCAAAAAAACCAAAGAAAATCTTCCTACGTATAAATATATATATATGTATATATATTTATATATAAATATGTATATATATGTATATATATATATATATATATACATATATATACGTATATATATATATATATATATATATATATATATACATATATATACGTATATATATATATATATATATATATATATATATATATACGTATATATATATATATACATACATACATATATATATATATATATATATATATATATATATATATATATATATATATATATATATATATATATATATATATATATATATATATGTATATATATATATGTATATATAAATACATATATATATATATATATATATATATATATAGTAAAGCAAATTTATTGGTGCTGCTACAAAAAATTTGTTTACATAGGTCAAGACATAAAAAAGTATTTAAGACGTGTGACGTGTACATACATATATAATAAAAACAATACTCAAACACTGAAAATGCTTCTTATCTATATAGAAGTAAAATCATAACTATAGTAGTCATCCAGAGAGTAAAAGTAATTTACAATAAAAAAATTCTTTGATCTTCCTCTTAAAACCTCTAATCGGCAAATCCCTCACATGATCAGGTAGTTTATTGAAAAGTTTGGTGCGTGGTAATTTAAGGACCACCTAGCTCGATTAATCCTGTGGAAATCAATTTGTAAGTCCCGATGATGCCGAGTAAGGTGTTCATGAACATTGCTGTGGGAAATATATTTATTCAAATTATTTATATATATATATATATATATATATATATATATATATATATATATATATATATATATATATATATATATATATATATATATATATATATATATATATATATATATATATATATATATATATATATATATATATATATATATATATATATATATATATTTATATACATATATATATAAATATATATATATATATATATATATATATATATATATATATTTATATACATATACATGTATATATATATATATATATATATATATATGCATATATATATATATATATATATATATACATATACATATATATATATATATATCGATGGTCTTATTCAATACTGGCACAACTCAAAAATCCATATTTTTCAGGAACGCGGTTTCAAATTTTTTGTTTACATAATTCACTGTATTTCATAAAATTATTTATCTATTGTTTGTTTTTTTTTTACTGAATTATATAACAATATTATTGTTAGTGTCAATAAATAATAGTTGTTCTCCTTAACGATAATATTACCAAAAAACGTATATTTTACTTAAACACTGTTGACGTTATGCCACTATTGCATTAAAAAAAAGGATTTTTTTTTATTTAGTTCCGTAGAAATCCACAAAATAGACAAAAAAACATCGTTTAATTCATAAAAATGTTACAAAACATCCTTTAACTTTGACATAAACATAAAAAAGGGAAAGAAAAATTGTCTATCGACAAAAAAAATTGAAGACTATTATAAAACTGTCCGTAAAATTTAGGAATAACGTTCTTCTCCACTAATTTCAGTAGTGCTTCTTTTTCTTGCTGTCAATAGCTAATTGACTTTGATAGAGATTCCTTAGGACTTCCTCAGCAACAACAATTTCATCAAACTCGGCTTGGGCAAAGCTATATTTAAATAGCATTTTTTGGGGGGCATCTCTTGAAACACGGAAAATTGAATTATCAGAAATCCTTACGTTGTCATTGTTTGTATCAGTAAACCTCGAAGATAAGGATTTATTAGCTAGGGCTTTAAAATCCAAAAATGACTGAAAACTCAGTTCGTGCACTTTATAGGGATTTCCTTTTTTTCTTCGCTGTTCTCATTAATGCAATATATTGTTAGAGGCGTATAAATGGGACCACGTTTTAAAGATTTTTGAAATTTCTCGTTGTATCAAAGCATAGTAACATATCTCCCTCATTCTAGGTATGGCCTTTTACCAAAATTATGAGTAAATGAATTTATGAAGTCATATTTACGTAAGGCGTACATATACATCAGGAAAATAAATTTATTCTTATTCTGCACCCAGCAGTTATCGGAATAAAAAACAATGTCAGGTTATGTTTTCATTCATTGCATGTTGTTCAACTGTCAATATACATCCATAAACATGTTGCTCTTCGTTTTTTGCTCCTCTTTTTCCTTGAGTCGTCCCATGTGAAGCAACTGACATCATTGGAAGCCAGATTACAAATTGTGAAATTAAAGGCATTTATTTTAGATACATAATAAAATGAAGATATATCACCCCTAGTGCACTGCATTACAGCCTGTAAGTCAAATACTGCTACTACGTAACTACTGTCTTGTTTTGATTTTTCCTTATCTCGTTCTTTGGCCTGGCGGCGTGAACGATCTTTGTCTTGTTGATGCTGTTCATAATCAGCTGTAAAAATAGTTTTTCTTCAGGATCTGCATTTTCAAATTGTATGCAATCTTCACATTGATCTTTCTTCGGTTTAAGGGCGAAATATTGTATTCAGTATTAAATGTTCTTGCGTAAATTTGATAACTTCCTGGAGATAATATCTGCCTCTCTTTGCAGACACTAAGGTAATCTCTAAAAAGGTCCATCAGTGAATGTCCACCTTCAATGTACTCCTTTCTGCTATCCTTTCTACAATAGTGGCTCTCCATGCGTGGTATGGAGTCTATGTGTTCACGAATACCTTTCATAATATTTGTCGGTATTTTTCGATGATGGCCGTCTTTGCCTCGTTTGTCCAATTCTAAAACTCAGTTTGGGAAAAGACTCTTTTTTTCAGTTACGGTTCGTATAAAACGTTGACTAATCGAAAGTGTGTTTCTAAAAAAATCTTTGCATACTCTTATTTTCTTATCATTTATAGAAGATAAAATGCATTGTTAAACTTTCGGTTACTATTCTCTCTGTGATATCTATGCTTTAGTTCAACAGTTCGTAGACTACGTAAAACAAACTCGTTGCCGATCTACATTCCCAGAATTCAAAAATCATTGAAAATTACTTTTCTTTAACTTCTGACAGATTTCAATGAACATTTTTTGGATACATTTCTGGACATTGCAGGTAGGTCAAGCGTTTTTTCTTAATAATTTTGTTGCTTGTTGAGACATACTCTTTGCCCGTATTTCTTAACAGCTTTTGCTTTTGTTCTTTTCCATCTATTTACATCGCCCTTTCTCTTTTTCACGTTTTCTTTAATTCTCCAATATCGCTGCCACTATCTGAAGACGTTTCTAACACGTCATTCACTAAAACTAGATTTTATTATCTTGTGGCAAGACGTAGTCTTTATCAGTGATATCGTCATCTCAGTCTTCTGAGACTGAAGATGCAGAACTCGAAGAGTCCCGAATCGGAAGATGAAGAATCCGATTCCGACGAGGATGAATCCGTAGACGATATACAGTTTTGGTCGCTGTAGGAATCTGGAACTTTATCACATTTTACAAGTTCTGCAAAAAAATATTTCGAAGGGCACACTCGATAATAACAAACGAGATAAAATCACTTGGAAAATAAAACTGCTAGCTCCCTTATACGCAGCCATTATTACCGATTGTAGCTGACAGACTTTCAAAAACGTCTTTGTTAGTTAGCTCGACCTCCTATGGGCAGCAATAGATCCTAAAATTTAAAACAATAATTCATAAATAGCAGCAATGAAAACAGTGCACTTTCATTCAAAAAAAATAAATATTAAAACTATGTTGATTTTAGAATTTTACCTTCCTGGTTAAGAATCGGCGTTTCGTCTTCGAGTACATAGCTTATTTGAGTTAGATTGGAATAACTTCCAAAATTATTGGTTGTTTCTTCAATTTCCCTTTCTATTGTTTTGTCACAATTTACCATAACTGGAAAAAAAAGTTTCATAAGAGGACCTTATAATAACGCGCGATATAAGAACTTTTTGGCAAATAAAACTAGTAGCTCTCTTATTAATACTGACCATTATTGCTTATTTTAGCTAGGGAAACCTCCAAAACTTCTGCTAGCTTAGTGATAGGCTCTGTAACTTCCGGCAGCAATCGGTCCTAAAACTTAAAATATAAGTTTAATTAGCAGCAATAAAAACAATACGCAATAATTTTTCACGTTTTATTTATTTAAAACATTTTGCGATGCCGACTAAATATTGAGATAATTACTATAATCTAATTAAAGAAAATATTAATTGTATTTTTTTACCTTCTTGGCTAAAAATTGGCATTTCGTCTTCTATTATATTATTTTTTTCCATTTTTGGAATAAGGCCCATCTTTTGTTTCTTTAATCTTTTCTTCTATTATTTTGGTATCGTTTTTAACATTTTGCCAAATTTTAGCGGTGCGAGCTCTTGCATAGACATCTTTTACAGCAGTTTTCCTATAAATTCACATAATAAAAATTACTATCCATGATTGAACATTGCTTCTCTATACAACCAACTAGCGTCTAGCAACAATAACAAAATATTACGGTTTACTGATTAATATGAATTAGAGCAATATAATTGTCCAGAGAGAAACAAACCAAACAAGCGAAAACAAAAATGACAAATTAAAAAAGTTAAATTTGTGCATTATTTAACCTAGGCACGTTTTATACAACTATTAACGGTATAACAATAAAAAAATAAACAATAATATTCTAGAACAACGGCATAACTAAAAATAATACAACGCGGAGCAGTACTGACAAATTATTAAAGGGGAAATAACAGCCCAACTCAAAATAATCCGTCTAAATTTTAATAAATAATGGATTGTTAAACTTACCTTTTTTATTTAGACTGGCACAACTGAAAATAGTCCTGTCTTCTTTATAAAATATATTACTTTCTTGAGATAGTAATCCAAAAATAATGGCACAACTCCAAATAGTCCGATCTTCTACAATAAATAAACACCGAAACAACACAGCAAGATGAAACTTTTTGAGTTATGTCACTCTTCATGAAAAATGCGCATATAACCTCACAAAGACTCCAATACAACTGAAGTCGTGCCGGTATTCAATATTACGGGGAGCTGTGTTTCGCGATTTGCACAACGACATATCGCGCCATCTAGCGATTAGGTTTGCAAATAAAAAAGTGCCGTTCTTGCATATTAAAGTAGAATAAATGTCCTACAGGATGCACCAGAAATCCTAAGAACGCAATTTTTTGAGTTGTGCCAGTATTGCATAATACCATCGATATATATATATATATATATATATATATATATATATATATATATATATATATATATATATATATATATATATAGTAAAGTAAATTTATTGGTGCTGCTACAAAAAATTTGTTTACACAGGTCAAGACATAAAAAAAAAGTATTTAAAACTAGTAATAGTGGCACGTGTACATACATATATAATAAAAACAATACTCAAACACTGAAAATGCTTCTTATCTACATAGAAGTAAAATCATAACTATAGTAGTCATCCAGAGAGTAAAAGCACTTTACAATAAAAAAATTCTTTGATCTTCCTCTTAAAACCTCTAATCGGCAAATCCCTCACATGATCAGGTAGTTTATTGAAAAGTTTGGTGCCTGGTAATTTAAGGACCACCTAGCTCGATTAATCCTGTGGAAATCAATTTGTAAGTCCCGATGATGCCGAGTAAGGTGTTCATGAACATTGCTTTGGGAAATATATTTATTCAAATTATTTCTCACATATAATAAACATTGCAGAATGTATGCACACAACAGTCATGACTCGCAAACTCCTGAAGCCGTCCCTGCAGCCGGCTCTGTAAGCCCCAGGATAACACGGATTGCTCTTCTTTGGAGTGCAAATATTCTTTTAACTTGTGGGGCATGGCCCCATATCAGGAGCCCATATGAAATCCGAAATTGGATAAGAACATGAAATGCCGACAACAAACATGGCCCAGAAACAGTGCTAACTATATTTCGCAGTACACAAATGTTGCAGGATATCTTAGATGAGACATAGTCAATGTGGGGTATCCAGGTCAATGTCTGATCAAGGTATATACCTAGAAATTTAAATGATTCAGGCTCCCCCAGATCAATCGCATTATTCATGCTAAAAGTCATGGTTAAAGTTTTTTCATTATTCAAACTCAACCCATTAGCAGAGAACCAGTCCAAGGCCCCCGACTGTGCCTCCCCAAGCATGTTTTTCAATAAACAAATATTTTGGCTAGAAGCAAATGCAGTGGTGTCATCCGCAAACTGAATGAATTCAACTGTAGGATCACAAAGTGGTAAATCATTACTATAAATAATAAAAAGCAGAGGTCCCAGTACTGACCCTTGCGGCACACCAAGGAAATTGGCCTTAAGGTAGAACATTGGCCATTAACTTCAACAAGCTGTTCGCGACCCTCCATGTAGGATTGCAGCAACATGAGGCCCTGATTATTGCAATTGTAGTGTTTCAGTTTTTGAACAAGGAGGCTAGGGCAGACACAGGCCTTACTAAGGTCACAGAATAAAGCTGCCAAATGTGCACCCTCATTAAAAGAATTCGCAATTGTTGTTATTAAGCTATTTATAGCCATTCCCGTCGACATACCATCCCTGAAGACAAACTGCTCTTTGCTCAATAAATTGTATGCTTCAAAGTGGCCGGAAATTCGAGATTTCAACGCCTTTTCGAATATCTTTGCAAACAAGGGAATTATAGATATAGGCCTATAGTTTTCAGCACTCATAATTTTCCCCTTCTTAAATATTGGCACCACATGTGACCTCCAAACACATGTTTAATAGTTTTGTCAAAGGATACACAATAAAATTAACAATGTTTTTAATTATCTTTGTGTTAAAGGCAAACAAATCCTTTCTGTGTGAATTTTTTAAATTAGAAATTATATCCCTTATCTCAATAAAAGTTATTTCTTCAAAGCTAAAAGAGGGAAGGTTCTCAAGTTCCAATCTATTTAAATAATGTTCACTAGTATATGAGGCCTGCTGGCCAAAAGTCCCACGATTTAAAGACATTTTCAAGCTAGGATGGTACACCTAACTTAAAGGATGCGACCTTAGAGTTTAAGTATCTTGGCGGGATAATTTCGCATTCATATGTTATGTTATCGTGTGCTTCTTTCAAGCAGTATCGTTCTATTGGCTTTAGGCACCTATGTTATTGTTGTTAGTTGCACTAAATCTTCTATAGTTTCTTTTATTAGTATTGTTTCTTTGTCTTAGTTTGTGCCTATTTGATCCACGTTTACCCTTTGGACTCACAAAAACCTCATCTTTATCCGTACAAGATGTTTCGCTTGGCTTAACATTTTTACTTGGTATAGAGCTTAATACACTCTATATATCAGCATTTGTTCCTCCTGACATACTGTCACTAGAATGAACAGGTGGTAGGTACTGTGTGGTATGGTGTGGTATAATGAATAACTTTATTATTCTCTCGTGTAGGGGTATTTCTAACAGAATTATGCTTTTCTGTCTGTTTTCCAACAACTTTTTTGGATTTATCCTCTTCAGATCTATCATTTCTGGATGGATGTTTGTTGTTTATATTCATTTTCGACAAATTTTTACCCTTAAGGGTTTTCACCTGATGAATAAGTTGAATCTTCTCTTGAAGTAGTTTGATTGTGTTTCTAAGATCTTTCTCCATAGACTCTTTATCCTTAAGTATATTCTTGTATAATTCAATAGACTGGCACTGTTAGTCACCATGCAGACATATTTTGCAGTAAAATTTAAGATAATGATCCTTTTTTAAGTCCATTACCCTAATTTCAGACACGGTCAAATTGGAGCATGAATGGCATATCTTATCACTTCATTTATAGCATAAATAAGTTAACGTTGTTCGTCCGCGTTTTTCTATGTTTTGCGAATGATAAAGTTAAATTTAATTTTAGTGTTTGGTGTCAGTTTGTTCATAAAACAATTCTACATTTGAAAAGTCACTTTTTATTATTGTCGGAACCTTAATAACGGCGCTAAAAGCTAAAACAGTAAAAAATCTTCAGATTTGGATGTTCATTTCAAACAATACAAAAAAGGAGAACATAAACAACCTTATCACACCTATTGTTCAAATTAAATTTATTGAAGAACCAGGGTTGTACTGTCTGTCGGTATTGTACTAAACTTGGTACAATATGAGATCTTTTAAGTGCTGCAGGAATAAAGATTTTGTTAACTATTGCTGCATATCTTGTTGCAGTATATTTCATAACAGCTGTATGGAACGAATGTCACAAATTATAAATCTTGGTGGTTATAAAATATTTTGTTCAGAAGAATGCTAAACAACTTACAATGTAAGGTGAACAGGAAAGAACTCTTAATGGGCAACTAGAACAATTAAAAAAAGAATTGAGGGATAAGGACAGACATATTGAAAAGTTGAGACGAAATAGTCAAGTGTTTGAGAATGAGGTGTCAGAAGCTAAAAAAACATAATCAGTTCGATTTGAAAAACTAAATAAACAAAATGCTTCTTTAACAAGTGAAATAAAGTTAATAAAAAGAAGAGAAGATGAAATGTTATCTGAGATGCATGCTTGGAAGGAGACAAAAGAGAACATGGTACAGAAAATTGAGGAACTGAAGGCACTTAACAAAAATCTATTAACTAAAATAAGTACACTAGAACAAGAAAATGAAGTTTACTCGTCAGATCTAAAAAAACTCCGTCAAACAATATTCAATCTAGAATCCAAGGAGCAAAATCAGTTAGACGTTCAATCAGGCAACAGTCAAATAATAAAATGCACTGGTGAACTCCAAAATATTAGTAAGTCACTTGACAGAATTGCAAAGCCAGGTTGATAATGCTATTTCCACTATTAAGTAGGATACATTCTTCACGACAGAAGTAGCTCAACAGTTATTTTCATCCATACAAGATCGAATAGCTGTCAAGCTTCTTTCAGTTGCGGGGTCTATCAAGGAATCAAATGTGGAGCTAATAAAAATGCTGACTTCAGACAAAGTGTAGTAACGGAAGCTCACAAAGCATCTTTTTCTTCTGAACTCTTCAATCAGCTTCAGCAGAACATCTCACAAGTCTCACAGGACGTCTGGGGCTTGAAGAATAAAATTGAAATCCTTAAAAGAAAAATAAATGACGGATCTGCTCCTGTTAGGAACACTGCTGTCACGGCATCTGTGTCTCTAGCATCGTCGGGAAAAACTAATGGAATCCATCCCAATAGCCAAACCAAAACTACTACTCACCAAAACAAACAACAAACAACCCCAGGTACTCAAAATCAACTAGAAGACCGTCAGCAGCGATACGGGCATCAGCCTGGATCTAATCCAGTTTCTGCCTGCCAGACTCCTGGTATGAGTCATTCTGGTAATGATAGCGATAGTTTTAGTTTTAGCGATATTACTGCAGTCTCTGTCCCTAAATATTGTACTGTCTTTGCATCACTGTTCTCTCTCAACACTAACAAACACAAACTAGAAACAATGTTAAATCACAAATTAAATTCAAACAATATTATATGTGAAGAAATTAACCAAAATAACACTAATACACCATATAAGTCATTTAAAGTTATCGCGGACGAGAGACAAAGAGAACAACTCTTTGATAGTTCCACTTGGCCTAATGGAATATCAATCCGCCCCTATAAGAAAATTAATAATCCATTTTTTTGTGGATCAAATAACAGGCGAAAATTCCAGTATCGCACTGCACATTAATGTCCAGTGCATCAGAGGCAAGTTGCCGGAGATTGAGGTATTCCTACAGGATAAGCCCTATATTGACATTTTGCTGATTTCGGAGCATTGGCTTCGAGAAAGTGAAAAGCTGTGTTTTCCAGTAGCGAGCTTTAATATGACAAGCTGTTTCTGTCGAGATAATGCAAAAAACGGTGGGGTGAGCATATACTCCAAAAACATTTACAGTAGGGTCACAGAGATAAGTAAGCTGGTAAAACTTTCTGTAGAGCAAAATATTGAGATAGCAATTTGTATCTACAGACCTCCAAGTTCAGACATGGACATATTTTTTTCTGTGCTCTGCGATCTGCTGGAATGGTCTTGCAGGTTTAAGAGGAACATCAATCTTCTGATCGGAGGAGATTTTAACATCGACCTTTTTATATCACATAATAACAAACATACCCTTCTAAATATCATTTAGTCCTATGACCTCGAGCAAACAATTTTTACAGAAACTCATTCCCAGGGCGGTAAATCTAGTTGCATTGATAATGTATTTGCAAATTTTAAACTTATAAATCCAGGTCTCTCATTAGATATTGGTCTGTCAGACCATTTTGCCCAGTTGATATTGGGTCCCTCCCTCAACTCTAACAGCAATAAAAATATCGCAATGTGTTATAAGAGAATATATAGTATAAATAACTTCAGGACTCTCGATTTTTATTTAAATAATGAAAAGTGGACTGATATTTATTTGGCAGGGTATGGTGAAGAACATATTTTTTGAAACTTTCCAGCATTATTTTAACATTTGTTTTAATATATTTTTTATAATATAAAATATTAAAAATAACCATGTTCAAAAATCCCCATGGATCACTGCTGAAATAAAAAAATCAAGAGACTTAAACCTGTTTTTTTACGAAAATTATAAACAAACGCCAACTGAGGTAAACAAGAATATGTACAATGATTACAAAAAAATATATAGGAAGCAGTTATTGCGGGTTAAAGAAAATTATTATACAGATAAAATATCAACATCTGACAACAAAAGCAAAAGTGAATGGGAAATTATAAAGTATCAAACAGGGCGAAAAAAAGACTGTAGGATTCCAGATAACCCGGATCCTAATAATTTTAATGACTTTTTTGTCAATAACACTGACAATATTGTGCAAAAGCTACCCACACCATCATGCGGCCCCCTAACATTGCTTAATAAAAGTACCCGTTCTATCAATGCTTCTCTTTTTATTAGGCCAGTTACTCCTGATGATCTAAAAATTACAATAAAATGAAAAATAAAAAAACAGAGGATATATATTCCATCAGCCCCTTTGTCAGCAGATCTTGTCTACAACTAATCATTGAACCATTAACGGATATTATTAACACTTGCATCACTGAAGGACACTTTCCAATGAAACTAAAATTGGCTAAAGTAGTGCCTGTCTTTAAGAAGGGGGATGCTCATAATGTTGAAAATTATCACCCAATTTCAATTCTTCCATCTTTCTCAAAAATCTTTGAAATGATATTATGTCAAAGCCTCCTTTCATTCTTTGAACAGCACCAAATTATAACACCCAGTCAATTTGGTTTCAGAAAAGGAATATCAACGATGGATGCAATCCATCAATTAACAGAATACGTTTATGAGTCATTTGAACAGGGATATAAGTACAGGTGTCTGCTTACAGATTTATCCTCAGCCTTTGACTCTGTTGATCACTCCCTCCTATTGGCTAAACTGAATTACCACGGAGTTCGGGGCAACTGTCTGTGGCTTTTTAAATCATATCTCGAGGACCCCTACCAACAAGTGTTTATATCAGAGAAATTTAGTTCAGTGCTTCCAGTGAGGCACGGTGTACCGCAGGGGTCTATCTTAGGACCCATATTGTTCCTTGTGTACGTGAATGTTCTCCCTGGTGCTATTTCATTGGAGCAGTTAACTACAGTTTTATAAGCGGACGATACTTCTTTTTTGGTCAGATGTTGTAAGGAGCTATCGTTGAGCAATAGTTTCCAGACAGTATTGGAGGATGCAAAATTGTGGTTTACCGCTGTTTCTAAATGAATCAAAAACACCTCTATTAAAATTCCAGCTTCGCGGTAGTGATGAACTTAATAAACCCAAATTTCTAGGTGTTTATATTGACACTTCTCTTAGCTGGCAGGAACACATTATAAAATTGAACGAGCAACTCTCAACATCTCTGTTTGCAATTCGGAAAATTCGTATTACAGTGGGACAACATGCGGCCTTAATAACATACCACGCCCTCTTTCACTCTCTTTTATCTTATGGTTTGCTGGCCTGGGGAGATGCTGCCATTACACATCTTGACACTATATTTCTTAAGCAAAAAAGAGCAATTAGAATAAATGCGAATATATCATCAAGGGATAGTTGCAGGTCACGTTGTATGGTTAAATAATATACGAAAAATTAACATACATTAGAAATCACCTTGACAAATACAGATCTCACACGACCATTCACGAACGCGACACGCGTTTAAAAAATAAATTTAATTCAATTAAATACATTTAATTTGCTTCCCTTAAATTTCCGGGAATTAAACCTGAATAGTTTTAAACTGAGACTGAAAAGGTATATTGTACATTTAGCACCTTACTCCATTAGTGATTTTAAGCAGACCTTGAAAGAGAGCAGAGACTTAAATATTTTACTTTAATTAAATGTATTAAGTTAGTCAATATTGTTATGTTTTTATAGTTTTTTTTTTATTTTTTATAATTTTTTTATCTGATTGTTCTTCTGACATGTCTATGAAAATGTATTTTTTCCTGAGACTAATAAATATTATTATTATTATTATTATTATTTACCACAAGCAAGGAATTTGACAGAATCTCAATCAATATTGCACTTGGGACAGGTGATTTTTCTATTGTTAATCTAGATTAAAAACACGCGGATCACATAACCTCAATCGGCCTGTGAATTTATTTCTTTGTTTCAAATTAAAACTCCATTTGCTCCATATATATATATATATATATATATATATATATATATATATATATATATATATATATATATCTTTTAAAACCTTTAAAAAAAAAATTAAAGTGCTATCTGGTTCAGAATTCTTTCTACTCGATCAACGAATATCTCAACAGTTGACTTTTTTCTGTCTTGTTTGTTTGTATTTTTTTCTTTCCTTTTGTTTTTTTCCTAAATATAGTGTATGCGTAATATTGTGTAGAAATTTACTTTAGTAAATCAGTTTATTTTTATTATTTTATAATTTGACATTGTTAATACTTTTTTGAAAGTCTTTTTGACAATAAATATGAATATGAATAATATGAAAATATATATATATATATATTAATTAACACCCTATATATATATATATATATATATATATATATATATATATATATATATATATATATATATATATATATATATATATATATATATATATATATATATATATATATATATATATAGGGTGTTTCAGAAATAAGTGCCTTAAATTTGACTGTAAAATTTTTCTCTAAGTCACACCTTTCAAAAAATACAGGGTGTATAATAATTATGAAACTTTCTTATTTTTAATCTCTTTAAAATTATACTCGAAATATAAACGCTGGCTATTAATAGTGCATCAAGATTTCTTTATCAAATTTTTTTTAGACGTTCCTTTAGCCAATCTGTTGGATAAGTGCTTTTACTTTCAATACGGCATATGTCTATAAAAATCACACCTACAGGAACTGGAAATGAAACCCCTGTAGTTTTACAAAGTTGTTTAAGGTTTAAAATTTTAATGTCTTCATACAAGTTCTTCGTTAACATCTCGATTAAATAACAACCTGTTTACGAAACAAGTCTCTATGACCTAATTTATAAACAGTAGTTATACTGTTATTATAATTATTAGGAAGATAATGAATGTGACAAAGTGCCTAACTTATTGTATTTTAAAATTTTTGTCATAATTTCTTTTAGAATTATGTCAGATCAGCTGAGTAAAAAATTTGTGAATTATGGTTTTTTTTAACAGTTTTCTCATTTTCACTGCTTTATTAGTCTTGGTATAGGGTATTTGGTGGCTAAAAATGCAGGGGCAATTGCATAGCTCATTTAAGGGCTAAATATGTCTGCAAAACCTTCGTTTTTTAGATACAGGGTGTTAGTTTTTTTATATCCAGTATAACTCTAAAAAAAAAACAATGGCTAGAGTTAAAATAAGATAAATATTCTGGAAAAAAGCCCATAGTTCACAA
Source organism: Kuschelorhynchus macadamiae (assembly GCA_030620095.1). NCBI lineage: Eukaryota > Metazoa > Arthropoda > Insecta > Coleoptera > Curculionidae > Kuschelorhynchus > Kuschelorhynchus macadamiae. The sequence goes on from JAUTXW010003355.1 coordinate 14,567, forward strand.
AAGTTTTATTACAGCCGGTATATAGTAATTATCTCACGTCTGACAAAATTTCCAAAATAAGTTATACTAAAATTTGCAGAATATAAGGTTAGTGTTGGGTTAATTTTAATTAACTTTTGTCAAACCCTCTATCCACATTTTTTAAAACTAATTATACCGTTACTACTACTGATCATAAATTAGGTAATGATTTGTTTTGCATACAGTTTGTTAAGTCAACGTTCCACTTGTATGACAATGTCAAGATTTTTATATGAACCCTGTATATTGTAAGGAAACAAAAATATCAATAGTCGATTTTTTTGCATTCTGTCAAAGATTATTTTGATCCGAAAAAAGGAAAAAAAGTGTTTGATTTCATGCCGTGTATGTTGTATGTACATACCGAATAGATCGTTCAAACGAACCGAAAAACTGCATCTCATTATCGTGTTTCGCAATTGAAATATTCATCCCTAAACTTTGATCAAAACATGCACTTTGTAGAAACAGGAGTTTAATTACTAATTTAGGTATTTCTATTTAACTACTTAAAAAAAAAGAATCCCTTTACAGGTTTTGTATCAAAATTCATTGCACAGAAGTAATATTTTGAAGGAAATATTAATATTCTTTATGAAATGCGGTTTCTGTTGTCCTTCTAAGTTTATATGTACAGATCTCTGAAACCAACGGAGTCTTAAGGGAAATTTGAAAGCGAAGAAATTTCATTTTTTTGTTTCTCATCACGCTAATATAGGTATACATATGTACTATGCTTTTGTTAAAAAAATTATCAATTTAAATTTCTCCACAAAATTCTATAAAACCTGTGTTTCGATCGTTGAACCTTGCAAAAAATTAGAATTCTGTTTTTCTATGAATGATGCCTTCAATATTTTTATATAAAAACCAACCCAACTTCAAAAAAAGAACAATTCTTTATTCACAAAAATTTCCAGCAGATTGGCTTCATTAAAACTAAAAGCAACTGTTTATTAAAGCGACCTTCTGACAAATACTTTTGACGTACATGTCGTTTAGTAAAAAAATTCTGTATTACACTTGCTTGTCATATCATATGGGAGCAAATCCATTGCTTTTCATGTTCGATAAGTTATGTAGAAGCAATACTGGTTGCAATGAAACTGCCTTACCCTTGTATCTGGATTCACTTTCATCAAATTCAAAATAGTTTCCTTGTTTAAACAGATTTTAATTTGGGCCTAGATTACGAAGTCAAAACTATGTGAGTATTGTCCTCGGTATTGTCAGTAAAAAATCTGGTCCATGCATGCTCTTGTTTTTCGACATACATTATTTATAATAGACTGACACTGTTTAGAAACAAAATAACTTAATCGCAAGTCAAACTATTTCTTAAATTGATTTAGTGTTGAAAACAACCACTTCTTGCAGCAAGAACAAGACAAAAACAAGAAATTTGCAAGAGTATTGTGAAACACTACATATGCAACTTAAGTCCAATTTGAAAAAAATGTCTATCAGCAAATTTCAAACCACGTCAACTTTTTTTAATCAGACACCCAGTGCATTTGTTGTATTTTGGAAAGTTTATTCGAAAAGCGGTTGGGTAATATCATATTTTATCCTATATTTACTTATACATGGTTTCATTGGTTTCCAAGTTGTCCATGCATACTTCGGAATGTGTACTCTTTAGCACCCTGTATAAGCTAAACCAAAAAATATGGTGTTTTCGAATTGGCCTTTAAATAAGCTTAACAAAATAAAATGAATATACTCTGTGTCTTATTAAAAATAGAAAGATTGGTTTGCTACGGTTTTGTGAGCTCCCTGTATGATCAAAGTTATGTTTAAATTATGCACCTCATGGATCGCATAGAAAGTCCTTAAGACACCATGTCCATTTTCGAACACCAATCGGGATGTACTCTGTTATAAACAAATAATATTAAGAACTCATTTCTTACACTGTTATAACTTTTATAGTTTACCAATAAAAAAACTTAAAACAAAAAGGAACATGCTTTTGTATTGCCGGCTTAATTTAGCTAAAACTTCTACTCTCCATTAAAAATCAATATTCCAGGAAGGGAAATATTTACGTATTCGGATACCAGAAAGTACCTTTCGTAAACGTTAGAAAAATCCCGGCTATTGCATTATGACATGGCAATGCTTGTTATAAACATATAATATTATACCATTTATAAATAAAACAATGTAAAAAATGGTGATGCTTTTCGACTGCGATATTTTTCTTTTCTCCATCTCGTACGAATAGTCACGTCCATAGAACGGATTTTTTAAACATCAAATTAGTTTCCTTAAATTTTTATTTAAATTAATGACTGTCAGATACTAGTAATAAATATTAAACTTTATTACTGTTATTATTTTACAATCGAACACCGCCTGACATCGCCTTCCCCATAATATGCAACTGAGGAGAAAATGATTACATTTTTTATTTTATTACTCTAATCTCCCCTGGAAGTTTTTTGTTCAAGGCGGCACGGGCTTTGTCCCAGTCGGCAGGCTTGTCTAGCCCGTTCGACAAAGTTCCGAGTCGGAGTGAAGGAACTTATATATTATATTCAGTAAACTTTGATATTGGTAATGAGTATATTCAGTGGACTACTGAAATAAAATATCTTGGAGTTGTGATAGATAATGTGCTCTCTTTTAAGAACCACTTTGAGTACATGCAGAAAAAAATTCGAAAGAAGCTCTTCTTCTTTACTAGAATATCAAGAAAGTTGAGTTTTTTTGCAAGATTGACTGTCTTCCGAACTGTCATCCAACCATGTTTTGAGTATTGTTCCTCTCTTATTTATTTGTTGTGTGGTATCCAGATTCAGTCTCTTCAAATACTGCAAAATGGAGCAATGAGAACTATATTGCAATGTAATAGGTATACCCCCATAGTATGTATGCTCCAGACCCTTAAATGGTTCACAGTGTCAAATAGATTGTATTTTTTGTCTATGTCGTTTATATTTAAATTCAGCAGGGGAATGATGCCAGACTACTTTAGTGAGTTTATTAGCTTCCGAAGCGAAATACATAATTATAATACGAGATATCGTAACAATTTTCACATAAACAACGTACGATATACAAGTAGTATGGCATCTTTATTATTTAAAGGTCTTAGAGATTTTAATAACCTTCCCGTAGAGATTAAAGATTCAAGTTCGCTGGCTGTGTTTAAGAATAGACTGAAAAGATTTATAAGCTCAGATAGGTAAAACTATTATATTTTGGAATCATGTCCACAAGTGTTGCTTATATATTATTTTGTGTTGTAATATTATCAAATTTTGTCTTGATTTTATTTGTTTTGTATATGTTTAAAAGATTTTATTAATTTTAATCCAATGTGTATTGTGTGATTTAACTTTTTTTTTTGTATTAGGATTCCTACTTGGCTGAATAAATAAATAAATAAATCACTTAGTTCTTGGGGAATGTCGAGGAAACTCAGCAAGAGCAGTAAGGCTCTACTCACAAACATTTCCTGGACGACACTTACCAAATAGAAGAACTTTCATATCTGTCGACCATCGCCTTAGAGAAAATGGATCGTTTAAACCTGCTGCACATCTTCGTGGTCGACGAAGCTTTGTAAGGACAGTCAGAAATGAAGAAGCTATTTTGAATTTGGTAGAAGAGAATCCAGAAATAAGTGTCAGGAGAATTTCAATGCAGGCCTGTGTTGCTTCAACATCAACAATGAACATTAAAATCAATGGGTTTGCACCCCTATCACAAGCAAAAGGTACATAAATTATTACTAACCGATTTTGAACCACGTGTTGATTTCAATCATTGGTATTTACAAATGTGCCAACAAAACAATAACTTTCAATCAACAATATTATTGACTGATGAAGGGTGTTTCACAAGAACTGGAATTTTTAACATTCATAGCGCACACGTTTGGCAAAACGAAAATCCTCACGCTATACATCTAACGATTGTCAAAACCAGTTTAAAAGAAATGTTTGGGCAGGTGTAATAGGAAGTCGTTTTATAGGTCCCTATTATCTACCAGAGCATTTAAACGGCAACAGTTATTTGGACTTTCTGAGAAACCATTTGTATGGACTTTTGGACGATGTCCCTATTTTAACGAGGCAACAGATGTGGTTCATGCACGGCGGTGCGCCACCGCACTTTTCAAGGGAAGTAAGGGTGTGGCTACACAAAAAATTTCCCTGAAAATGGATTGGAAAAGGAGTAGATGCACCTGTACAGTGGCCCGCGCGTTCCCGAATTTAAGCCGATGGATTACGGTATTTGGGGTATTCTAAAAGAAAAAGTGTATTCTACCCCAATTCTCTCTGTTGACCATCTTACTGTTAGAATTGATGCTGCCTGCAACGACTTGTCCCTTGCAAGGCGTACACTACAAAACACTTCCTCAAAACTTTTAGGGAATGCTCGAAAATGTATTGACGTAAACGGTAACCATTTTCAGCAATTGTAGAATAGATTAAACTATGTGCTAGAATATTAGTTAAGTAGCATAGTTATAAAAATGACTTTATATTAATATTAAGTTACTTTTTTACTTTTTCAAACTAATCTACTTATCGTAAATAAACAAAATAATTTGTTATTAGTGCTTTTAGCATAAATCATCTGCGCTTTTATAACAATGGGTTTCAAAACTAATTAAGTAAGAACAATTTTGTCCAATTGGAATTAATTTAGCTAAATTCAAGCAAAAAAGTGAAAATATCTCGAAAACAAAACCTCTCTTAGGAAATTTCTAAGAGAGCAAATTTTTAATAAATAAACTAGCCAATAAAATAACATTAAAAATAAATCAAATATACCGGATGGTAAAAAAGTTCCGGGCGATAATGTACTGTGGCGACCCCTGTTCTACGCCACTGGACTGAACCTGTTAAGTAAAATTTTGTCAAATTATGAGTCCTAACTTATGCATACTGTGGTTAAAATTTCAATTTGCCACTGTACTTATCTACGGAAATAACAAAGAAAATATAGTTTTAAACACCTACATGTAACATCCTGTATTTTTAGAAAGGTGTGACTTAGAGAAAAATTTTACTTAATTTTTTCTCAAATTTCATCAAGATCTATAAACAGTCAAATTTAAGGCACTTATTTCTCAAACACCCTGTATATACACACACACACACACACACACATTATTTACTGTTTCTATAAACAAATCGAAGGATGTGCTGTGGGTGCATCAATATCCAGTGTCATAGCCCAGCTAGTACTCGAAGACTTAGAAGAGACAGTTATTAAAAATCTTAATCTTTAACTGTCATTCTTCAATAGGTACTTAGATTATTGTCTCACTTGTGTACCAAAAGGCAAATGTAACTATATATTACAAGCATTTAATAGTTATTTTTAAATGTGTTCAGATTATTTGTTGCATTTAGATTGACAAACAAAAATCTTTTTTGGCTTTTTCGCAACTGAATAAAAATATTTAACTTTAAATTAATTGAAGCAAATATTTAACAAAATTACATACCTCAACATGTAGACTAGTCTGTCTACATAATGTTTCGATACTTAATATAAGCAATATTTTTTAAACAAGCATAAGAAATTATGTCATTTACCTTAAGTTTTTATAGACACATAGTAGTTGTACAAATACTTTCACCCTATCGAGACTCATCAGTGCGCCGATCGTTAGAGAGAAACATTATATAATATAAAAGAATTGATTTCGAAATTTTAAGATGTGTCAGTTTGTTTGACATATAACCTAGATATGAAAAAAAAATAATAGTTTGCAGCCATCTATAATGTTATTTTTAAATGTGTTCAGATTATTTGTTGCGTTTAGATTGATAAACAAAAATCTTTTTTGAGGTATGTAATTTTATAAAATATTTGCTTCAATTAATTTAAAGTTAAATATTTTTATTCAGTTGTGAAAAAGCCATAATTAATGTTTCTCTCTTACAATCGGCGCACTGATGAGTCCCGATAGGATAGAAGTATTTGTACAACTACTATGTGTCTATAAAAACTTAAGGTAAATGACATAATTTCTTATACTTGTTTAAATAATATTGCTTATATTATGTATCTAAACATTCCGTAGACAGACTAGTCTACATGTTGAGGTATCTAATTTTATTAAATATTTGCTTCAATTAATTTAGAGTTAAATATTTTTATTCAGTTGCGAAAAAGCCAAAAAAGATTTTTGTTTATAAGAGAGGTACTTTTCAGACATTGTAATTTGTATCAGCTAAAGCATAAAGTGAGGAACAGAAATAAAACAAATTTAACTAAAATTTAATTTCAATTTAATTAAACAATATTTTTTTTATCAATCCATGCATTATATTTTTTTATCAAGTCTTAATCATTTCACATAAACTTTGTTTCCTTTCCTTCTCAAAATCTTCTCAATAAGATACACATCGGTATGCTTTACTTTTAGTAATTCTTGCTCATAAAAACCACCCAGAATGTCCTGATTATCTTCGTCTTGAATTAAATATGTCCAGGGGTTTGTCATCTTAACTTATTTAATGTGGAATATCTCATTTGACCAATTTGGTGTGTAACCTTTCGAAAATGCCTCCCGATGCTTGCTTATGCGTACGTGATCACCCACTTTAAACTTTGGAGATTTTATATCTAACGTTTTAGCATGAGTAAATGCAGATTTCAAGATTCTCTCTTCATTTGTTTTATTTACTTGTTTTGGCTTCATTCCTATTGAAGAATGTGTTGTATTGTTATATTCTTTTACAATATCCGCTAATATATTAAACCATTTGTAATTTCCTTGAATGCTTTTGTCATTTAATAGTTATCATGAAAAATAAAATTCACTATTGAACTTGAAAAAGAACAGAAAATCAACTTTTAGAATTAACTATTTACAATAAAAACAACAAAATGATCGCTATGTGGTATACCAAAGAAACCTGGTCAGGTAGATACCTAAATTTTCACTCCCAACACCTTTTTCACAAAAAAATAACTGTCGCAATAGGTCTAGCTGATAGAACTAGCATTTTGTCTGACCCAAAATATAGGTATATTGCAATAAAGCGAAAGACACCCTAAGATCAAATAACTACCTAGAAAAATTAGTCAACTCTATTTTTAAAAAAAGAATTCATTAATTTTATAATCTAACAGTTCTCCCAAAACCCAAAATCACAATTTAAAGTTTTTGTCATTGCCTTATATTCCAGGCATATAAGAGAAACTATAAAGTGTCTTTAAATATCATAATATAACCATATGCCAGAAAGCACACAATTTACTTAATTCAAATTTTAGTAGTCTTAAGGCGCCAATTCAAAAAGATAAAAAATCCTAGTAGTATACGAAATACCATGTCAAAATTGCAATAAAATATACATAGGTCAAACCAGCCAAGATTTTAAAAACAGACTTAACAGCCACAAATACGGCAAACGAAACAAAACAGCTCTCACCGAACATATGATCCAACTAGACCATACATTTAAATATGAAAGTACAAAAATTTTAAAAACCGAGCCAAACACGGGAATTTTATGAAATGGTATATACAAAAAAATAAAAATGCATGTAATTACAAAACCGACACACAAAAGTTAAGCCAACTCTATCATAATTTAATTCAAACCTAATATTTTCTGGTACTAAAAACACCTAATTACATACCTCTACTGTAATCAATAATGAAATAAGAAAAAAGAAAGAAAGGAGAATTCCATCACGCCCAGTAGTAAAGAATTATCTGCCTAACACGGGTTAAATATGCAAAGTCATCAAAACAGCCAAAGATCTTCACTTCAGAATTTAAATTCTTCTGTGGATCCACTTTCTTACTTTAATGGTTTCTCTGTGCCTGGATCATTCTATTTCTTTGAAACTGACCTTGTTGAGGTCAAAAGTTGCTTGCACGATATTAAAAACAAGAGGTCATGTGGTGAGGATGAAATATCTACTGGAGTGCTTTTGGAGTTGCCAGACTGTGCATTGGAGGCTCTGGCAACAGCTTTTAACGATTCTTGGGCCAGAGGAGAATTCCCAACTTTTTTGAAGTCAGCTGTGGTTATTCCATTACACAAGGGGGATGAACTGACTGAACCGTCAAACTTTCGCCCCATTTCCTTGCTCTCGACTCTTTCCAAGGTCTTCGAAAAAGTTGTTAAAAGGAGAGTATGAAACTATTTGGAATCTTTCAACTTAATTACTCCAAAGCAGTATGGGTTTCAGAGCTCTAAGGGAACTCACAATGCCATTTTTGGCTTTCTAAAAACTGTTTATCTTTGTCTGAATCGGGGTGAGTTGGCGGCAGCGGTATTCTGTGATCAGTCAAAAGCCGTTGACTGCGTTGATCACAGAGTGTTGCTGCTAAAACTTGAACGTTATGGTTTTAGAGGTAATGCTCTGGCCTGGTTTAAGTCATACCTCTCTGGTGGCAGTCAGTCAGTTGTTATTTTTGGTGTGCAATCAACATGCTGCCACATCGACTGTGGCGTTCCACAGAGATCGGTGCTTGGACCTGTCCTTTTTTTGATGTAGATAAATGATCTTGTACGTGTTCAAATTTCTGGCGATTTTACTATCTTTGCGGACGATACCTCCATATGGCAACACAAAGATTCTGTGCAATTGAAAAGTAATATATCATCTGACATTAACAGTATAAAACTATGGTGTGATGCGAACCGACTTTCCTTTAATGTAGCAAAGACAAATGTGGTTGGATTTAGGTGTAACATGCAGGGTATAAGGGTGGACGACGATCCCCTTAGGGAGGAGGGCGTTTCAAAATTTTTGGGGGTTTTCATAGATGGTGATCTTCGCTTTGAAGATCATATTTTAAAGTTAAGTGGGAGACTTTCCTCTGGTTGTTTTGCAATTAAGATTGCTAGGAGTGAACTTGGCCCAGCGTTGGCACAATCAGTCTATTTTGCATTATTTGAATCACATCTTAGGTATGGTATTCCATTCTGGGGTGCCAGTAGTCATAATCTTTTAAACATTGTTTTTTTATTGCAAAAGAAGGCTGTCGTTTTATCGCTAAGGTCACCCAAAGAGAGTCCTGCAGACCTGATTTTAAGTCACTGTCACTTTACAAATATAGCAATAACATTCGAATTCCATCACCTAGACACAATACTAGACTAGCATCTCATCTACCTCTACCTATCCCCACTAAGGAATTTACTTAACGATCTTTTATCTATGAGGGCAGAAAAATATTTAACCATCTGCCAATTCATGTTAGGAATTCTGATTCACTTAAGATTTTTAGACGGACCCTAAAGTGCGCACTGCAAAACAAAGCATACTACAGTCTGGGTGAGTTTTACGCAGACAACTTACTCTAATTGTCCATTGTTTTTTCTTTTGTCTGGTATCAATTATGTATTATTTTGCCTTTTGATTTTTTATTGTATTTGATTATATGACTCAAGTATTGTTACTACCTTTTGTTACAAATGTTAGTTTTATAATGTATTTTAACAGGTCTTTTGCTTATATTTTTTTTTGTTTGGTGGTGTTTTTGAACTTGATTTCCGAAATACTGTTTGTTTTGCTGCTTTTCCTATTGTTTCAATCCTTGACAATAGAATTAGTCTGCCGAAACGCCGAAAAAAAAAACAACTTTTCAAAGTAAAACCACTTTAATCAGGTTTTAGTGTTTAATATTCATATATATATATATATATATATATATATATATATATATATATATATATATATATATATATATATATATATATATATATATATATATATATATATATATATATATATATATATATATATATATATATATATATATATATATATATATATATATATATATATATATATATATATATATATATATATATATATATATATATATATATATTTTTATAAATATATATATATATATATATATATATATATATATATATATATATATATATATATATATATATATATATATATATATATATATATATATATATATATATATATATATATATATATATATATATATATATATATATATATATATATATATATATATATATATATATATATATATATATATATATATATATATATATATATATGTATATATATATATAAAACGAAATATACTAATTTTGAGAAAAATGCTTGTTTAAAGTAGGTATTTCTATATGTAGCTTTTTGATGTCAAACGTTAAATGACTATAAATAATTTGTTTTTTTGATGACAAAAAATTGAAAGTTGTAAAAATATGTTTAAATTTTAGGTAAAAATAGTATGAGTATGTTTAGGAAAGCAAACTTTAGAATACAGAAAATGCTTATAAACAAGATTCTTAGTAAATTACAGGATGTGTGATCCACCGGAGGTTAAATTTTTATGTAACGTGATGTAATATATTTCTATTCTGTTTTATAATAAAATTGTCAAAGTCATTTATTATCGATTCATTAACCCTATTTTTTTTATTTAAAGCTTACCCAGTTTCCTTCATAACCGAAGTGTCCCCACAATCACAAGCTCCACCTGCCTGCGATAAGAACATGTTGAAGTCATGCCTATGATGGTTGCCTTTTTTGAAACACTCCGTGCACAGTGACATACAGGGAGATATTCCACAAGTGCGACATCGGTAGGCCACAAAATTGGGGGTCCAGACCAGACCACATGTTGTTGCATTATCATATGCTCGAACTGAAAAAAAATGCGAATTTGAATTTTAGTTCTAAAAAATCGGAATTTTCAGAGTGAATTTGAATAGGTTTTCTTAGGTTTTTTTTAGGGTCTATAAACCCACAATGATGACTATGTACTATTAGCCCAACTATTACAATACAATATGCTTTATTTGCTTTATTATCAGTTTTACAAAGATTTAGCATTGTCAATTGTGTTGTGTAAACTAAACTAAAACAGGTAAACATGTCCATAAAATATTGCTTAAAATTACAGTTCACATAGATTGTAAAAAATTAAGCCACAGTAAACTCAAAACACTTACAAATACATATAAAACTAACGACCACACATTACTATTTAAAAAAGCTTCATATGAGCACAGATCCACCAATAGTGTTTTAACCTTCCTCTTAAATTGACTCATTGGTAAGAATCTCATAGAGGGTGAGAGATAGTTGAACCTAAGTTGTTCGTAAATCCCGAATGATGTTGAGATATAAGTAGGTTGCTGCAGTGCCTTGTAACGTACTCATGTGAACTAATCATCGAAGCAGTATTCAGCTGTTTTAATGTAGACCAAACACTATGTAAAGTACCAGTAGTGTTAAAATATAAAATTGTTTTTAAACAAAGGCTTACAGCTGTCTATTGGGTTTTTTTTGACTAGTACTCATAAGGCAGCCTTTTGTATAACAAACTCCCTCATCCAATCTGAGGAATATCCACAGAAAGATTATCAATAAAAAAATAGGGCCTTTAAAAAGTCTAAGCACTCCATGACCCGAGAAGACTATTTATGCTACTCCAGACTTAGAAAACAATCTAAGTATTTGATAGAGTTAAGCTATCTTTTATTTGTGTCTTAACACTGAACAGATGGTACATTTGAAGAATTGTAGCCAATCTGCTTTGTAAGATCTACCAGATGTCTTTTAATAAAGGTATCTACCCCCTGTAACTTTTTTGTTTTTTGTCGTACAAAAAAAATAAAAATACTGACATACAGAGGATTTTTTTTACGTACGAGGAACGACAAAAAGTACAATTTTTTTTAATGGAATGTCCTGTAAATTTTTGCCTAAAATGAAAGATCTTTTTTTTCTGATTCCAAATATATAATACAAATTGACATTTGGTTTAGCCGTTTTCGAGTTATTTAAGTTTCAAAATCAATTTTCATTATAGACTGTAAAATTACTGGCTATAAAATACACTGCCGGGCATAAAATTAGAGTCACCTTGTACTTTCAAATTAATTTAGAAATTTTTATTTTTTGTTGTTTTTTTGTTGTAACATAGTTTCCTAACTTGTGCGATGATTTTGTCGTGATTGCTTAAATAAAAAAAAGTTTTTGTTGTTTTTTTTTGAAGTTTATAAAAAATAAGAAAAAATACAATTTCAATTCATGTGCTCTAAATGAAAACTACAATTTTTTTAAGAACTTCAGTAGCGAGTATTTCCTCCTCTGGCAGTGATAACAGCTTGCAAACGACGAGGCATGCTTCGAATTAGATTTTGGATCACATCCTGCGGAATATTGTTCCATTCCTGCACCAATATGTCGCAAAGCTCTCTAGAATTTCCTGGGGCCGGCACATGTCTCCGTAAACGTCTCCCCATCTCATCCCAAACATGCTCAATGGCATTTAAGTCTGGGCTGCGAGGAGGCAAAACAAATCACGTTATTCCAACCTCGTCAAGATAAGAAGTAACTAACCGAGCAGTGTGGGGCCGTGCATTGTCATGCATGAAGGTTGCGTCTTCACCAAGAATAACCATAAACGGTACAACGTGGTCTTCTAAAACCTCTGTCAGGTACCTATGCGCGTTCAACGTCCCATTCTGGATAAAGACTAACTCCGTGCGAGCTTCAAAAGATATACCTCCCCATGCCATAACTGATCCTCCACCAAATGGAAGTCGCTCGGCAATACACGCTTGAGCATATCTCTCGCCTTGTCGTCGCCACACTCTTACACGTCTATCTGAGCCTGTCAGACAAAATCGCGATTCATCGGAAAACAACACGCGACTCCAATCCTCTATTGTCCAAGCCAAATGTTCTCTTGCAAAATTCAATCTTGCAATCCGGTGTTCACGAGAAAGCGGCGGGCCAGTAGCTCTAGTTCGAGAAGATAATCCAACAGCATGAAGTCGCCTCCTAACCGTCCACTCACTTATGTTTACATTTCTCACTTCTTGAAGATGATTTCGAAGGGAAACTGCCGTGACCGTTCGGTTTCTCAAAGCATTAGAAATCACAAATCGGTCATCTCTAGCCGTTGTACTCCTTCCTCGTCCTGAACCAGGTCTTCGAGTGAGGAAACCAGTCTGTTCGTACCGTTGAAATACTCGTTGCACACTAGAAAGACTTACACCAACATTTCTCGCAGTTTCGCGCTGACCGCGGCCATCTTCTATAGCCGCCACAATTCGCGCCGCAACAACAGGATTTATGGCCATTTCAATACGCTTACTGCAATAGCAATACTATACAAACAATTTGCAATAGACAGATAAAGCCACTGAAACGAAAAGTATGCTGTTAATGATTTTTTTGAATTTCGGTCAAGGACCCTTTTTTTTCCAAACGCCTATCAAAACAACAAACATTTTTTTTTTATTCAAGCAATCACGACAAAATCATCACAAAAAGTTAGGAAACTATGTTACAACAAAAAAACAACAACAAAAAATAAAAATTATTAAATTAATTTTAAAGTACAGGGTGACCCTAATTTTATGCCCGGCAGTGTATCAGCTTTTTGAGCAGTTGGCTATGGAAATGTACAATATAAACAAATGTTCTGTCAAATGTCAAATTACTGCATACCTAGGCATTATAATAAAACAGCGAAGTAAAAAATTGAATATAAACAACAATTTATTAACAATATATTTTACTGCAAAATACACAGATGAACCAAATAACATAAAACAAATTAATCAGAATGAATATTTCCCCCCTGATTATCTACACATTCGTGATAAACGTTTGGCAAGTGCTCAACTGCGTTCTCTATAAAATGACCATTTCTTTCATTTAAATGTCTTATTTCCTGTGTTATAAAATATTTTATATCTTCAACGTTGTCCAGATCACGTTTATATATTTTGTTTTTAATATACCCCCACAAAAAATTATCCATGGGAGTTAGATCTGGACTATTTGAAGGCCACGAAATAATTCCATTTCTTCCAATCCACTCATTATAATTCTCATCCAAAAAAACCTTCACGTCACATACCACATGCGGTGGGGCACCGTCATATTGAAAAAGTATGTTCATATACTGCCTTAACGGTAAGTTTTCTAGCATTTCCTTTCAATCCTCATATTCGAATAACAACAATGTTGATGTGATGCCTGTGGCTCCCGTCAGTTACGGGGGGTGCCAGTTTATACGAAGTCACCCGGTACAGTTGTTCGTCCCGAAGAAAACTATCATGACTGACAAATATCCCAAATAGTTTGACAAGGAACTTCCCCAATATATTGTGAGGAAAAACACTCTACAGGAGGTTCAAATGATCGGGTCTCCATGAATTTTCTCGGCCGCAAATTTCTCAGTATTTCATAATATTTGCTTTAACACCAATTGGAATTTTGAATCTGATAATGTCAACACAAACTTCAGAACTTTTTTAAATAAAACTTTAAGTGCTTTTAACAAGGCCTTTCCGCTTAAGAATATCAAACTTAAGCGGAATAAACCGTGGACCACGAAAGGAATACGAATTTCTGCTAAAAATATGCGCTCGCTCTCATATATAAAAAAATTCACCGACTCCTTTCTTATTCTCGACTATATCTCTAATTATAGGAGGATCTACACTACTCTTATTAAGTCAGCAAAAAAATTACACTACCGAAAACGTCTAACAAACTCTAAGAACGTTTCAAAAGAAACCTGGTCCATCATCAATAACCTCAGAAACAAATCAAACCCTGTGACTCAGATCTTGCCAGGGGCTAATGATCTAAATGATTATTTCATTAATGTAAGCAAAAATGTTACCTCTAGTATCTCGCCAAGTTTGGACCCTCTTTCGTTTCTCCCTCCTTCAAAAAATTTAGCTGATAGCTTTTTCTTAAGTCCCGTTAGCAACACTGAACTATTGAAGGTAATACATAATATCAAAAGTAAATCTTCGTGTAGCACTGATGGCCTATCAATTAGAATATTCCTGAACTTGCCACTCCCAGTCATAGAGGCCCTTACAACATTAATAAATGAGTCCTTTATAAAAGGTGTATTCCCTGATTGCCTTAAAACAGCTATAATTATTCCACTTCATAAAGGCGGCGAAAAAACTAACTCTTGCAATTATCGCCCAATTGCACTACTACCAGTGCTATCAAAAATTATCGAAAGGCTACTGAAGAACCGTCTTATGCCATTTCTCCTGAAACATCAGATAATATCCCCGGAGCAGTTCGGATTTCTACCCAACAAGTGCACCAATGACGCCATGTTCACGTTGCTTAGAGGCGTCTACTTATCTCTCAATAACAACCACCCAACTGCCTCAGTTTTTTGTGACTATGCGAAAGCCTTTGATTGTGTTAGTCATGAAATTCTGATAAACAAACTAAATTTTTATGGAATTCGTGGTACTTCTTTAAATTGGTTCAAATCTTATCTTGGAAAAAGGCAACAACTTGTAAGGGCTAATGGTTCCGATTCTGATTGTAAGTTGATTACAAGTGGAGTCCCTCAAGGTTCAGTCTTGGGACCTATTCTTTTTTTGTTATACATTAATGATATCACGAACCTTAAAATTAATGGAAGAATCTCCCTTTTTGCTGATGACACAAGCATAACATGGAGTGATTTTGATACAACGTCTTTACACTCTAGTATCTCCAAAGACTTGGTTATAATTAAGGCTTGGTCCGATTCCAATATGCTTTGTTTTAACGTCGATAAAACGGTGGCGTTATCTTATAAGGGAACTTTACAACCACTTCAGGTACATAACAGGAATATTGAATACGTAGAGCCGGTTAAATTCCTGGGTTTAAATATAAATAGCAACCTAAAATGGTCTAATCATATTGACACCTTAACTAAAAAACTTTCTACCGCCTGCTTCGCCACTCGATCAGTTTCAAAAGAACTAGACGTTCCTTCTGCCAGACTTACTTATTTCTCTTTATTTGAATCCCACCTCCGCTATGGCCTTCCCTTTTGGGGCTGCTGTACCACCGAGCAATTTCGTAGTATTTTTATGCTTCAAAAGAGAGCCAGTCGTTATTTGTTTGGTCTAAATAATAGAGCTCACTGCCAATACTATTTCAAAAAACATGAAATATTAACACTTCCTGCATTATTTATTTTGGAAACGGTATGTTTGCTGAGAAAACATATAAACACCCTCCCAGAAAGGCCACAACATGTATACCCTACCAGAAACTCTAGGCATGATATTTATCTTCCCATTCCTTCCACAGAATTAATAAAAAGATCAATTATTTACAACGCCATAAAACTTTACAATCTGCCAGTACATTTAAAATCTATCCCTATGCTTGCACAATTTCGAAAAAACACCAAAGCATACCTCATTGAGAGACCATTTTACAGCGTTAATGATTTTTTTTTCAGTGAGTAAGTCTCTTTAAATTGTCACTAATCTCCCTTGTTTACTTAAATCTTTTGTGAGTCATGTCCTAACTCGTAGCATAGAATTTTGTAAATCATTATATAGGGAAAAGAACTGTCGAACATTCACTTAAAACTTAATTATTTTTGTTAGGTATTGGATTAAAAACAATTTAATTCTTTTTGTATACTACATTCTACACTAGTTCAATATACCTTCTGTTTAACATCACAATTATTTGTATAACTATAATAACATAGAGTTTAAGGTCGCATAGTTGCAATTTTGATTTCAATGTCATCGAAATTATTCACCTCGTACATGTGTGTTTGTTTACTTTTATAAGGTTATCATGATTCATTTACTGTTTGCAATGTTATGTTATATTCTAACGTGTGTTTTACGATTTGGTAAATTGATAATTTACATTTAAAAAAAAAAAAAAGCACTGACCTGTCGAAATTATTTTCGATTAATGTTTTGATATGTCTTATTTTTAGGTATATTTTGCTTTGTCCATAAAATTGTAAAATTTTTCTGCGGCAATAAAGCATACTTTTGTTTGTTTGTTTGTTTGAAGACTATTTAGCTTATTCTAATGCCCGTCGTGAGGTTAAGGACAACTGACATGTGCTACCTCCTATATGTCACGAACACCGAACACTTAATCCCCCAAAATGTAAAACATTTCTGATCCTACATTAATACATTCAAAAAAGTCTCGAACTTGCCCCAGCACATGAGATATAATGGTCGTGAACTTGACGAACCTCAACTGATTGCCAATGGATTTGCCTCGCACTTTCAGTCCTCATATTCGAATAACAACAATGTTGATGTGATGCCTGTGGCTCTGGTCAGTTTCTTTGCTACATTGTCATCTCACACCTTCGAAATACAGGAAGTGGCTAATGGTTTAAACCACCTGGGCCCATCTAAGAGAGCTGGCCCAGACGGCATACAGACGATATTGGTAAGGTCTTGTTCGGAGTCACCTTTGCGAAACATTTTTCAATATTCACTTGACAGTGGATCTTTCCCCTAGTTGTGGAATTTCTCAAACCTCATGCCTATCTTTAAGATTGGTGACAAGAAGGACATCACCAACTATCGTGGTATATCAATACTTTCAGCTATTCCAAAACTTTTTGAAACGATACTAACTGACCAAATTTCCCTGACAATCAAAAATTATATAATTCCAGAACAGCATGAATTTTATAGAAGACACTCAGCAAACACCAACCTTGCAGTTTACCAAAACTTTCTATTGTGTTCGGTAGACATGGGGCACCAAGCTGACTCAATCTACACTGACTTATCTAAGGCATTCGACAGCGTCTATCATCTGCTCCTGTTGAAGAAACTATCCGAAATTGGCATCACCGGAAGTTACCTGTTCATCCTGAGAAATGATTGCCACTTGTGGAGTCCCTGAAGGGTCGCACATCGGACCTGTTCTGTTTCTGCTCTTTGTCAATGATGTTGCGTCCTGCTTTGAAGCATCTCGCTCTCTTTTATACGCGGACGACTTGAAGTTTTACAATATTGTTGATGGTAGTGTGAACTCACTGCAGACTGATCTTGACCTTTTTGCTTGCTGGTGCACCAGCAATCTATTAAAGTTCAATGTATCCAAGTGCAAGGCAGTTAGCTTTTATAAATGTGCGAATCCCATAACCACCGCTTATAAGGTATACAATGAATCTATTGAGACCGTAAATAAGATAAACAACTTCAGAATTATTTTCCATCAGAAGTTGTCCTTTAATCAGCACATAGATAGTATTATACTTAAAAGTTTCAGATTGCTGCCTTGTCCGCAGCGTCCTCGAGTATTCCTCAGTTATTTGGACTCTACTAATATACCTTATTCAACGAGAATTCAGGTGGCTGGTATTAAAAGCTCGAAAGTACAAAGACAGGAGCCTTTAGCATTATTTGTACAAACTTGTTCACGGTTTGATTGATTGTAAAGAACAACTATTAGCAATTGTACTGTTTAGAGTTCCACAGAGAAGGACAAGACTAAGGCAACTTTTTGAGTGTTTACCTCATTGCACAAATTATGGGACAGAATATTTTTTGAATAAATTAATAAGAAATTATGCTAATAACTATAATGGCATTGACATTTTTTAATATAGTTTTAATTCTTTCCACAGTAATATTAAGACCAGAGCAATGTAATGTTCAGAGCATAGTGAGTGTAGTGCTATTTGGAGTTTATAACCTCTGTAAGTGCTGTAATTGAATAAAAAGAAAAGAAGTCCATATGAAATCTTCAACTCAAAAAACCCCATATAGGTTACCCTAGAATCATAAGATGGCACAAATGTCACCACTCTATGAAGCAAATAGAGTGTGCCAAATAATTGAGAGGTTAAGATATTGCTAATTTAGTTTGTTGTTTCAGGCTTTGCAGATCTTTATTATTTTCACAGGTAGTGCTGTCGTCGGCGTACTGAATAGAACGAGGTAGACCCTTTCGTCGAGGAAGCTCATTAACATAAAGTTTGAACAGAAGGGGTCCTAATATTGAGCCCTTAGGTACTATGTATTGTAGTTAGCGAAATTTTTTAATGTAGACTTTAAAATCTGCAAATTGGGGGAAGACTTTTACTGGAAATATATATCATAATGACATTTTGGGAATATAGGGGTGGGAGGTCCTTGGTCTTTGTAGGTGGATAGTAAAGGAAAGCATGCGACTTAATGCTCTTGTCTCTCTGACAGGCATGGCTAAAGAAGGCATATGAATGATTTCATTATTTATTCAGTCATACATGACACATGCTCATGGTTACAAGGTTAATTAATGTAAAATTAAAGCTACCAAAACTAAAAGATTATTAAATTATAAATTGAAAGTGATATATATATTAAGAAAACAAAAAGAACAAGATTGTGCTATTATCTACACTACAAAACAAAATATGTGCATATGTTAACCATTATTTTGAATACACCTTGAAAAATCAGTGGTAACAAAGTCGTAAATTGTGGCAGCCAAAACTCTATTTTGTGATTCTGATGTGCTAGCATTCTGTAGTGTGTTGTTCTATTCACGAAAATCATTTTAGTCGAGGAAAAATGATGAAATTTCAAGCTCAAACACGCACCAACGCCATAGAATACAAAATTAAAATGCGTACGTGACCAATTACACATTACACGATGTTGCGCGGATGGGCGGCTCGCCGGCTACATATGCGCTTGGTGGGGAGGCCTGACCCCTCCAACGACAATTTTATGTCGTAGAAGCGGCGTTGTTCGGTAAATCGAGACTTGTTCTGATAATGCTATGAGTTTGTTTGTGTTCGGTTAACTGGATATTCGGAAAATCGTATGTTCGGATAATGAAGGTTACACTGTATTTAGGTTTAGAATTTTTATTGGGGACATTAGATTCTCATATTCAATTTCGTAACTGGGTGACCTATCTCTTTTATATATTTTAGAAAGGTAAGGGAAAAATGTATCTAAGGTTTGTATTAGGTATGGTACATTTGTATCCCTCCAAAAACTCTCATTATGTGTGTGGAAAATATGTATTTTTTTTTTAAATTAATATTAATGAGTGATCTTAAATTGTTAAGGGTTTAGCCAGAAATTTAACTGCTAGCATTTGCCTTCTGTGTTCTTGGCTGATTTCCACTGATTCAGCTTCAGCAGTAGTGTATTAATTGGTGTGGATTTCATAAACCTCAAACATATTCTAAGGCCCCCGTAAAGTATTTTATCTAATTTATTTAACATTTCTTTGTTAACCGGTTTTATAAAGATTGATCCAAAATCCAAATGTGACATAAAAGATAGTCAGCAATATCTGGGGGTTTGCTCCCCACCAAACCCTACATAGACTTTTTTCCGACGATTGCGTAATTTTGTGATAGATATTGGATTCTGCTTTGCAGATGCTCTTCATTAGATTTGAGGTACGTATATGTTTCTGATTTATGTCAATGATATAAAAACAATTATAAATAAACAAAACATTTCAAGAAAAAAGAAAATGTATACATACATACAATTAAAATAAGTCACATTAAAAACAATTTGAATATTTTTGGTTATGAATTCTTGGTCAAGGAGAACCGAGGTATGGGCAATGGAAGACTGCGATGGTATGACTGACGAGTGCGGTATTGAAAGGTCAAACCAACATCACGCTCGCTGCGCCTTCTGTGAATCATGCACAGAGTTTCAACAATGAACAAGCATGTCAATGTGAGAATCCTTGAGGAAATAAAAGGTGGCTTGCAATGATCCCTTGGCTTAGCCTTATTAAGGTACCGAACTGCTCTCTTCTGATATATGAACACTGAGTCCAGTAAATATTGAGAACTGACCCTTGCGGAATACCCCTTATAATTTGCTGGCTGTTCGAAGTGAATCCACCACATCTGACAACCTGTGACCTATTTGATAGATAAGATTCTATCAACGAACCACCGACGACGAAAACCATAAATTTGTAGCTTTTGTAGCAGTGTCCTGGGACATACACAATCTAGTGCTTCACAGTTACTGCCGTCACCGCATCTCCCTCATTCAAACCTAAGTACACCTGTTCCAAAAAGGCAAAAATTGCATCGTTAGTGTTTTTTTTTTTAATTAATTAATTAATGTAAGGACGTAGCCGATGCACGCATCGGACAAGTGGCATTTCAGAAACGTACACTACAAAATGCTAAACATTCCAAATGGTACGCATTCGCAAATAACGTCAAATAAATAAATAATGAAGTCAGTAACTCTAAGAAAAGAAATGTCAGATCAGCAAACAAAAATTACCAGTTTTTTTTTTAGTTTTTAGAAGGCTGAAAACCAAATTGCACCTGATTAATTATATTGAAGCTTAACAGGTGGGATAAAATCCTTGCTTTAATGCAATTGGTCTACAATTGGAAGGGTCATCGAGATCTTCACCCTTGTACAAAGGAATAACCAAAGCACTTTTTAGGCAACTGGGAAAGACACCCTTTAAGAAAGATATATTAGTTCAACCAAGGTGTAGAGTGCCTCATCTGGAAGATTCATCAATATGCGAGCAGACGACCTGTCTGATCCAACAGAGTTCTTATTGCCAATTTCTGAGAGAACTTTTTTAATCTCTGCAAAATTAGTGGTAGCCATTTGAAAGTTGTCTGGGATATAAAAATTACCTAAATAGCTCAAGGGTTCATTCTTAGGGTCTAAGTTAGCAGTTAGCTGGTCTGGAACTGAACAATAAAACATATTAATATCATTGGAGTGAATAGAAGGATTTGGTCCAGTTAAATTATTTTTTCCACTCAAATTGTTAATGATTTTCCAATTTTCTTTGGTTTTATTATTGGACTCCTGTAACCTTTTTTTATACTACAGTTCTTTTGTTAATTTTATAATGCGCCTATAGAGGCTCCTATATTTACTAACGTAGCTAATAATAAAATCCTTAAAACAATATTTTCTAAGTAAACATAAGAATCTGAGGTTTTTTGCTGGTGCAGGAATTCCCTTTGTAACCCAGAGTTTTTATTCCTAGGTTTAATTCTCTGTTCAGAAAAAAATCTATTAAAATTAGTGATCAGAAGAGAATGAAAGTGAGAGAAAGAGTGTTTACACAATACATTGTGTAAACCTGTGCACCTGCAAAAATAATATGCAATTAAAAGACAAAATTCTTAGTCTTGAAACTGATCAACACATACAAATTTTACAAGAAAAAACACCAACCTATGCAAAAATAATTGGTAACTAAGGAAGTAAAATATACAAAATCATTCCTAACCTCATTATAAAGCCAAAAAAAACAGCAACATTCTAAGAAAACTAAAGAAGATCTGCTTAAAAATATTAAGCCGGCAGAACTAAAAATTGGTATCAAGAGTACAAGGGAAACAAAAGCAGGAAGTGTAGTAATCAAATGTCAAAGGATAGAAGACATAGAAAGATTACAGAGGCAGAGAAAGAGCTAAGTAAAGAGGATCTGAGAGAAAAATCAGTTTGTAGAGGTTACTAATGAACTAAAAGTCATAGACATACAAAAACATAGGATTAATTATAACAGAACAATATTTGCCGAGTGTTTTCCAGGACTATTTAATAAATTTATGTATTTACAAAGAATTTACCTTCAATGGGAGAGATATAGGGTTTATGAAGACATCAATATCCCAAGATGTTTTAAATGTCAAGGTTTTTACCACAAAAACAGTGTAAAAATAAAATAAGGAGCGTATTAAGTCTGAACCACGTTGTGAACGAATATTTAGTAGCAGAAATTTTAATAGGTTTTGTGACCTGGGTGATTCGACTAATTGGGGGGATCTGCCTAAATTGCCAGATTCGCTGTCAGCCATGTATGACAAAGTGATGTTGCTTTTCCAATAGTTAAATTGAGACCAAGGACTGTGCCGAAGCGTTCTTGGCTCACAAAGGGTCTTAAAACGGCATCCAAAAATCTACGTTCACTCCATACAATAAGAAAGTCCAAGGTTTCACCAATATTTTAGCACCTACCGCTCCTTGTATCGACGTTTGATCAGATTGGCAAAGTGGACATTTTATTCAAATCCCATTAACAACTCTTCAAATAGGCAAAGTGAGTGCTGGAGAATAGTGAATGATATCCGTCTTAAGAGCAATTATCAGCCTGTTGCTAGCCCGGAAGTGTCCCCTGATGATTTGAATACTTTTTTTTGTAATGTGGCCCGGGATCTTCAGAAAAATTTAAATCCATCGAGAGATCCAATTCAGTACATGACACACATTTCCATCCAAAACTCGTTCTTCTTTCTGCCAACGAATCTAGATGAGCTTAAAAAAACTTTACACTCCATTAAAAATAAAAAATCATCAGGCGAGGATGGGCTGTCTGTCTGGATTTTCCTCAACTTGCCAGATGCAGCCTTGCTGGCAATGGTTGAAGCAATCAACGTCTCATGGTCATTGGGTACATTTCCAGCCTGCCTAAAATCTGCAAAAGTAATCCCCATTCATAAAAAAGGGAGTCCTGATGAACCTTGCAAACTTTAGACCTATTTCTCTCATATCAACCTTGTCGAAAATAATCGAGAAGCTGGTTAAGCATCGGATGTTGTCTTTTCTTAGCTTAAATAATATACTTAGTAAGTCCCAGTTTGGCTTTCAAGAGGGAATGAGTACGAGTGATGCCATGTATAATCTTCTTTGTAACCTGTATTGCCAGATTAATGATGGTGGAGTTTCTGCGGCGGTCTTTTGCGATCTGTCGAATTTGACTGTGTTAGCCATGAGATTCTGCTGCGGAAGCTTGAAATTTATATGTATAATAGCAGAAATATATAATTTCTGAAATTTATGGTTTCAGGGGCGTGACTCTGTCTTGGTTTTCCTCTTACTTGGGTGATCGTCGTGAACGTGTGTGCATGGGTTCTGCATCCTCTGAGTAGGGTTAAGTGGCCTGGGGTGTACCCCAGGGATCTGTTTTGGGTCCGATACTATTTCTCCTGTATGTCAATGATCTGACAGATCTTAATATTCGGGGGAAATTTACCCTGTTCGCTGATGATACATCAATCCTTTGGCATGGTACGAGCGGCGGACCCCTACACTCCACCCTGTCAGCAGACCTCCAGGCATTAAAGATCTGGTTTGACTCAAATTTACTGTCATTAAATCCCAATAAGGCTAAAGTATTATGCTTTAGGGATGACCTGGAGGATATTTCAATCGGGGGCGTTCCAGTTACACAGTGCACGCACAACCAATTTCTTGGCTTGATCATGGATAATGAACTCAAGTTTGAACAGCACATCATCAGTCTTGCTGGGAGGATATCTGCGGTTGTTGATCTGACGGACCTTGATATTCGGGGGAAATTTACTCTGTTCGCTGATGATACATCAATCATGTGGCATGGTAGGAGTGGCGGACCCCTACACTCCACCCTGTCAACAGACCTCCAGGCATTAAAGATCTGGTTTGACTCAAATTTACTGTCATTAAATCCCAATAAGGCTAGAGTATTATGCTATAGGGATGACCTGGAGGACATTTCAATCGGGGGCGTTCCAGTTACACAGTGCAAGCACAACCAATTTCTTGGCTTGATCATGGACAATGAACTCAAGTTTGAACAGCACATCATCAGTCTTGCTGGGAGGATATCTGCGGGTTGTTTTGCCGTAAGGGTCACAACTCAAGAGCTTGGTGCAGCGATTGGTAAATCTGTGTACTTTGCTTTAATTGAATCACGACTCCGGTATGGAATGTGTTTCTGGGGATCGGCTAGCAATTACCTCATCCAATCCCTCTTCGTATTACAAAAGCGTGCTCTTCGGTACATATGCAAAGCAAAGCCTAGGGATTTATGTAGACCATTGTTTATTCGAGAGAGCATTCTCACAGTCACGTGTATCTATATATTAGAGGTCGCTAGCCTTTTATTCAAAAATCGTCATAAATTCACAATAGAAAACCCCAGGTATGTTACGCGGCAGATAAACAATTTACACCTGCCTATTCCCACATCAGCATTGACGCGGAAATCTATTTCCTATGAGGGCATAAAAATATTCAATCACCTTCTATGTTACTTTTTTACGTTTTAGCCTGTAATGTTTTTGATTTAGATTTAGGGGAGTCATAGTCATACAGCTTTGTTAACTAACTTGTATTGTTATAACAATAAAGCATATTTTGATTTTGACTTTGTATGTGAATGATGCATGGAGGAACATGAAGTACATGTACTCCCAAAAACAATGTAAATCAAAAATTTAAAAGAAACTACGATATTTGCTATGAGGCCAGTAGTTTTCAATGTCCCTCATAGAAATATCTCAGAAATATTAAGGAGCAAGATTAACTATGGTGAACAGTAATGGCTGTACAGCTGGAGGCAGAAGTCCTTAATGGATTGGAGGACATGGATGAAAAAGAAAGATGAAGAAAAAATTCTTCAGCTTAATTCACATAAACATAAGAAGTGTTGCTAAACTGTTTATATAGCCCCCTTCAGTTAATATAAACCATTTTAAGAGGATATTTGCTGATATTTTGAAGTTAATTTAAAACATCAAATTGAAGTTTTTGTTGGTGATACAAACATAAATATATGTGAAAATAATAATGACAATGTCAATCTCTATTTATCAACTTTGAGGAAACATGGTTTTATCCAATTCATAAACTGTAGTACTAGGGATACATCTACAATATCTTCCTGTATTGCCCACGCTATTTAAAAGGAATCTGCAGCTAAAATTTGATATCAACTGCCGATAGTCTGAAGAAAAGTTACTTCTTGAAGACCTTATAATTTCTTTTAAGAAGAATACTAAAAAACAGAGTAAAGAAGATTAAGTGGTTATTTTTATGGGTCCTTATGATGCTTTGAAAGGTAACAAATTGTGCTCTGAGTTGCTGCATTCCATGTTCCTCTTTTTTAATCACACCAACCTTATCTTGTCGGAACCCACTACTTTAATAATGGGAATAATTTGAACCAATTAACATATGCAAATAATCTGACAATTAAAAATTTCATTCATACCAAAATATCCAACATTCAATTTGTATCTGCTAAACAATTTTATTGGGTTTCTGAGACTATGAAAGATAAATATATTGCAAAGGCAGATCTTGTTAAATACATATGCAACAAAATCATTCCCATAAAGCTAAACTCCAACACTATGGACTTTAAACAGAGAATTAAAATCTTCTTAATAAAATGGATGACTGGGTACCTAAGATTTCATCTTAAAACTTTGCTCCTCCTATGCAGACAAGAAGCAATCAAATGACTCTATAAGCTCTAAGACCATCACAAGAGACTGTTATATTGATCCATGAAAGTAGCGTGGACTCCATTAATGATGACGATGATGAGGTTTTTTGGAAACTTACCAATATTCACCTGAACATAGTTCAAAAACTTATGACAAGCTCATCCGATCTGCCTTAGCTGCTACCAGCACCGTCGATCACATAACGACGTCTCAGGGATGTGGTCCAGTCAACAAAACATCCTCATCTAACTTTATAATTTACTATCAGAATGTGCAGAGTCTCCGAATTAAATTAAAAGAACTCTCTACCAATGTGGCAACGTCTTGTTTTAATATAGTGGTACTGACAGAAACTTGGTTGAGCAGTGATTTTAATGATGCTGAATGGGGACTGCAAGGGTACTCCATTTTTACAAAAGACAGGGACCCGATTGCAACGGGCAAAACTAGAGATAGTGGCGTACTTCTTGCAGTAGAACCTCAAAATAGCTGTCCTAGAATGCCAATGACAGTCCAGTGGTCATGAAGAACTATGGGTAAAAGTTCAAATCAATAAATTCAACATAATTTTCTGTGTAATCTATATTCCACCTTAATCTAATGTCTAGGAATATTCAATTAATTGTGAAAATGTTGAATACTTTTCTAATTTTTTTGAACAATTATTAGCTTATATAATAAATTATAATTTACACAAACTCAATTTGTATGATAATGATGTGTATAACTATTCTCAAACAAAAAATTGTGTTTCTAGTGCATGCATATCAGCTACAATGTGCTATGTAAATTTATGCCAAATTAATAATATCCTAATTCCTTTAATGTCTTCTTGGATCTTATATTTACAAATGTCTATGATACAGAAATAAGTACTGCTTGTGATACTTTGGTATCAATACAGCTCTCAATTAATATTGATGAAATTGCCTGTGACAATTTTACTAACCAAGTAGAATATAGATATAATTTTAAGAACAGCGATTAAACTAATGTAAATAATTTTATTTTAAATGTAAATTGGGACTAAATCTTGGACTGTGATACAAATGTAGCCATAGAAAAATTTTACTTAGTTTTAAATCAGTGTTTGAGTGAATTTGTAACTAAAATTAAACTAAAGAGGAACTATAAGTTTTCAATTTGGTTCAGCAATGAACTAAAAAACCTAAAAAGAGGGCTCACAAAATGTTTAAATTGTTTCCAACCCAACAAAATTATGCCAAATTTAGTGATCTGCAGACTGCTTACAAGAACATGTCAAATAATTATTATTATCATTATATAACTCAGAGAGCGAAAAACAATAAAAACAGTGTAAAATCTTTCTGGAATTATGTAAATTCAAAAAAAAAATCAGAATAATATCCCATCACTGATTAGGTTGAGTGACAGTGAATACACTAGTGACAACAATACAACATTCAGTAAACTCCCATCTATTAATAATATTAACATAAACTTATAAAAATTCAAAATTTCTGAGATACTTAAAAAGCTAGAAAATATTGATATCCTCTATGGTTACTTTTTAATACTCCACTGCTAATGGGATTTTTCCCTCTATGTATAAAAATACTTTTGTAATTCCAATATATAAAAAGAATGGTAATAAAAATATATACATATATTATATAAATATATGTATATATTATATATATATATATATATATATATATATATATATATATATATATATATATATATATATATATATATATATATATATATATATATATATATTACATTATACATTACAGAGCCATATCTAAAATATCTCTAATTCCTAAAATAATGGAAGCATTGATTTCAGAACATGTGAAGGGATTGTTTAGGAATGTCATTATACCTAACCAACATGGCTTTATGAAAAAGAAGTGAATCAATACAAATCTACTGCTATATACGAATTTTGTCTTTGAAAGACTTGAAGAAGGAAATGATGTGGTTGCTGTATACACAGATTTTTCGAAAGGTTTTGACAAAATTAATAATAGATTATTAATTAATAAATTATCCTTTCATGGAATTTCCAGTGCACTCTTAAAATGGTTGGAGGCTTACTTAACAGGAAGACAACAGTTTATTGAAATCAATAATCATTACACAAACCCTAAAAATGTTACATCTGGTGTACACCAAGGAGGTCACCTATCACCCCTTTTATTTAATATTTTCATACATGATGTAGAAAAAAGTTATCATTGTTTTAAATTTTGATAAAATCACAAAACTCTTCAAAAAAACTAAATATTAGGGGATAATAAATGGGATGATTCTCAATATAGATAAATGTAAGTTTATTAAATTTAGTAGATCTAAATATGTCCAGGCACCATTTAATTATCAATTTAACAATATTCCTTTGGTACAGGTTGACATAATCCGAGACCTTTACCTTTACCATCCACATCATAAACGGTTGCAATAAGGCACTTTGGGTTTTGTCAAAAGAAACACCAAAGACTTTAAAAGCATCGACACTATAAAACTGCTTTATACCTTGCTAGTAAGAGTGCAGTTCTCTGGAAAACTCTTCCGTCATATGGAATCCTTATTTTCAGACTTATATCAACAAATTGAACCAAACTCAAAACAAATTTTTAAGAAATATTGCTTTTAAGAACCACATGCCCTTAAATGATATTAATTATTGCAGTTTACAAAAAGAACTATACTTACAAAATATTACTGAAAGTCTAAAAACCAATGATATTCTCTTTTGCTATAAAATTATAAATAATCATATTGACTGTTTGGAATTGCCTCTGAAATCCAATTTTATGTTCCTTCTAGAAATCTCAGAGATATAAACACATTTGAAATTAAATATCATAGAACCTTCTATGGACAAAATACACCTCTCTGAAGGATTATGAGAAGTTCAAATTCATTCAACACTGACTTGTTTAATGTGTCGTTAGACTCTCTTAAATGTATGTTAAAGAAACAATAAATGTCCTTAGAACTGGTAGCTAACATATCATTGTATTGTTGTATTGTATTGTTCTCATTTTTTCTTTGTTTATTTTTGTTCTTCAACATTTTGACATGGCTGCCAACTCTATTTTTAAAATACTTGACTTAAATACCTAGTTAGTGAATACTTTGACTATGTAAACATTAGTTGATATCTTTTTTAATGTGTATTAGGTTTAAAGTAGGTACTACTATATAAGTTTAGATACATATAGATTTTAGTTATAGGCATTAGTACATTGTACAATTGAGTGTACCCCATTTGTTCAAATTCAAATTCATTTATTCAACACAGAAATTACTTTTACAGCAATTTATAGGCCTAGTCAGATCAGATAGGAAGAAAGAAACTCCAAGAGAATACTAATCCTAAGAATAAAGAAAGAAATAAATAATTAAAATTAAAACTAAGAAGTAAACACTATATTACATAAGAGCACATAAGCATGATTTGTTAACATCACATAATTAAAATACTGAGTAAAACGTCTATTGTATTCTAAAAATGAATAAAAAGCATATTCAGACAGAAATAATAATAACGTAAGGATGTAGCCGTTACACACATCGGACAAGTAGTCCTTCAGAAACGTACTCCACGGAATGCTAAACATTCCAAATGCTTGTACTTTTCTTTTAAAAAATATTTCTGGTTTCTCCTCATTTCCCAATACTTTAGTTTATTAAAACATTTTATTCCAATATATGAAGTTGAGTTTTGTCCTACTGTCAGCCTAGAGCGTCAGCCATTCTGAAGTTCTGGGCTTGCCTTGTTTTATGATTGTGAATTTGGTAATTTTGCAATAAAGAACTGCTTGATCCAGGTCAACACAACAGCATTCCACATCATTAATAAAAATGATCAAAAATAGTGGCCCAACTATAGAGCCCTGCGGCACTCCTAGATCATTCAGGCCTGCATAGGATTTCACTACATTAATTGAAACTGTTTGTTCATGGTTACAAAGATAAGCAGCCACCCAGTTATAGGCTACTCCACGCAAACCATTTGCATATAATTTCATTAAAAGACGTTTGTGATTTATAGTGTCAAATGCTCGACTAAAATCATAAAATAGGCCAATAACAGATTCTTTGCCATTGAGACCTGCATAGATAAATTCAAGACAATTAGAAATGGCTGTACTAGTCTACTTGTTATGACGAAATCCATATTAAGAATTATTAATAATGTTATTAGTCTCTAAAAAACTTAACAATCACTCAGAGAAACAAAGTTCAAATATTTTTGATATTTGGTTCTGTACACAAACAGACCTATAGTTTGGAACATCATACTTTGATCCTTTATGCTTATATATTGGGATACATGTATATTTTTTAATAGGTTCTGGGAATTTACCAGAGTTAAAAGATTCATTGATCAGGTATGAAAGAGGATAACATACTAAATCTTGAACGGCTCTTAGAGCTTTACCATTTAATTCATCCAAACCTGCTGCTGGGTTGCGAGTTGTTTTACTAAGCAAATCCATGACATCCTATAGGGTGACACGTTGCAGAAAAAAACTAGTAGGACCAAAATAGTAAATTTGATGTTATGAAAATTTGGTGCAGAGCAATTTTGTGCGACATCCAAGAAATATTTGTTAAATGTGTCAAAAATATGTGATGAATCTGTAATCATGCCTCCCTTATCATCGTTTACACATACAGGTATACTATATGGTTTCTGTTTCTACTCTCATTAATTATTTTCCAACTTTCCCGAAATAAATTTTCTGCATTTGACAACCATTTGACAGTTTCTCTGTTTCTTTAAATTCTGAACAAGTTCTTTATATAATTTTAAAGTTCTTTATATTTCTGTGTATAATTAGGATCAGTGAGATGTAGCTCTAGTGATTTCATTTGACAAAGCAAATTATACATTTCCTTTATTTGTAGTGAAAACCATTGAGTTTCCCTTTTTTAAATTTTTTTCCATTTAACTAGAAAATTGCAATTGTAATGAAATAATAATACGCCATAGAATACAGAAAACCAGTCCTTAAAATATTGGCATTATACATTTCATGCCATTGTTCATAAAATATAGTTTTATAAAGTGGTGCGGTTATTGTATATGAAAAGAGTGAAATTTCGCAAGTGCCGAGAAATCGATAATCATCTTAAAATTTAACAGACTTTTTTAAGAATAAATAATTAATACCAACAATTGAACCTTACTTAACACCTAGAGATAGATATTTCTGTAAAGTAGTAATTCTTCAAACCTTAAAAATTAAAGTTGAACATATAACCTCCAAACTGTGTTCCAATTCCAATTCCAATCTATGTTTTTGGCACTGCACTTCGCAACTTGCCAGCACTTTACGATAGAGCTCTCAGATTGTCGGGAACTGTTACCCCTGGGAACTCTGGAACTTCATTTCCCTTCTTGTGAGTGTGTACTCATAGGAGTATTATTATATACTGTTGTATGTTCCCTATGGGTATGTACAGGGTGGGCCAAATTGGACACTTTTAAAGGGAAACTCCCTTTTCTAGAGGAGATAGGCAAAAAGTAATGTCGGTGTCTGGGGCTCAATTTTGACAAAAAACATAGTGGTGGAAACCGCACATCGATATCTCTTACCGTTTCAGAGTTACAGGGTGTTTTTCGAAAATGTGCATTTTTAACAAGTAGCTGTAATTTTTTTCCTATTGATTTTTTTTTGTTTCTGTAAAAACATTTTCAAAGCAACTTTTTACGTAGAATTTAATGGTTTTAGAATAATTTAAAAAAAATTAATAGTTTAATAGGTATAAGCAAAAAAAAAATTTTTTTATATGGTACACCCTGTATATTATTGAATAATTGAAAAGAGCTTAAAATTACCTTTCCGAAAACATAGCACACTTGATATTTTGCTCAAGTTCTCTTTGAAATAGAGAGTTTTTTATAGTTTACTCATTTTAAACCAAGTAGGCTTTGGACGCACGCGGCCTTAAATAAGAAACAATTGCGTACTGCTACTAGTAGTTACTTAGCAAAAAAGTGTATTATTTACAACGAAATCATTTATTATTTATAATTTAAAAACAAATAACAAATTTAGAAAAAGGTTAATTAAAATTAAAAAAAATTAAATTAAAAAATTAAAATAATAATACGAAATAGTAATAAAAGATTTTTCCTACAGGAGGTTTTCAAAATGTCGACCGTTTTCTCTTATGCACAGACGGCATCGTTTCATCACACTCTTTGCAGAATTCATTAATTCAAGAGGGGTGAGAGATGCAAACCCTCGCATAACTGCGACTTCTAAATCTTCTCTTGTATTTATGGGCAATTGAAAAATAACGTTCTTTAGTCTTCCCCAAAGATAAAAATCCATAGGGGTTAGGTCCGGCGACCTCGCTGGCCAACGATTAGGACCTTGGTTACCTATCCAATTATTTTGAAAGTTAACGGCTAGAAAATTGCTGATGATTTCAGCATTGTGTGGCGGTGCCCCGTCTTGTTGGAAGAAAATGTTACGGTGTGCCATTAAGGGTAAATCATCAATGAGAGGTTCTATTTGTTGTTGTAATATTTGTAGATACCGTTGAGAGGTGAGAGTTCCATCATAAATTATTGGCCCAATAATCCTACCCCTAAATATACCTGCCCATACATTAAATCCAAATCTTCCCTGATTTCTTACCTCTACTATTGAATGAGGATTTTCCTGTGCCCAAGTATAGGAGTTATACCGATTGAAAATACCGGCACTGCTTATATATGCTTCATCTATCCAAATACAATTTAACGGAAAATCGCGTACTTCATTACATTTTTCTAAAAACCAGTGGCAAAAAACTATGCGGCGTCCAAAATCTCCGGGTCTAAGGTGATGCACTTTTCTGGTTCTATATGGTTTAAAATTATGTTTCTTTAAACTTCGTCGAATGTTACTTCGTCCCAGTCCTGTTACTGTAGTCAGTTTTCGTGTGGATGTTTTGGGATTATTTTGAACGGCTCCTAAAATTACTATTTCTTCTAACTCTTTATCTCTGTTTGCTGCATACTGTTTTGGTCTATTTTTCTTAAACTGGCCACTATTAATTAAATTGTAACGCAATCTTCCGAAGATGTCTTTAAAAGGTTGCCTTCTCTCTGGATATCGTTCGTGGTACAAATTACTTGCTACCTGTGCATTCTGTCCGGCTTCTATAAAACACACTATCATATCCCATTTTTCATAATTGTCAAATTCCATTTTAAATTTAATTAAAAGCCTAAACCGGCCTAAACTAAAACAAAGCGTCGATCGTCGATACAGCCAAAATGGCTAAAATAACAATTTGACAACTACTTACGCAATTGTTTCTTATTTAAGGCCGCGTGCGTCCAAAGCCTACTTGGTTTAAAATGAGTAAACTATAAAAAACTCTCTATTTCAAAGAGAACTTGAGCAAAATATCAAGTGTGCTATGTTTTCGGAAAGGTAATTTTAAGCTCTTTTCAATTATTCAATAATATACAGGGTGTACCATATAAAAAAATTTTTTTTTTGCTTATACCTATTAAACTATTAATTTTTTTTAAATTATTCTAAAACCATTAAATTCTACGTAAAAAGTTGCTTTGAAAATGTTTTTACAGAAACAAAAAAAAATCAATAGGAAAAAAATTACAGCTACTTGTTAAAAATGCACATTTTCGAAAAACACCCTGTAACTCTGAAACGGTAAGAGATATCGATGTGCGGTTTCCACCACTATGTTTTTTGTCAAAATTGAGCCCCAGACACCGACATTACTTTTTGCCTATCTCCTCTAGAAAAGGGAGTTTCCCTTTAAAAGTGTCCAATTTGGCCCACCCTGTACACATAAGGCTGCAGTCTAAGATATTAACTAATATTTTTTATGGGATATGTTAGTAAACATGTAAACATCACAGACAGAGGTATAAGACTCTTCACGCTCCCGCTCAGGGGACGAGCGTTTCACACAGGACCTGAGTCGGTTGGAGAGGATTGGGTATGTTTTTTTTTTCCTTTTTCTGAGTCTATAAAATTTGTACATGTAATACTATTTATTAAAGTTTTATTTTATTATAGTTTAAAAAAGTGTTAATTATATCACTAATCTCATTATTAATTGTGGATAATATAATATAAATATTGAATGAAGTTTTTACTCCTTTGTTTATGAATATTTGATATAGATCTATATTAGGAATTTTATTTATAGGGCATTCAAAGAAAATGTGGTCCAGGGTTTCAACCTGTCCACATTCACAGTAAGGGTCATTTCTGAGCCCCATCCTGTGCAAGTGTTCTCCAGTTAGACAACGACCTGTACCCATTCTAATTATGGAGGTGACGTGTCTCCTATTTTTGTATGCAATTTGTTGCAACATAGAAACCATTTTCTAGGAGGGAAAGTAGTTTGTATTTTAGAATATTGTTTACCTTTTATTTGTATATCTAGTTTCCATTTATTTTCAAATTCTTCTCTTATATTTTTTTTAATTAGGTTTGCAATGTCTGATTTGTCTATTTTTAGGTTTTTAGGGATATTTACGGTTCTCCCTATATTTGTTAGTAAGTCTGCAGTGTTATTACCTGCAATTCCAGAGTGACCTGGGATCCAGGCTATATAGATATTGTTATTTGAATTTGCTTCTATAATAAGTCTTCTAGTGAGTAAAGTACTGACTAGAAGAGTAAAGTGATGTAAACTGTTGTAGTGTCAATACAAGAGTTTTTTAGTTTAAAAATTGCGCTAAGAGAATCTGTAAATATAATTGCATTATTTATATTTTTCTTTAAAATAGTTGTGACACCTTCATTTATTGCAACAATTTCAGCTGTGCATATACATAGTTCCCCAGGGATTTTTGATGAAAATTTATAATTTACTTCTGGTATATATATCCCAAAACCCACCTTGTCCTTAATTTTGGAAGCATCTGTGAATACAAAGGTAAATTGTTGTCGATAGTTTTCTGTTTTTTTCAAAAACTGTTCTCTAGTGTCCTGTTCATTTTTTTTTAGATTAAGTTCCATTTTTTTTATTGGCATGATTTGGTTTTCAAATTCTGTTTCGTAACATGGAAATGTACTATTTTTATATATCTTCTTATAGTATGGATCATATTTTTCCAGGGCCTTTTTTTTTTGAAAATAGCTTTATTAACTCCAAGAAGATACATACTGGTGATCTTATACTAGGAATTAGCTTACTTTATATATACAAATTATATGATTAAATATTAGTTCGGCTCTGTAAGAGCTCATTTAATTTATGCACGACCCTATTTCTTAACATACTCTATACCAAATAGCAAAAAAAAGTCCGTTTGGCTGCAAGCATCCCAAAATACGCAGCCCCAGAATTCAACTTGTGCATTCTGGGACACAGCTTACATAGTATCCTTAATATATTTTTTTAATTTTTCTTTAAATTTATTTGGGTTGGTCAAACTTTTTAAATTTTTAAAAATTGACTTCAGTCCTATATTCGACCGCATCTGTGGAAGATAAATATAACTTTTTTTGGTTCTAAATGGGTGTACAGAACTTATGCTAGTAAATCTTATAGATGAATGCTTAGTTTTGGTTAGGATAAAATGGGTATACAAAATTATTTTATATTTATAAATGTTATTAATATTTATCATTTTAAACTTCCTGTATAATTCATTGGTGGGGTATCTAAGTGGTAATTTAAAAACGTTTTTAATTGCCCTATTCTGTAGTGTTCGCAAAGGTCCCAAGATGAAGTTAGCAGCCGTGCCCCACACTGATATTAAATAGTGCAGGTGACTGTATATGTGGGCATAATATAACTGTTTACACAAACTTCTCTTTATTAGGTAACCTATTTTATACAAAACTCCTATAAATGGTGCAAACTTTTTTCTAATAAACTCAATTTGAGAAGCCCAAGACAAGGTACTGTCAATAAACAAACCCAAATATTTAATAGTAAAAGAATTTTTTAAAAGTTGATTTTGAACCAGTATAGGGTCAAGATCGTTTACGTTTTTTTTACCTATCATCATGTAAGACGATTTTTCAATGTTAAGCGTTAATCTATGGGATTTTAACCATACACTTAGTTGCCCTAAATCACTAGCTATATTATGTTTAATCACTTGAACATTTTTGCCAAAGTACAACAAGGTCGTATCGTCTGCATACAGTTTAACTTGACCATTCAGTAATAGTGAGCCTATAGAGTTTATGTAAACCAAGAAGAGTACGGGACCCAGTATAGAGCCCTGGGGGACTCCACATTTGATAGTTTGCTTATTACTAACATCGTTATTTACATTTACAAATTGTTGTCTATTTCTTAAGTAACTTTTAAACAATAGATTTGACATTCCCCTGACTCCCGCCTCCTCCAGCTTCAAAAGCAATACATTATGGTCGACTGTGTCAAATGCCTTCTTCAGATCCAGAGACACCAAAGAACAAATATATCCCTTATCAATTTGCATCTGTATCTCTGATACAAGATCTATCACTGCAATCTCGGTGTCTCTGGCCCTGAGAAAGCCATATTGGCCCTCACAAAAAAAATTGTTTCTATTTAAGTATATAAGCAACCTCTCACGAATACATGTTTCCATAATCCTGGAAAAGACCGGAAGTACCGACACTGGTCGGTAGTTTGAAGCATTCTCGAAGTCCCCGCTCTTAAGTATTGGTCTCACCTTGGCACTTTTAAGCTTATCAGGCACTACACTGTTCTGCATTGTGAGGTTAATGATTTTTGCCATAATTATCGCGCACTCGTCGCAAAGTTCCTGAACGCACTTCACACTGATTCGATCAATTCCACAGGCCTTCTCTTTATTCATTTTTCTTATGATGTTTCTCACTTCAGCTGATAATTATGAGATTATTATTTCGTTCTTGGATTTCTTCCCTTTCATACCTGTCTTTTAGTCGATGCATATCTTCTTCCATTTTTCCTATTTTGTTTTTTAAGAGAATGTTATCTTTTTTTATTTGTTTATTCTCTTCTTGAACAACTTTCAATTTTTTGTTCATGTCCTCTAGGCATTTCCATTTGTAATTTAAAGACTGCTCTAGGTCGCGAAATTTGCTTGCAAAAAACTTTATGACCTCTTTTAGAGATGGATTTTCCATGGCCAGAATGTCCGATATATCATCGAAGTTTGCCTGTTGCGTTTCTGTTTCATCGTCCGTGCTAATATTCAATATATCTTCACATTTTCTGCATACCCACTTTTCATCTGTTAATTTAGCTTCGTAAGCATTGAATTCTTCATTGCTTAATCCACTACAACTTTTGTGATAATATTTCCCACAGTCCCCATTACAGAGAATACTGTAATGAGTTTTCGCTATGCTTTTATTACAGATTGGACACACTCAAATTGCTCTTTTTATGGTTTTCTTTTTTGGTCCCATAGCGTCAGGTTGTGCTAAAACTGTTTAGCGGCTGCGTTATGCGAAAACTTTCATAATGATCCACAACAATAGCTTGCAAATTAACAATATTTGTCACTATGCATATCCAATGCAAATTGACTTGATAAATTGTACAAACCTGAGTACAATTCTAAAAAGTGTGACAACCACAAAAAAAAGTCCAGCAGAAGAATGTTATTGTTTGTAAAGGAATGTGTAAATTGGTTAATTAGCTTTTTTATAAACTTGTGCAGTATGAGGCCACTGTTTTTAAGGTTTTTATTATGTTGCATCAATTATTTAACAGCAAATTCACTTTGTCACGTAGAGCACTTCAAACTGAACAGAACAGTATAAAGTAAATTCTTAAAAACAGACTTTAAAGGGTAGATTATTGCAATTTTGTCGGAGCAAATTATTGTCGCGTCACATTCACATGAGTTAGGTAATGGCTTGTGTAAGGTATGTCCTATTGTCATTTCTCCATTCTCCGATATTATTATTTTGCAACGCACGCAGTTTTTTTAAGATATTTATTAGTGGATGGTTATCAATGGTAATAGGTTTTGATAGGAATTTGACTGGAAGCCATATTCTTCTAAATTCTAATGTCATTTCAGTTGCTTCGGCCATAAGTGCAAGGGTAGGTGTAGATTTCATACACACCAAACAAATCCTTAGTCCCTCATAAAAGATCCTGTCTAGTTTGCTATAGTAGAATTTCGATAGGTCAATGCTTTTTAAAAATGTAAATTATCAATTTACCAAATCGTAAAACACACGTTAGAATATAACATAACATTGCCGCAAAACAGTTAATGAATCCTAATAACCTTATAAAAGTAAACAAACACACATGTACGAGGTGAATAATTTCGATGCCATTGAAATCAAAATTGCAACTATGCGACCTTAAACTCTATGTTATTATAGTTATACAAATAATTGTGATGTTAAACAGAAGGTATAATGAACTAGTGTTGTGTAGTGTTCATTTTTTCTACAGCGTTTACAATATTTCTGTCTTTACAAAAGAGGACTAGATCATCTGCGTAACCGATAAGCGTACAATTTTTTGGTATTATATTAAAGAGTTCTGCTACATATACATTAAAAAGAATAGTACTAAGTGGCGATCCTTGTGGAAGACCAGTAGTTGCAAGTACTGGGCCATAAAGGGAGGCATCATTTTTTCTAGTAAAAAGTTGTTTGTTTTCAAGGATTTTATAGATTAGATTTATAAGTTCTATATCAATCTTTAAGTGAATAAGTTTACTATATAGTTTTTGTACGTTAATCCTATCATAGGCGGATTTTATATCTAAGAATATTGCCAATATGTTATTATTTTCTTGAAAAG
This sequence comes from Kuschelorhynchus macadamiae, assembly GCA_030620095.1. NCBI lineage: Eukaryota > Metazoa > Arthropoda > Insecta > Coleoptera > Curculionidae > Kuschelorhynchus > Kuschelorhynchus macadamiae. The sequence continues at coordinate 53,286 of JAUTXW010003355.1, forward strand.
CTAAATTAATTTCTCAAGTCAGGATAGCTACACTATTATTAACTCCCATACCCTTTCTAAATCCCACTTGATAGTTGGAAAAGGTTTGTGCATTTTCCAGGGTCCAGTCTATTCTGTTTTTTATCTTTATTTCCATAAGTTTAAGGTAACATGATGATAATACAATTGGTTTAAAACTGTCTGTAGTTTGTGGGTTTTTGTTTGGTTTCAGGATAGCTAAAATATTATATTTTTTCCATGAATTCGGCAATTTCTCCCCTTTGAGGCATTTATTGTAGGTGTTGAGAAGTTCCCTTTTGGCTTGAGTTGGTAGATTATATAACATCTTGTATGCTACATCTTCCAGTCCAGTAGAGGACAGTTTTTTGCCAGATAATCCTAGTTCCATTTCATGGAGCGTAAAGGGTTTGATATGTTGTGGTGTTGGATAAATAGTGAAGTCCGGGTCAACATTACATATAGCCATATTATTTACTAGTTCTATTCTTATGTCATCCACAATATTAACTTTGTTTAGTTTTTTATTTTTACCCGAAAATTTTTTAATATTATTCCAAATGTATGTTGTATTAGTGTTTCTGTTTAAAGACTCACAGAAAGTTTTAAACTTTTGTTTTTTTATTCTTTTAAATGTTAGTTTAGAGTCGGCAATTGCACGTTTTGCCTTAATATAATTATCTATTGTTGGATATTCTTTAAAAATTTTTAGGTGTGATTTTCTATCTTGTAGAATAATCGAGCATTGTTCATCCCACCATGGGTTATTTACTTTGTGGGGTTTATTGTTATTTTTATAAGGTATTTTGGTAATAGCCGCAGTATTAATTATGTTGTTCTTCAATGTCTAATGTATTGTTATGTGGTGGCATTGCAATCAAAACTTCATCGTAAAATTGTTTCCAATCTGCATTTTTAAAATCACGGGTTTTATAAACTTGAGAAAAATATTTTTCATGTACTGTATTTTTTTTGAAGTTCATATCTACATAAGTGGGGAAATGGTTACTATTTCCACAGTCCGGGATAGTGCCCCATTCAGTTATATATGCTAGATCATTGCTTATTATTGTAATATCTACAGCACTGTTATTTTTTCCAGGAGGCTGCAAAAGCGTAGGAGTCCCATTGTTAAGCACAACAAGTTCATTTTCCAAGATAAAATCACTAATCACTGTACTTCCATTATTGGGGGTACAGTTATCCCATATTGGGTGCTGTGAGTTAAAGTCACCCATAATGAGGAGTTTTTCACAACAATTGTTTTTAATATTTTCAAATATTTGTTGAGATATGTTTATGTTATTATTAGAGTAAAGGTTTGTGATACTTAAGTTATTTACTTTTATTATGATGAATTGTATGTTATTATCATTATAGTTTATTATATGCTCATATACAATATTTGCTCTTACGAGGGTAGCTACCCCCCCATATCCATCTTCCCTATCTTGTCTGATAATGTTATGTGATTTTATAAAAAATTACGAGAAGTTTTTAGCCAGGTTTCATTAAGCAAGACTATATCAGGGTCATGTTTTTTAATAAGTGTAATGAGATTAGCCCTATTAGCATTAACACTTCTTATATTCCATTGGATAATTTTGATTCCTATTTTAGTCTTACTAGTTTGATTGAAAATCCTTATCTTTTTTAATTATAGTTATCTATCTCCATATAGGAGGCTAGTTTAAGATGTGAGAGAATAAGATTTTTTATTCGATTTTGTTCATAATATGATGGGTTATAGAAATAATCCATTAATTTATTAATATCTGAGGGTGAGTCCTGAGTGTGCGAGATCATAATCTCGTCTGAAACTTGAGAGGCACAATGAGGCATTTCTATGTCTTGTATTTGTGTGTTTGGTTGGTATCTTTCCTGTCTATCCTGTACATGTCTGTTTGTTGTGATAGGATGCTGTATACTAGGTAAAGGGTTTTTATTTGGTCTAGAAGTTGGGAAGAAGAGTGCTTGTTCATGTTGGATTCTATCGTAACCTTGATTTGTGTTTTGTGAAGTATTTCTTCTTTTGTTTTGTTCTTTTGCTACAGTTTGCTGATAAGATCTTTTTATTCCTGTTGTGAAGTCGTTTGTGCGTCGTTGTGAAGTTGTAGTTATGTCACCATTATGTTGAAAGTTTTCTTTATTATTATTTTTTCCTTGTAAGGCAGGGAAGTCTCTGGGGTTAGGATTATATTCACTTATTATGTAGTTTTTTTACAAAGTATTTTCGCATCCACATAAGTGAAATTATTAAAAGCTATAAGACGTTTAATGCTTTTTTGGCGTTCATACTCTGCACAAATTCTATTTGTCGCTTTGTGCTCGTTTTTACAAAAATAACATCTAGTGTTACATTCTAATGGCTCCCCTTCTGTTGCATGTTTTAGTTCTCCGCAATTTGGGCATTTTTCCTTTCCTTTACAATTATTTTTTGTGTGTCCATATAAGAGGCATTTATAACACTGGGTTACTGGGGGTATATATACAGTTACTGGTACTGGTAAGTTACAATAATAGACATATTTAGGAAGTAATATACCTCTAAAGATAATTAAAACTGTCCCTGTCGGCTTATACTCTACTTTACCCTCTTTGTTTATGATTTTTCTATTCATTCTTTTTAAGTCGAGAATTTCTATGTCAGACTTACAAACTTTTTTAAGGTCCTCTACTTTCAAATCTAAATCAATTGCTCTAACTAAACCTTTGCATGTTACGAAATTAAAAGGAATGTAAATTTTATATCCTTTGTCTATTAATGATTTCTTATCTACGAAGGCGTTGACCGCCTGGAAATTTTTAAATTCTATTGCTAATGTATTAAGACCTTTATTATTAATTTTTTTAAATGCATTGAGATTTAAATTAAAAATTTCTCTAGCAATTTTTAAGTTGTTAAACCTACCTATATTATTTTTAGTTTGTTCATTAGATTCGATATAAACGATAAAAGGCGCAATATCTTCCTCAGCATATTTAATTACTTTTTTATTAGAATGCGAGTCATTACCCAACTTTTTTTTTAATAGCGCCATTTTGTTGTATACCTATAATTTCTTTAATTTTATCTTGGGAGAAGGCGTTTCCGCCCTCTCCCTCGGCTCCACTCATAACCAAAAGAGATCAGTGATATAATACTTCTTAATGGGTAAGATATTTGTAAATTTATTTATACTCAAAATAAAAAAAAACTTACAGAAAAGGTTGTTAGTATTTGGATTCTCCCAATGCAGTACACGTGAAAACGTTCTGAAGGAACGAGTCCCAAACTGTGTTATTAAATGTAATTTAATTAATTAATTATAATTAATAATAATTTTCGTCTTTTTATTCTGGATTGATTGTTGATATTCTGCTAATTAAAACAGTTAAGTGTGAAGAGAATTAGACTGAAACGAATAAAAAACCTAATTAAAAATACCAATTTATCATCATAAAAGAGAATGGCCACAAATTGTACAAAATGTAAAAATCCTGTTCTGTCGGATCAAAAACGCCTGTACGCTTGTGATCTCTGTCCTGCAAAGTTATGTAGAGAATGCTCCAATGTAGAAATAACAACAGAAGAAAGAGTACTGGAGTTGAAGGATCGAAAACTTGTATTTTACTACTGCCCCAAATGCCTGCCAGTCTATCATGAACGCGTAGCCAGGCTGAATAAAACCTATGAGGAGGATAAAGTCGTAAAAGATAAAACAACTAACTCTTATTAATGCCAATCGAAACAGTAAAGGTGAAAAGGCTGACACAACTGTTCTTGAAAATGGATATTTAAAGCAACTTGCAGAGGAAGTGAAAGATAGAAACGACATACTAAAGCTTAACAATGAATTGCTTTTAAACAGAGTAAGAACCTTAGAAGATGCTTTGAAAAACCAGGAAAAATCCACACCTAGGAATTATTCGTACAAGGATGTAGCAACACTGCATTTGGCAGACGCTCCTACAAACATACAGAGGGTGCGCACTCCTAATTGTGTCCAAAAGCAGTTGGCACCTGCTACAAAACAATCAGAATCTACTGAACACTCTACTGACAAGGTAACAACAGAAGGAGAAAAAAATTGCTCAGGGCAACTATGATAACTCAAGGACTAATCTTAAAGGAAAATTTCAACATAGAAATGTTCTTCCTGGTCAAAATCTGCAAAGAAATAATCATTCTCAAGGAGGACCTAAGGAAAATGAATGGCAAACTGCTCCCAAAAACAGAAGACAACAGAAATATTTGGGGACAGCAGAGTCAACTGAAAATTGACAAGAAACTACATCATTCTCTGGAGCTGATAAGAGAGTCTGGCTCTACATCAATCGAGTCAAGCGGGAAGCCACAGAAGATCTTATAAAAAAATATATTAAAGGCAAACCTAATTTCAAAGAAACTGATATAATGGTGAAAGAGCTACCATCAGATCCCAGCAGCATGAAAAGATTTGTGGTTGCGGCACCTTTCCAGCATAAAGATGAAATGTATTCTCCAAGCTTTTGGCCTAAGTACTTTGGTACAAAAAGATTTGATTTTTGGAAGCATCAAGAATCACTAGCAGGAAATTTTTATAAGTGCTAACTCATCAGATCGAATTGTGAAATCTCCAACCCCTAGATATAATGAAGGAACAAACTATAGCATATTACATCACAATGTCCAATCAATTGGAAATTGCTTCGATCAGGTGGAGAAGTTAGTACTTGAATATAAACAGTGTATAGCGTTATGTGTAACAGAACATTGGAAGTCAAACCTACAACTACCAGCCTACTGTGTGAGAGGTTTTTAGGTAGCTTCTTCTTTTTGTAGACCTTTGGGAAATCATGACGGAGCAGCTATTTATATAAAGACTCACTAAACTGGAGAGAAAGAAAAAACATCGTAAATAAGTCTGAAAATGGCATTTTTGAATGTGCAATCATTGAGGTCCAATTAGATAAGTATCATATTATAATTATTAGTGTTTATCATTCCCCATCGTCAGATTTTGAATGTTTTGACCGCCATCTATGATAATATTGCAGATAACTGTTTGCTCTTTATGGCAGGAGGTTTTAATATTGACATAAAATGTAGAGATATCAAAAGTGTTCAGTTCTTAAACCTGTTAAGCTATTTCAACCTGAACCCATCTATTTTAGAATATACACAAGTTTGTGGAAAATTACAAAGTTGCATTGATAATATATTCACAAATACAGATTTCTGGACTTCAGAGGTAGTAACTGCTCATATATCGAATCACACAGGACAAGCAATTCATTTTGAACTATTCTCTGAACTCTGAACAAGGAACAATTCCAACGAATGTTAGCTGAAGAAACATGAGACAGTTTGTTTGAAATTGAAGATTTTGACATAAATGGTAAATGGAAAGCTTTTATGAACATTATTTTGCTTGTTTTTAACAGCTGTTTTCCATATGTTGAAATAAATACACAAAAGAAAAAATATAAATATTTGAATCCAGAATTGGATGCATGTAAAAGTCAACTAGATATGTTCTTAGTGCTCAGTAGACACGACAATAGATATGCTGAAGTATATAAGCTGTATAGGCACAGATATAATAAAAAAGCATGCTACAATATGAGCAAATAAATAATAGTGACAATAAGTCATAATCCATGTGGAGAGTAGTTGATGAAATAACGGGGAGGGGCAAATGCAAACGTGATATCAAGATACAGGGTCATCCAACTCAGGTAACTAATAATTTCAATAAGCATATTCTTGGTGCGGCAGAAAAACTAATCAGGGATTTGCCAGCGACAGATTTTTTATGTAGGATTTCATTTACTAACAATTCTATGTATATTACACCAGTAACAGTTGCCGAGTTAAATAACATCATGAAAAATTTAAAAAATAAATCCAGCTCGGGTTTTGATGAAATGTCCAATTCTATACTTCGAAAACGCTCACATGAACTGGCCATTCTACTATGCTATGCATATAATAAATAATTCTTTTAGTTTTGGTAAGTTTCCTGATAATTTAAAACTTGCTTTATTAAAACCACTTCATAAAAAAGGGGACCCATCTGCTATAGAAAACCATCGTCCCATAAGTTTACTTTCATCTTTTTCTAAAGTATTTAAAATAGCTATGTGAAATAGACTTTTAAACGTTTTTTATAAGCATAAATTGATAAGTGACACATAACATGGATATCTTAAGGGCAAATCAATTAAAACTGCGGTTCATAGTTTTGTACAAGAAATAGTCAGTCAGAGAACGTAAAGATATATCAATGGGAATTTTCTTGGATTTGTCTAAAGCTTTCGACTGCTTAAGTCATGATATTCTTTTGGAAAAGTTATATAAATAGGGGATTAGGGGCGGGGCCCTTTTATGGCTTGAGTAATACTTATTTTGGAGCATAGTTGAGAGAGTTGTAATTGAGAGCGAAAATAAAAAAATTTTGTCGCAGGAAGGTCATATTGGATTGGTAGTTCCACAGCAAACCTTTAAACTCTAATAGGTTACACTACGCGCGGGGTTCTGGAAAGGGGAACGTGCGGTGTGGTAAAGGTAAGTGACTTAGTCGGTCGACCCCAGTTCGTACGAACAGCATGCGTTTCATGAGATTTCGAAGGGTTTTGTTGATTTAGAGTGATCAAAATACAAGAGTTCTAACCACACTACACCACAACTTGTTATCTTCTGGACGCGCGTTTTGCTAACCAAGTTAGCTCATCAGCAGATGATATAAACTGTTTATATTATCTGCTAATGATACTAACTTGGTTAGCGAAACGCGCGTCCAGAACGTAACAAGTTTTGGTGTAGTGTTAGAACTCTTGTATTTTGATCTATCTTCCACCACAGGTTCCAGTGTTAGAAGAGGGATTTTTATAAATAATTATTAAATAATAAACTACAAATTCTTTGTATTTTGGTTTACTAATAACTATAGGTAAGGTATCTTTGTTTTTTTATGACAGATTATAGGTAGGATAGGACTATATTATAACCTATTATTAACATTGATATACTTGCTGACTTTTTGTTGATGCAAATGTTTATGATATAATACTTTGTTTTATTTCTAAATCTACATCTAGGTAAAAAGTATGCCTGGAATGTGATGTACAATTGGAGTTTGCCATAATAGCAAAATAAATTCTGATAAATCTGGCAAACAGATTTCATTTTATCGATTTCCCAAAGAAAAAATTATTCGAGAAATATGGATTCAGAGATGTAAGAGGGATGGTAAATGGAATTTTGAGAACTGTCGTGTTTGTTGGGAGCATTTTAAACCCGAAGATTATGAGCATGACTTGCAAGCTGAACTTCGTGATCTGCCACCCAAAAGAAAATTAAAACCTACAGGTAAGTAATATAATGATGATCAATAAAACGCTCTTAGAAAATCTAATGCAATTAGTCGACGTTTCGACCTCATAGAGGTCATCTTCAGGACTCTAAAACTTAAGAACTAGGGTTACAATTATTTTTTATATAAAGTGGCAATGTTCTTTAACAACATATATGAGAACAACAAAAACTGTTTTATAACTATACATATATAAATAAAAAACCTTTAGCGTATCTTACTGCAGTTAAAATACATATTAAAACACAGTAAGCATATAGAAAAAAACAAAAGACACAATGTACATAGGATAACACGGTTAAACTACAATAACTTAAATAGGGATAAAATAAATTAAGATTAAAATTAAATTTGAACAGCAGGCATTAATTGAGGCATTAGCATACTTACATACAAATGCCATTTAGGGTGTAAAACTTAACTATATGCAATTTGCGGTACATTATTTTGATGTTAAGTATTTGGAGTGTTGTTGGTACCGTTTAATATAGAACAATAAAATTACTGTTGTTGAAAGAGTTTGGTCAACAGGCAAGCTTTGAATACTATCAGTGTGCGATATAAAAATATCTTTTCTTTTAATACTTTCTGATGTGATTATTTGCAGTCAGTAATAAAAATAAGATGAAAATTAGTATATTTACTGATTTACTGCACAGGATGTACTACAAATTTTAAAATATAGTAGGTTCCACGTACAAGCCTTTTATATATTGTTTTGTATTAATATTGGTTGTGTGCTTTTTTATTTCGATCATTTCATTTAGCAGACATTTTTGAAAGTTGTTTTGTTTAGCTAAAATAATGGTTTTATCAAAATTGAAGAGATGTAAATTTTCGAAATGTTCTGCCAAGACAGTTTTTTTCTTATTATTTACCAGATTCGCAGGTAGCACGCTCCTTTAATGCTCAGCTACTCGAGTTTTTAAGAATCTACCTGTTTGACCTATGTATACACCATTACATTCCAATCAAGTGTATGTTGTTCTCATGTATGTTTTTAAAGAACATTGCCTCTTTATATAAAAAAATATGTAACACCAGTTTTACATTACATTACATCAAAATACCTTCCAAAACAGTTGTTTTGTACTATATTTTGTTAAAATTTAGGGTTTAAGCTGTTTTAATATTTTTTTATTTCAGATGTATCTTCACTTATGTTAAGCCAAGTAACTATGCCAAAAATTCAGCCTTACCCCAAACTTCAATAGGAAGGACCAAGCGAAGATTGAACAGGAAGTACCGAGCGAAGATACAGACGAAAAAGTTAGTAAAAAAATAAAAAAAATAATTATTTAATTTCAATTGTTTTGATATGTAAAATTCATATATTTTTTTTTTAAATAAAGATCTATTTGGCAAAATATTCCATTCTCAAAGTGGAGTTCTAATATTATAGACACAAATAAAACATGAAGTCTTCCTCTATAAAGTTTAATTGGAATTAAATTTCTATTCAACCTGTTTCTAAGAAATATCTCGTAATCGTCAGAAATATTTAATACATTGATTGTAACAAAAATATAATTAACATCACATTTACTTTTTTAGATAATATACCTACCTGGAGATGTAGTTATCTTTATTTGAAACATGTCAGATAGTGATTTAATTTCAATTAAACTTCGTAAATTTCACTTGTGTCTAAATATTTATCAGTTTTATTTATTAGGATTATGTAGGCATGCCTAACTACCTATCTATAGTTCTATTTTTATTCTATAGAATCTAGTTGCGTGTCTAATAAATAGGCAATTAAAATTTACTCCACAAACATTATTACTAATTTATAGTTGTTAATATTTCTTTAACAAATTTTATTTTATTAAAACTATTATTAAAAAAATGAAAATTTGTTAGGATCGCCTACTTTCTAGACCTAACGAAAAAGATAGTGCTATAGATTAATATTTGCTATGAGAGAGAGGGGTACACGTCGGTGTTCGCGGTCGCCCGGTGACGTATACCAATTTTCGCGGGGACTGCGGTAAGGGGAAGCGTAGGGTAACCTATTAGAGTTAACAGGCCTTGGTTCTATAGGGGAGTGTTATGGGGTCCATATTATTCATTATTTTTATTATTGACATTGCTAGAGAGGTTGTATTACCAGGTCAGCTTTTAGTCAACTATGCTGATGGTTTAACGCGCCTTTATTTAAATCAAATATATAGTTATTATTATTATTATTATTAAACATAAGGTAACAAATGTCATACATATTGTAATAAATATAATCTAAATAGGAGCCTAATAACTGGAAATTGCACCTAAGTGAATGAACACTTGTATGTACACAAGTATTATCTTTGAATTTATATTGAGAATACAGTTAACCTCATGCTAAAGCTGTACAAATAAAAATTTAAAAATTACATCAACAACAAATATAATTTCTTATTTTAGCAAACCTTATAAATATAGATGTTATCCTAGTGAAATAGAGCTTTAAATTTATGTAAATATTTAAAAATAAAAATCCTACAACTATTATTGAATTTTTTCAGTCTTGGCAGGGATCTCAATTCTAGGGGAAGCAAGTTATACATTTTGGGACCTAAATAAGAGAAAGATCTCAATTTTTTTGATCTATTGTTTACTGGCATCTCCAATTGTTCACTGACCTTAGACCTAGTTTCATAGATGTGGTTTATAGTTTGTTTAAATTTAGTAGATTTTTTAATAAATGAGCATGTTGACAGACAATATAATCCTCTCACATCCAATATGTCCTCTGAATATAAAAGCCTGGTAGTATATCGCCTATTTTTTCGAAATATAATCTTAAGAATATAATTTTGAACTACATTTAAAGGCTTTAAGGAATTTTGATACAGACCACCCCACACCACTATACCATATCGAATTAAAGATTCAATAAGGGCTTTATACACACACAACAACAACTTTTTACTTAATATCTCTCTCAAAACATAAAATTTGTACACTAGTTTCTTTATATTTTTTGTAATTCTAAGTACATGATGATCCCATCTGAGATTACAGTCAATAATTACACCCAAGTATTTTGTATATTCAACCTCTAGAATATCACCATCAAAGTTGTCAATATGAATGCTTCGGAAGTGTGGACGATTGGCTGCTGTGATGGAAAAGGCTATGTAATTCGTCTTTGAGGTATTTAAAGTTAGCTTAAATGTGTCTAACCAATTTTTAATTTTGCCCATACCTTGAATAGCAAAATCACGAACAGAAGTCCATGATGATCCTGAAAACAGAACTACAGTATCGTCAGCATAAGACAATAATGAGCCATTGTCAATGTCAATACTAGTTAATGAGTTGATGTAAGTGATAAAAAGTATGGGTCCCAATACAGTGCCTTGAGGTATTCCCATTGTAATGTTAAGTGGATCGCTGCAAACATCATTAATTTTGACAATCTGTGTTCGACCGCTTAAGTAACTCTCGAAGACGCTTAACGCGGTGCCCCTGACCCCATACAAACCCAAAACGTTAAGGAGAGAGCCATGAGGCACCGTATCAAACGCCTTGGCGAGGTCCAAAAACACAGCAATGCACTTATTGCTACTGTCAAGGTTAGAAGTTATGCTGTTGGTTAATTCACAAATTGCATCGGTAGTGCTCAAACCGTTCATAAATCCAAATTGACGTTGAGATATGATATTATTTTGTTGAAGAAAGCTGACCAGGCGATCTTTAAGACATTTTTCAAAGATTTTAGCAAATGTGTTGATAACACTTATTGGACGGTAGTTATTTATATCAGACTTGTCTCCAGCTTTATGGACGGGTGTTATGATAGCAATTTTAAAACAACTTGGAACTATGCCTGTTTTAAAAATTAGATTAATTATATGAACTATTGGATTTATTAAATATATGTGAAAATCTTTAACGATTTTTGTAGTTATGCCATCACTTCCTGGAGCGCAGTTATTCTTTAGTGTGTTAATGTGTTTTATTATCTCATTTGAATTGGTAGGCTTTAGAAAAATTGATGATAAAGCAGTGAAGTCAATTCTAGAAAAACTAGAAGGAGCATTAATTTTTTTGTACATTTTAAAACCTATGTTAGTAAAGAAATCGTTACAGAAATTGGCCATCTTCTTATTATCATGAAACTTTCCATTGTTGTTTTTGATTTCCAAGTTTAATTTATTTTTTGTTGTATTTTCATTTGTTGCGTTTGAGATTATATGATATATTTTTTTAAGATCATTCTTACTATTTTCGATTTCAGTTTTATAATAATCATATTTTCGTTTTTGTATAATTTTATACAAATTATTTCTATAATCAGTGAATGTTTTTTTTTTAGTTTCATCTTGATATAATCAAAGTTTTTTTTTCATTTTATCTTTTGTTTTAATGGAATTAATGATTCCATTAGTAATCCACGGTTTTAATTTTTTATGCTGTTTATTTTGAAATGTTTTTTTAATTTTAGATTTATTTATTATTTCAGCCATTATTTCTAAGAATTTTTGTGTAGCAGTTTCTATATTTTGAGCTTCCAAAACACTAAACCAAGATTCAGCCTTAAAAAGCTCATCTAAAATTTGATAATTGATTTTGGAGTAAGTGAAAATTTTAGCATCTGAAGTTTTATCAGATCGAATATTGTGCTGACAGGACACACTCAACATTACAGGATAGTGATCAGTGAGTGAAGAGTGCAGAACAAAAGAAGAGTATTTAAGATTAGTTCTGAGATTCTTTTTAACAAAAATATGATCCAATATGGAACTAGTGTTAGAAGTTACACGAGTGGGGTTGTTAATAGCAGACAAAAAACCAAAGTGTCCCAATAGTGTAGTGTAGTCATTTACTTCATTGTTTTCTGCTGCTAAATTAATGTTCATGTCACCAATTAGAATCTCTATTTGATTTGTTGAGTTTACCGAATATAAAGTCTCAAGGTCTCTAAGAAAGCTAGGAATGTCTGTAGAGGGGGGTCTGTAAAGACATGAAACGCCCAGAGACACACCATTAACATCCAATATAATTCTACTTAGTGTTACTCCGGAATAGTCTAATTTTATGTTAGAAATTTTAAAGTGTAAGGTAGATTTTATGTAAACAATAGTACCATCGTTTTGATTAAGCTTTGAATTGTTATAAAACATATTGTACCCATCAATATTAAATTGTTCATTCCCTATTTGCCAAGACTCGGTAAGTACTATGATGATACAAGCATTTTAATAGGAGAGTCTATATTTGACACCCTATTAGTGTTGTCTAATGCATGTCTAGAACAAGCAAAAGACTGGTTTCTTAAAAACAAGGCTGTGTGACTAGTACTTTAAAAGTATTTTTAAATTGTCCTTTAACATGTATTTTATAATGTAACTTTTGTCTTTAGTTCTTTTAGTGTAACTTTTAATGGGTAATTTTAATTGTTATTTTTTTTATAGCAGTGTATTCTTGTGTGACGTGTAAACATACTATAATATAATTTACATATACATTTTTCATTTTATTTCATTTCACACTATATGTTTCTGAACTAAACAAAAAAATATGGCATATCCAGAAACAGCCATGCTGGGCTCACAACAGATAGCTTTTACAGAAAGCACAAAATTCTTGGGTATCCACGTAGATAAAAATCTTGTTTGGAATTGTCATATTATAGAACTACGCAACAAATTGAGTTCTGTGTGTTATTCTGGGCTCAGATTTGGAGTTACCTTGTGGAGAGGTACTACAGAATGTCAAAGAGTTTTTTAGTGCAGAAAAGTATTGTATTGTAATTAAAATGCAATTCAAACAGTCATCTAGAGGTAAGTTTCGAGACTTCGGAAGAACAGATATCTGTTTAATCAATATGAACTGCAGCATGTCCATAATACAAGATTCATCGCCTATTCTGTACCTCAGCATAGATTTATATCTACAATTAAAACATCCACATAACTGTGTATTATTTTTTTTAATAGGTTGTGAAATGAAATAAAGGTTCAAAATAATTTGAAAGTGTACAAAAGACTGGTTTTTAAATTAATTTTAAATATTGAACCATATAGCATTCAGGAGTTTTTGAATTTTCCAATAGTTTAAGTAATTTCATATGTTACTAAATGTAATTATTGTTATTATTATTAGTACTATTTAAATAGCTTATATATTGTGTGTATTTTATAAATAATTAAATGTAATAATAATTGTGTTATTACCAGTACTATTTAAAAATTTGATGTATTGTTCAAGATTGCTTACTTATATTATTTTCTGTTTATATCTGTTTCTAGAAGTATGTATATAAAATGATGCTATAGACCTTCCTGACACCAACTCATTTTATTGTGCAAAGTATTTTTAATGCATTTTAATGTATTTTTTTTGTACAATTCTTTGAATATAGAGATTTATTATTATTATTATTATTATTTATAAAAATTTTCCATATTTATATTATTAAAATTTCTACAGTTTATATAATCTTTTACAGGACTGCTCCAATAAGTCAATTTTTTTTGAATATATGTAAAGTTACATTTTACAGATTTTAGATCGTCTTTATATCTAGTATTATGTGAATGATTTCTTTCTGAATCTTCAAAAAGATTTTTTTTTTGCTTGACAAATATTATTGATTCATAAAAATAAGTTTACTCAAAACTCTTCGAGATCAAAGATGCTTCGTATACATCTCTTTTGCAGGATCAAAATTCTGTAAGCCTCTGCGCCCCTCGCCCCAAAAGACAATGCGTGCAATTCGTGAATGTACATATGCATGATATGCCACAATTGCTGTTTCAGAATTGATTTTAGATGCAATAACTCTCAGGGCATAGCAATAACTAGCCATTTTATTTGCAAGGCTATCAGTGTGATGTCGCCAGTCCAGCCCATGATCTACTTTGATTCCCAAGGTAGCTGAGGTTACAGTTTGTATGATTATTGATTATGTAGGTAGTTTGATTTGGAGCAGTTTGATAGTTGAACTGGATAAGTTTGGTCTTATCGATGTTTAATAACAAGATGTGAATCAATTTCTTAAGATACTAAGAGTATTGTTCCGGATTTGGCCGGGACACAAACACATAGTTTCTGAATGCACTCGTTTTATTCAAAACACAGGTTACAGGTATCACAGGTAAAACTCTAATGCCTTTTAAGAAAAATCAAGGAACACAGAATTCACCTACTTCATCTAATATTGAATCTACTTTACCAAAAATTATAACTACCCAACCAGAATCGCATAAAACAAAGTCGCAAGAAACTTAAACTGATGACACAAATAAAGAAATTGTTATCGATAACGAGTATACAAATGAAGTGCTATTTATACACAATATGATCTGGATTCAGATACCTAGGTCTAATCAAACAACTTTTCCACTCTCGAATAACTACAACTATATGGATAGTACAGCAAACAAACTGGAACTTCCTACAAATAGAAAAAGACCACAGCTTATTATCATTGGAGACACCAGGATTCAGAGTTTTTTCAAACTTTTCAAACAACTACTTTGACATCAATGCTCAATTTCGAAGAGGGATGTGCACAGATGAAATAATCAAGATATGCACTAGATTTCGACATAAGCTTCGCAAGAAAGATATTGTTATATTTTTTATATGACCCGCTGATTGTATTAAAGGACATGGAATAAAAAAATATTGTTATTGATAAATTATTGAATTTTGAAAACAATACTCATCTGCTGTTGATTGGTTCATCATACGCAAATCCTCAAAGATTAATCCTAAATAATCTCATCAATCAACAAAATACTCTTATTCAAAATGCAGCAACACCCATCCACTAGATTTCTGACTGCAAAAATGTTATATTACCACGATACTTCATATCAGAACTACAAAAACGGCGTAAATATGGTATAATACATATCAAAAGTACTTTTATTAAACAAAATAAATGAGCAACAAACATACAATTGCACCAGAAAAACAAAAAAAGCGGTAGTAAACATGCGCATTTTCATCAACGACTCGATGCCCTACTAAATGAACCAAAAACTAAGAGGATAAGTCCACCACCAACAAATGGAAATTTCGGCACAACTTCAAATAAAACTAACACCAACAGGCAGTTGCTTTTTCGAGAACGATGTTATACCACCGCAAACTAATCATGGAACAAAAAGTATAGAACGCGAGCTATGGTGCGAGAACAGAAGAGATGCAATTCTCCTTCTCCATATAAACATCCAAAGCTTGCCAAATAAAATCAATAAGCTTCAGATAGTGTTTTAGGGCAAACAACCAGATGTGTTCTGCGTTACAGAGCATTGGATGACCAGTGAGCAACTAGAGACATTACTCCAATTCCAGACAATAGGCCAGTGACTGCGTTCTGCCAAAAGCAACATATCCACGGAGGAGTTGCTATCTATGCCCACAAAAGCAAGGTGGAAAATGTAAAGTGCATCCCAACAGACGAGTTTTGTAAGGAATTTCTTTTTGAGTGTTCGGCTGTTGAATGTAGGTGCACTCCTTTTATTCAAAACATAGGTTACAGGTATCACAGATAAAACTCTAATGCCTTTTAAGAAAAATCAGGGAACACAGAATTACCTACTTCATCTAATATTTCGGCTATCGAATGTAGGTATACCGGCGGAAAATAGCACTTGCAGTGATTTATAGATCAAGTTCTTACAACTCTGTTTCTGGTTTTGAAGTTTTCATAAATTCATTTAATGAACTTCTCTCTTTTTTAACTGCAACATTTACGACCATCATTGTATGTGGGGATTTTAATGTAGATTTTCTAACACAACTGATGATGAACTGATCTCTTGGATGGTTTCGGTCTTGAAAACATTTTATCTCTTGAACCAACTAGAATAGCTCTAAATACTTCGCCCTCAGCTTTGGATTATGTTATCACCAATAACACAGTTCTTTAATGCCATTAATTGCGAAACAAACATAGCTGATCATCGGAGCCAGTATGTCATGAGCGAGAGGATGGATCTTACATCACAAAAACCTCCAAAAGTAATTATATATAAACGACATTTTACCAAAGAAAATCTAAATAATCTAAAGTATTTTTTATCGAGAAATGATATGCCTGGGTTATACCATCTAAATGAGATAAATGAAACCTGGACCTGTTTTCAAAACAATATTGTCTATCTTCTAGATCTCACTTGTCCCATATCAAATATAAATGGATTAAGCCAGACTTAGTTAAAGAAAGTGAAAAACTGAAAAACCTCTACTGGTTAAATGTAAATACTAACTGTAAGGAACTACAGCAACATTATCGAAATAGTAAAAAAAGATTTCAGTCTAAAGTAAAATTGGATAAAAAGAACTATTTTCAAAACAAAATTACGTCATCAGCAAACCCTTCCAAAACTATATGGCAAGTAGTTAATGCAAATTTGGGCCGAAATAAATCATATAACAGCCCTAAGTTAATTAAAAACAATATCTCGGTTAAAGATCCTTTGTAAATAGCAAATTTATTTTGTGATTATTTCTCAAAAGATATAAAACATAAACTGTTAAGCCTGGGGACCTTGTCGAGTAATAATGATATCAATGCCTTACCTTGTAATAATGTAAACACCATCTATATGGCGGATATCACTTTGGATGAAATGTACAAGGCTTTAAAGACTTTGAAAAACAAAAAAGCATGTTGCAGTAATGAAGATCTACCTGTATTTGTGCTAGAATATATCTGGGAATATATCAAATACCCACTGCATTACATCTTTAATACTTTTCTAAAGACTGGACAATATCCAGACAAACTAAAAGTGGGAGAAGTTACACCTTTTTATAAGGGGGAAGACTGTAAAATTATGGGAAATTACAGACCTATAACTGGGCTTACAAGTTACTCATAACTATTTGAAAAAATTCTCTCAGATTCCATAATTTTCTAAAAAAATATAAAACAATTATAGATGCACAACACGGCTTTCGTGGTAATCTTTCAATAAACACTGCCGCTTTTAGCTTTCTATAATCTTATGTTCATTCCTAGATAATGGCCGCTACACTATGGCAATCTTGTTCGACGTAACTCGGGTCTTCGACTGTGTGGATGGTGAGGGGCACTGCTAATGAACTATTAGCATCACTTTTGAACAATCGCAAAATCAGGGTTAAGATAGAAACAGTTCATTCAAGGTATAAATATCAAAAACTCAGTGTACCTCAGGGAAGTGTTCTGTCTCCTTTACATTTTTTTTACTATTCATAAATGATATCGAACAACACCTTAAACTAGGAGAAAACGAAAAGCTAATATTATATGCAGATGACACTTCTTTCGGATTCCTCTTTAGAGGCCCTGGTAGAAAGAGCAAATTTTCAATTGGGCAGATTCAGAGACTGGTGTTTGAAAAATAAACTTCTGGTTAACGAAAATAAAACTCAATACCTAGTTTTTTATACAAGGCGGGTCATACCAGATTTCAGCCTGTCTCTAAATAACACTAGGCTAAAACGCTCGCATCACTGTAAATTTCTCGAACTATATATTGATAGTCAACTTACTTGGTCGCATCATATTGAACATATAGCAGGGAAAATGAACTCGGCATACTTTGCTTTTATTAACTTAAAAAATATTCTTTATACAAAACAGCTTCTAAACGTATATTATGCTCTAGTTTTTAGCCATTTGAAATACATGATCCTTTACTGGGGATAGGCTGCTGGACTTCAGCAGGTTTTTATACTCCAAAAGCTGATTATAAGAAAAATATTCTCATTGGGTTCCACAGAGTCGTGTAAAACCACTTTTAGGAAGCAAAAAATTCTGATTCTGCCTAGTATTCTTATTTTAGAAGCAGCATTGTATATTTTCCGATATAAAGAACAATTTCCCACTATTTCCAACATACATAACTATGGCACGAGAAATGGGAAAAATATTTTAATTACAAATCATAAAACATCAATGTACAAAAAGAGTTCACATTGCTTTTGTAGCTATATTTACAATAAATCTCCTATAGATATCAGATCAGAGAACTCACAGAACTCAAACAATTTAAAAAATCACTGCAGGACTATCTACTTGACAATCCATTCTATTCCATAGCAGATTATTTAAAGTTATAGTTTGTATAATGTCCGATTTACTTAGTTTTTAGATATATACATATATATTCTTTTCTCTTTTTTGGTAATTGTTTCTTTTAAGATGTTACTTGTAATTTGGTTTGTTTTATTACCTGTATTTTGTTTTATACTTGACTATGTTAATACCTGCAAAGGCCTGCTTAACTATACCGAATAAATAAATAAATAAATAAAATAAACAAATATACCTAACAATCGTAACTAACAGTATTTTCGGTGGATTTAGTTATTATAAAAGTTTGTGCTTTTGTATAGTTGCTTGTTTCGACATCAGAAACAAAACAAGATAATTTTACACTCGTTTTTTACTTATTGTGTGATTATCCTTTCCATTCTTTTGACTACTGTATTTTCTGCTAACAAAAACTGTAATATGTATCTTTTTATAGGGATTAAAATCTATAGTGTGCTTCACCTATAGAATTCAGTTTGCTCAAAATTTTATTCAATATTATACAGCCTGTTTCATCTAACCGATTCATTAGTTTGGAATATGTCTTGTTCAAAATGCAAAGTTAAATTAAATTGAAAAAATTTTCAACATCTGAGGCTCAAGTAACCCTAATGAAAACAAGGGTAATGTTATATGCCTGTGTTAATTGCATGAATTATATAAAAAAGCAAAAGCAAAGAATCTGTCAGTTGTGTAGCTGCCCTCAAAGATCAAATGCAGATTATGATAGTCTTTGTAAAAAAAATTCTGAAAGACTGGATGTTATGAGTACTACTCTTCAAAAGAAGCTGTTGGATGGGGACGCGAAGAGAGCCAGTATACCTGCTTTTAACGAACTAAAAACCGAAATAAAGAGCATATCGGTACATATTGGCTCATTAACTGAAAGTCTTAGTAAACTTGAAAAAACAAATCTCAATATAGTGACGCAGTTTCCTAATGTGATCTAAGCATGTTCTAATCCTCTTTCTACTACCCAAAAAGAAGTTTATGACAAACGTTTGAATGACTTAGAGAGAACCAACAGTGAATTACAAACAAAACTCCTTAGTTTGGAAGTTGAACTTCAAACATTCAAATCTATTACGGCGTCTAAACCTGATCCTAAACCACGCCTCGCATTCCAAGTTCAGCACATGCCCAGACAACAAAAGGGTAAAGAAATTCCTAATCTGAGTCCTTCATCTTTTGAAACAACCAGACAGGTACAATCTAGACCATCATGTGCAATCAATACCATCAATCCCAACTCACAATCTCGAACATCTACTAGTGACACTTCTAATCGCATTATAATTGGGCCTGGTACTGAGAATGAACGTCTTTCTGCTGGGGAAAAACGTCAATGGATATATCTTGGTCGCTGTGATCCAGAAACCACAGAGGATCATATAAAAGATTACTAAGGACATAAGTAATAAACTTGGCATAACAGACGTTAGAAGAAAAATGAAGATGTATCATTTAAAATTGGGGTCAAGGAATCACTCTTGAAGGGTTTGTTAGATCCTAATCTATGGCCTGCTGGTATCGCTGTGCAAGAGTTTCGTTCTAGACGCTCTCCTAACGCTCCTACAACTGCAAATTTTCGACCACCAAGTCTGGGACACAATCAACTGTAGACAACGTCTTAATCTTTTATCAGAATGTCAGGGGTCTTAAAACCAAACTAAAGGACTTTTTTTGTGCTGTTCTAAACGAAACATACTTCATTATTGCCCTTACGGAAACCTAGTTGGTTCCTGCAATCAACGATGCTGAATTTATTGATCCACGTTATGTAGTGTACAGAAAACAGTACAAAAGGTCGAGGAGGTGGTGTCTTTCTGGCTGTGAAAAACAAGTATAAATCTCATCTTCTGTCTATTGCTGAACCTGTCATTGAAAAGGTGTGGGTATCAGTAAAAATCAGTGATGTGGTATATGTATTGGTTGTGTCTATGTGCCAACATTGATGGATATATGTTATTATGAATTTTTGAAAATGTCCTACTTGTTGGCGATTATAACCTACCGCAGATATCATGGTCTCCAAGTGATGATGTTCTTGGACTATTACCATGCAACATCAACTCATCAAAAGAAATTATTCTGTGCGATACTGGCGCTTCTTTAGGCTTATCTCAATATAACGCAGTTTTTTGCATCAGTCTATAATCCAAAAACAAACAGCAATATAAGTATCTCCCCTGACAGATTTGAGGTAATATCAGACATGAGAATTTCTCCAACTGAGATAGAAAAATTGGTATCTCAACTCGACGTAGGTAAGAACATTGGTCCTGATGGTATAACCAACCGAGTGTTAAAACTATGTTCTCACTCTCTCTATCTTCCTCTTCATCATATCTTCTCCAAATCCCTTAGCGCAGGTGTGTTCCCTGATATCTGGAAGTTATCATGTTTCTCCTATTCTTAAATCTAGAAACACGAACAACATAACGAATTACAGACATATAAGTATTCTCTCAGCTATACCTAAACTATTTGAGAACCGTATTGAAAAGGTTCTGACCAATGTCTTTCGTGAAATAATTGTCAATCAACAACATGGCTTTACATCGGGTCGATCTGTCGATACTAACCGGTTTCTGTATGTTAATTTTATATGTAATTGCTTTGGCTGTGAAATTCACACAATATACACGGATTTTAGTAAGGCATTTAATAAGTTTAAGTGTTTTTTAATTTAAGAAAAGTGGAGTTATTATTTCCTATTGAATTTAAGAAGGAAATGAGTTATTTTACACCCTGAAAACCCACGAAAAATAACGATTTACGAGGCTTTCATCATTGGGGTTAAGCTTTTGTTTACATTTTATAGTTCCAGCTGCGTTCCAAATTCCACTTTATTTTCCAACTTGAAGTGGTGGTGAAAAAGGAAAAAAAAATCAACGGAGGATTGGAAGGCATTCTGCGTCTAACGTAAAAATAACAGTACCGTTATAATGATGAAGACATTCAAATGTTGTCAGAAGAAAGAATTTACAAACTATTGTTGCATCTATTGTCATGCAGTTTTTCATCCCAGCTGTATGGAGAGAAACATTTCTACGGTTGTGAAGACTGGAGGATATCTAATACTGTGCTCTGCCGAATGTCAATCAAAATATAATGATGATGATAGTCAGAAAAGAATACTCGAAGAAAAATTAGTTAAACTGGAAAAACATAAGCGGAGTACTAACAAGACTTGGCAAGTCCAACAAGTAAGTTAAACTTTAACATGATTTGTATAGGTAGTTAAAAACATAATAGAAGATCCCTTTTTTTAACATTTTCAGACCTAAAATAATTTGATCTTTGTTGATGTAAGAATGCTCTAGTTGATTTGAAGGAGGTGCATATGATGGACTTTTTGAGCATTACGTACTTGTAATCACAGCATAACGTTTCCGACAAGAATATTCCTGAAAATGTAGACAATCTCTCGTAAATGAAATGTATTTTTAGTTACGTTATGATTTGGCTAGAATATAAATTAAATACCTAACTTATAGCTAAATTTCATTTCAGTTTAGTCAGAAATTTAACGTTAGGCAAAACTGTCCCAGCTAGCACTAAAGTTTTTACGTATTTATTACTAATAATCCTACTATATATCAACAAACACTTTGGGTTGAACGTTAAAGTATTACATATATGTATTTGTTACTGTGAATAATACCTTATAGTAAGTTTCCATGTAAAGTAATTATATAATAACTAATGCCAAGCAACTACTTAAGGAATTGACTCCAAGGTCGTCATTTCTTTTCGGTTACATAATAGTAATTATTCAAAGTTACTGTTTCTAATCTGTTTACTAAATTACAACTTTTAAGTATCAGTACCTTTTTGCACTTTGCAGAGACTACTCCACTACGTTCAAATGTACTCCTATAACGTATTACTATAAAGTAAAACGAGTCGTTTCAGAGTAGAAAAAGAGAGAGAGAAACACATAAATCGATTAAGAAGAAGCAGTGTAACTTTTGAACAGACAGTTTATGAGGCTGAAAATGAATTTACTGCTAAACTAGAAAGTTTGAACAGGCGCAACGAAGAACTTAATAAAGAAATTCAAACACTAAAAACCCGAGAACAACAGTATATCTCCCAATCTAAAGACCTCTTGGAGGAGAAAAAAAATCTGGAACAACAAATCGCCGATCTCAATGCAATAACCAGAAGTATGCAAAAGACTATTCAAACTCTTGAAATCGACAATAACACCTACATCAATGATCTGAAACAACTGAGGCAAAGTTTGTGTGATCTTGAATTTGGAAAAGAAAATTCGTCAGTTCAAATATCATCGCAAACGAGTAGTGTCGTTAATAATGTCCTAATTAAAAGAAGGCGCATTTTAATAATGGGAGACAAAAATGTAAAAGGATGTATAAATCAGTTCAAACAGATGACAGATAGAAAATTTGATATAAACTGTCAAATGAGAAATGATTCTTTCATTCATGATTTCCTACATGAATGTAAGGTTCTTTGCAAAAACCTAGACAAAGATGACTTTGTTTTAATCTTCATTCCCTCACACAATGCAATTAAAGGTAAGCCTATCTCTAAGGAAGAATTAATTGAATTAAACAAGATGACATCCAATACAAACCTGATTGTTATCAATAGTGTTTATCATAGTTTTAGGCCAGTTCTGAATAATCTCTTACACATGCAAAACACTTTACTCAAGTCATTCTATGATAGAAATCCTGGTGTGTTTATACCTTTACATTGTTCTCAAGAGGATGGCATTTTAGATTTTCAAAGTAAGAAAGAACTAGTAACTTATATTGTTCGAAGTCACGTCAATGATGGCTTAAGCAGTCATTTTTTATCGTCGAAACAGAGATACAGGGGCAGTCATCACTGGTGAGTCATTCTCATTCAGTGTCTGTTCTCGATAGCACTCAAAACGCAAGGGACAACGACAACTATAACCCACCGGCAAATATATTAGGTGTGCAACCGGTATGTGAAACCTTACATTTATACTATCAGAACGTACGAGGCTTAAGAACAAAAACCGTGGAGACATTATGTTCTGTAAGTGCTACGAACTATGACTTCATTGTTTTTACCGAGTCCTGGCTGACCAAGGACATCGAAAGCAGTGAAATATTTCCACCAAACTATCAGGTCTATCGCCAAGACAGAGACTATGAAGGGACCAATCGTACCAGAGGAGGAGGTGTTTTAATTGCCGCAACATGTGAATTCAAATCCGAAATACTACAAACGACTACGTGTTATCATGAGGAATTATGGGTTAAGATTAAAGGCAAAGGGAATAACATAATTCTGGGTGCAATTTATTTCTGTCCATGTTCTCCACCTGAAGTTTATAGGTCACTTGTTGAATCTATTGAAGTGATCAAGAATAGCCACCCTAAAACAAGATTACTTATCGCTGGGGACTTTAACCTTCCAACAATTGAATGGGAATTGGATGATGGTGTACTAGTTGCATCGGACTATCGAGGTGAAGCTGCCGAAGTTCTTCTTGACCATATTTTCTACTTAGAACTCAAACAAATTAATACTATCCAAAATCACCTTGGCAAAACACTTGACCTGGTTCTCGCAGATGATGTCAATGGCTTCAACGAACTATCAGTCGCCAGAACTTCTGAGCTATGTGGGTTGGATGAATTTCATCCAGCTTTACAAGTCCAGTTCCGTGGCGACTGTCCAGCACTATTATCCATAAAAACAAATTTGAAAGTTCATGTTTTTCACAAAGCTAACTATGAAAGAATTAATGAGTTTCTGGGACAACAGGATTGGAATTTTGTGGACACTGTGATGGAAATTGACATGTTGGTTGATAGACTTTATGACATTCTGTATACTGCTGTCGATAGGTTTGTTCCAACGAAGTATATCTGTGATAGTAAATTTCCTAGTTGGTATAGTCCAGAACTAAAGAGGCTGATAAACAGGAAAAACAGGCTTCACAAAACTTTCAAAAGAACTGGTGATCAGAAAGATTATGAACGATACTCTATCATACGTCGTGAATGCAAGTACCATATTGATTTATGTTACTTGCTATATGTGTCTAACACGGAACATATGATACCGAGCAATATAAAGTACTTTTGGTCATATTTAAACAGCTTGAACAAGAATAACGGAATCCCTGTTAACATGAAGTATCAGGGAGAGGAACTGCATTCGCCAGAGGAAATAGCATGTCCTTTTGCAAGGCATTTCCAGTCATGTTACTGCGACCACGATGATGTTAACATGGAATGGAACAATGGAACAATGGAACATATCTATCCTGTGGTGCATCTGTTTCAATATACTTTCACAATCGACAAAGTCGCAACTAAGTTGGGAAGTCTTGACTGTAGTAAGAGTGCAGGACCAGATGGTTTGTCTCCGTTGTTCCTGTCCATTTCTCTTTCTAGGCCTCTCTGCAGCATATTTCAGAGATTTTTTCAACTGGAGTATTCCCAACTAAATGGAAACAATCCACCATTTTTCCAATATACAAATCTGGCGATCGAGACCACATTGAGAACTATAGAGGGATTTCTCTGCTCTGCATCTTGGGAAAGATATTTGAATCCATGGTAACGGAGGACCTATTTTATGCCTTTAAACGGCACATCGCTCTACAACAGCACGGATTTTTTGAGAACAGATCTACGACGTCCAATCTGGCAGCATATCAGGACTTCCTCGTACGTGCCTTAGAGGAGGGTAATCAAGTAGATATCATTTATACAGACTTTTCAAAAGCGTTTGACAGTGTGTGTCACAAACTTTTATTGTGTAAGCTTGAATGCTTAGGGGTGTGTGGACCCTACCTGGCGTGGATCGCTTCCTACCTTTTTTCTCGAAAACAGACAGTTAAATTGTTTGGTGCTGTTTCTGGTGAAATTGATGTTACTTCGGGAGTTCCCCAAGGATCTCATCTGGGCCCAATATTGTTTTTATTGTTTGTGAACGACATTACTTGTAATTTTGTGTTCTGTAAATGTCTACTATATGCTGACGATTTGAAATTGTTTGCAAGAGTAAAAACTATCAGTGACTCTGAAATGTTACAAAATGATCTCAATAGACTGGATAATTGGTGTGAACGTAATTATTTGAAGCTCAATGTTAATAAATGTAAAATCATGAGATTCTACAAAGTACAAATGCCTGTGATATTTCATTATACTCTCTGTGATAATGCTCTGCAATCTGCAATAACATTTAACGACCTAGGTGTAATTTTTGACCGTGAGCTGAGTTTTAATCAACATATTGATAGGATAGTTGCTAGAAGTTTTAGAATGTTAGGCTTTTTAAAAAGAAATTGTAGATATATAGAGGACATCAAAGCTCTAAAGACACTGTACAATTCATTGGTTAGTACATCAGTTACAGTTAAGTACATCTGGCAACATCTCAGATGTTTTCTTGTTTTGTGCGCAAGTTTTCGGTGTTTTCTCTAAGTTAATGAAATATTTATTGCATAAAATTAGTATCCGGTAATCTATAAGTGTCTGCATTACCCGAGGAACTAAAAGTTTCGGAAATATTCTATATTTTTAAGAAAGTAAACATTACATTCCTGCATTGTTTACAACGTGGTTCCAAAGAAACAGGCGACAGCGTTGCCATATCTCGGGCTAAAATCTCCTGAGGATCATGGAGTGTGATGTTTGCAAGAAAACTAGCGACCAGGTTGAAATATTTAGTTGCGATGGATGTAGGGCGCGATTATGTCATACTGAAGTAGTTAATATGGTTTCTGCTTCAGAGGTCAGAGTCTTGCAGTTACGAGGTGGCAGATATTTGAAGTTTTATTGTGATAAGTGCAATAAGCATAAAAGCGATTTCTATTTGTTTTATCAAGCAGTTACGGAAGAACAAAAGCAAAATGCAGCTGCAAAGGACAAAATTATAGCTCTTCTAGAGGAGAAAAACAAGGAATTGCTTATCAAAGTAGATAGTCTGGAAAAGCAGCTAAAGGATGGTCATACAACAGACATACGCCCTGGAAAGCTTTTTGCCGAAGTTGTAAAAAGAAATACACCTGAATCAGTATTGTTGGTAAAACCGAAGAATGATCAAAACAGTAAGCTGATAAAAAAGGATATTAGGCAAAAGGTAGATCTCGTAGATATTAATGTCTCAAAGTTTCGAGAAATCACAAATGGTGGCGTTGTCATTGGATGTACCGATAGGAAGGACATAGATACTTTACGTAAGAAGTTGGTGGGTCAGTTAGGTCAAAAATATACTGTCGAGTCACCTACATTGAAGAAGCCTAAACTAAGAGTCGTAAACATAAACAGCGATGACATAGGTATTGATGATTCGGATGATGATGTTGTGAAACTAATTGTGAAATGGAATGATCTTGGCGCCGATAACAACGTTTGCATAAAAGTGTTAAAAAAGTCTGAAAACAGGTACAAAAATATTGACTTAATTTTAGAATTGGACTCCAAAACTCACAGTTTTTTGCTAAAGCAAGGAAGGTTAAAATTAGAATGGTCTAGGTGCCGTGCTTTTAACCATGTTAGCATTTTACAATGTTACAATTGCATGGGGTTTCATCATTTTGCAAAAAATTGTAATGCAGAAAAGGTGTGTTCTAAATGTGGAGGCCCTCATTCGTATAAAAATTGTCAATCAGCAATTGTGAAATGTGCCAATTGCAGTAAGGTACAAAACCCAAACCTTGATGTTAGCCATAACGCCCTAGATAGACAATGTCCCTCGCTGCTACGTTTAATTAATGAACAAAATAAAAGAATAGATTATTTTTGTGAACCTGTATAGAGTACAAAGAGACGTTATGAATAATATTAGGACTAATTCTTGTATATTTAAGATTTCTCATCTTAACCTTAGATCTATTTTTACTGGTTTTCAGGAATTTGTAGACCTGGTAAGTGGTAATGATTTTGATGTTATAGCCGTTACCGAGACTTGGTTGAACCCCGATGTTTCATCTGATATGATTGGCCTGAATGGTTATAGGTTTTTTCGACGCGACCGAGTAGTGGGGAGGGGGGGAGGCGTGAGAATCTACGTCAAAACTACTTTCCAAAGCGAAATTGTAAATTTGGATAACGCAATACATATTGAAGGATTAGAGAATATTTGGGTTAAAATTAAAATAAATAGTAAAGTTACTATAATTGCAGGGGTAGTTTATCGGACGGGAAATAATGTTCCGGAATGTGTGCGGGCTTTTGACAATGTACTGCCTGAGAGACCATTGTATGAGTATGTAACTGTCCTAGGAGATTTAAATGTAAACTTTTTAAATTTAGCAAACCCTCTATCACAGTTATTTGATTCTCTAGGTTTTACCCAGGTTATAGATGAACCAACTAGAGTTACGCCCTCTGTCTCTACATTGCTGGATCCTATATTTCTTTACAATTCTGATGTTCTCTCTAGCTCTGGTACAATTGCTGCTGAACCCATTAGTGACCATAGATTGACCTTTTGTAACCTTGAACTACCAACACTGAGAAATACACAAAAATTTGTAACGTTTCGCAGCTATCGTGATTTTAATCAGGAGCTCTTTTATGAGGACTTGTGTGATATACCATGGGATGATATTTATTATGAAACGGATATAGATAACAAGGTAAATTTTCTGTCATCACATTTATCCTCCCTTTTTAACTATCAT
Organism: Kuschelorhynchus macadamiae; assembly: GCA_030620095.1. Classification (NCBI taxonomy): domain Eukaryota; kingdom Metazoa; phylum Arthropoda; class Insecta; order Coleoptera; family Curculionidae; genus Kuschelorhynchus; species Kuschelorhynchus macadamiae. The sequence continues at coordinate 81,298 of JAUTXW010003355.1, forward strand.
GTACCCCTCAAAACCGTACGAGTGAACAAGCCACCTGCACCATGGATTACACCTACGCTGAGGCAAATCATGAAAGAGCGTGACAAGGCAAAGTCTAGGTATAGAATCAATAAGACCCCTGAGTCCTGGGATGCATACAAGCGGCTTCGGAACTTTACTCTTGCATCTGTTCGTAGAGAGAAGATGGGTTACCTAGAATTTCTACAGCGTGACCGGAATATGGGACACCTCTGGAAGGGCCTCAGACAGATGAATGTGTATGCTGGGGCAGAGTCAAAAGGTGGCTGCATTTCTCCTGATCAAATGAAGCCAGATGTAGTAAATGACTATTTCATGAGTGTGTTTCAAAAAACAAACAACTGCAATGATAGAAAGGCATTTTATGAAGCTAATAAATATAATGCTGATATAAAATTTTGTTTTACTCTGGTCGAGCCTGAGACTATTTGGAATCATGTTTATGGTATCAATTCCAATGCAGCTGGATGTGATGATCTCACCCTTTTTATGATTAAGCTTAGTCTACCCATAATATTGAATCCCTTGACTCACATAATTAATTCCTGCATTGAATGTGGCTACTTTCCCAGATACTGGCGGCAATCTATAGTTTGTCCTGTACCCAAGGTTAAAAATCTGACTAATGCTGGTGACTTACGACCAATTAGCCTTCTTCCTGTCCTTTCCAAAGTACTTGAAAGGACTGTTCATAAACAGGTCCTTTGTTATCTTAAAAATAATAGTCTACTTCCTATACATCAATCGGGTTTCAGGGAAGGCCATAGCACTACATCTGCTTTGCCTAATTTAATTGATAACGTCATTAGGGCTTTGGACAAAAGCATGGCGGTCATTTCAGTCTCACTTGATTATTCTAAAGCATTTGATGTTTTAGATCACGACTTGCTCTGCGCAAAGCTGGAGTATTTGGGGTTTGATGAGGTATCAGTCTCCTTTTTTAGATCATACCTTTGTGAGAGACACCAGAAGGTGCGAATTGGTAATGAATATTCCTCAACGAGAAGAATATTGTCTGGCGTCCCTCAGGGGTCCATAATTGGGCCACTTTTATTTTTAGTCTACACTTTTGACATTTTCCAGACAGCTGCCAATTCGCATGTACAGGCATATGCTGATGACACTCAGTTACTCCATTGCTTTGATCCCGATGAACCAAATCTTGCCACTACCTCTCTCAATGCTGATCTTGAAGCGATACTTACCTACTCTAAAGACCATAACTTAAAGATCAATCCAAATAAGACTGAGGTCCTTTTATTTTGCTCAGAGAGGCGGCGGCAAAGATTGGAACAACAAATTAACCTTAGGCTGGATGGTGTTGATCTACACTTTACAGGATGTGCCAAAAATTTGGGGTTGTGTATTGATGTTGGTTTAAGGTTTAGGACACATGTTGGGAAGCTCCTGCAGAGAAGTTATGCGAGGATGAAGGTCCTATATGCAAACAGGTATATACTCAATTTCAAAATAAGAAAAAAACTCTGTGAATCTTTGATCTTGCCGATATACTACTACTGCAATATAGTTTATTTTTTATGTTTAGATAAGGTTACTAAAAACCGCCTGCAAATTGTTCAGAATACATGTTGCCGTTTTATTTTTAATCTTAGGAAATACGACCACATATCAGCTAAAATAAATGAGCTTAGATGGTTAAATATGTCCAATACAGTAAAACTTCATTTTATTGTTTTCCTGGTAAAATTGCTGCGCAATGATGGACCAATTTACCTAAAAGAAAAACTTATTTTTCGTTCGGCTATTTACGACCGTAACCTGAGAAATCGGAAATTTCTCACTATGCCACAACACCAGTCTACATTATTCCAACGTAGCTTTACTTATAATGCTGTTTCGCTTTTTAATTCTTTGGATCAAGAGTTAAGACTTTGTAATATTAATACCTTAAGACATAAATATAAATCCTACTTGTTGGGTCTTCAGACTGTATAGACATTGTATGTTGTTCTCCAATAGGTATTTAGTTAACTCCAAGTAAATTAAACGATTTATTAAAATCGGATTAGAATCTATTTGTGGTATTAGGTATATAGAATTATAATTAATGTGCAATAAGTTTAGCTGGTTTGGGCAGGGTTGGAGTGGTTAAGTGTAAGAGTAACCTATGGTTAAACTTCGCCGCTCCAACCCTGTAAACTGCATATCTCTGTGTAGGTTTATGGATATTTATTTATCTATTTCCTGTTCATGTATGCATTAATAAAGACGATATTTATTTATTTATTTATTTATTTTATATTGGAATATGCGTCTATTGTTTGGTCACCAATTTATCAAGTCCACATAAATCATTTAGAAAGAGTACAGTCAAAATTTGTGAAGTTTATTCTATTTAAGCAACATATACCATACACTGACATATCACACGAAACTCGTTTATTATTAGTTGGATACTCTAGCCTAGAATCTCGGCGTAAAAACAGCTTTTTATTTTTCCTTCATAAGCTGGTTAATGGGCACATGGACTGTGAAGAACTCTTACAAGCAATAAATTTTCGTGTACCTAACAGAAATACTCGCCAAAGACTCTTATTCAATTGTTTAATACACAGAACTAATTACGGACAAAAGGCTGTTGTCGACAGAATGTGTAATATATTTAATGAAAACTTTACAGATATTGACATCTTTAATATGTCGATAAATCAAATAAAACGCATTGTATTTTAAATTGTTGTTTAGTTTATATTTTAAATTGTTTAGTTTATAGAATTGTAGTGTATTTGTGTTCTATTTGGAAATTTTATTTTGTACATTTTCTGACATAACATTGGCTCCGCTAAAAAATGACTAGCTATTATTTTAAGGTTTACCTATCAGTTTGATAGTTTTTAATTTGATTTTAGTCTAAACATTTAAGTGTCGTGTTTCTTTTTCTTATATACTCCTGACTATTTTTAAATGATATCACTGACATGTAATTTTATTCTAATTTTTAGTAGTGCCATTTGGAAATATTATTTCTGTAGTGTACTGATTGAAATAAATAAATAAGGTCAAGCATACTATACTGCTCTCAAAACTATCCAGTTATGGAATCTCAGAAAACCTATTCTCGTGGATTGCTTCATATCTGTCAAATAGAAAACAGCAGATTAAAATTTTTTTTTTTTCTTTATTATACTCTTACAGAACACATAAAAAAGTTATTATAGAGAGTTTGAGTTAAAAATTAAAAGTAAATCCAACTAGCACTGACAGTTAAGTAAAAGACACTAAAACATAATAAATAATTTGCAGAAGCATTAACACATTTAGATTGCAAGAACAATAGAAATCAGAAATAACATTCACTCCTACTTAAAATATGCTTTAATACTATTTGCACTGATGTTAAAAATGTCAATATCGCACTTCTGTAAAATGTTGTTACATTCCTGAGGCAATTATCATGGATCATATCTTTGAGTCTCTGAAGCACTACATCACTAGTATGCAACACAGTTTTTATAGTGGTCGCTCAACAACTACAAATCTTGCAATTTTTCAGAATTACTTAACAACATCAGTTGAGGCTGGTCAACAGATTGATGTTATATATACTGACATATCGAAGGCTTTTGACAGGGTTTGCCATCAGCTTCTGTTATTCAAATTGCAGCGAATTGGTTTTTCTGGAACCTATCTGCAATGGATAGAATCGTACTTATTCAATCGTCGTCAGCGAGTTAGCGTATGTGGTTCAATTTCTAGAGAGGTTGTTGTGACATCTGGTGTCCCACAGGGCTCTCATATTGGTCCAATTCTGTTTCTACTATTTATAAATGATATAGTATCATGCTTTAAAGTGTCTAAGTGTCTCTTATACGCAGACGATTTAAAATTCTTTTCACCAGTTTCCTCTGAATCTAATCCACTGCAATCGGACTTGGAAAAGCTTATCAAATGGTGCAACATTAACCATCTTCTTCTTAATGTCTCTAAATGTAAAGTGCTCCGTTTTCATAAACGCATTAAACCCATACTCTCCTCCTACTTCATAGATAACGTGAGTCTTGAAGTTGTTAGTTCCTTTACAGACCTGGGCGTTATTTTTGATGAGAATTTAACTTTTGGTCTGCACATTGATAGTATTGTGCTGAAGGGTTTCAGGCTGTTGGGCTTTATAAAGCGGCAAACAAAACATGTCACAGATACTAAAGCAATTGGATGTCTTTATAACTCATTTGTTCGCAGCGTTCTGGAGTATTGTTCTACAGTTTGGAGTCCATCGTATCAGTGCCATATCGATAAAATCAAAAAAGTCCTTTTGTATAAGTTTAATTTTCCGTACCAGGGTTTATCATATAATACCAGGGCTCTTCTGTGTGGCCTTCAAACACTTGAGTTTCGAAGAAAGAAGGCAATTCTAGTTTTTCTTCACAAACTGCTCAGTGGAGATATTGACTGTCCGATGTTGCTTGAGTCGGTCGCATTTCTGGTTCCTATTAGGAGAACAAGGCAATCTCAACTCTTTTTTGAAGGATACCATCGTACAAATTATGGGCTTAGCGCATTTGTCGATCGACTGGTACGCAATTACAATCGTCACTTCCCTGATTATGACATTTTCAGTTTAAGCACTTTACAGCTTAAAAGGCGGTTAAACGAATTGCTTTTATGATTGTTTTATATCTATGTACACTTTGTATTTATTATTATTCACTTGTATTTTAATTATTTATGTATTGTGTTGCTTTTTTGACGAACTATTGTGTGTTCTTTTTTTTTCTTTATTTCTATTCGACATGCCTCTTAGGGCTATTTTACTTTTTACTTTATCTATTTGACCTTGCATGCGAATTCGTACCATTTGGAATGTTTAGCATTCTGTAGTGTACGTTTCAGAAGGGCCACTTGTCCGATGCGTGCATCGGCTACGTCCTTACAATGATCATGTACTACAACGGTGCTCTGCTGGACGGACCTGTTGATATGGTTGAGGCCTTTGCTATTCACTTCCAGTCTTCTTATTCTGATCATACAAACACCGTGATAGCTGAACCCCTGGAGATCAACCATGGTGGTACACTTACGGATCACCATTTTACTACAGAGGAGGTGAGATCCAAAATAGTGCAGCTCGATTGTGGCAAAGGAGCCGGTCCTGATGGTGTTCCCCCTCTGTTGCTGAATCGGTGTTGTGAGTCACTTGTAAAACCAATCCAAGCGATATTTCAGAAAACATTTGACAAGGGCATCTTTCCATCAGTGTGGAAAAACTCCACACTCATTCCCATATTTAATTCAGGTGATAAGGCTGATGTCGGGAACTACAGGGGAATATCGTTACTTTCTACAATTCCTAAGATCTTGGAATCAATTTTGACCGATGAAATCTTCACTACATATAAGCATTACCTCTCCAAAGATCAACATGGATTCTTTAAAGGAAGATCCGCTGCCACAAACCTGGCTGTATATCAGAATTTTCTGATTACTTCCCTAGAGGTTGGTCACCAGGTCGACGTTATCTATACAGATCTCTCAAAGGCTTTTGATAGCGTGTATCATCAGCTCCTTTTAAAGAAGTTGTCTGGAATCGGACTGGGGTCCAGATACCTATCCTGGATCGGGGATTACTTATCTAACCGTAGTCACCGCGTGCACGTCGGAGGAGCGGTATCTAGAGAGGTGAAAGTTCTTTCAGGCGTCCCACAAGGCTCGCACATTGGCCCTATATTATTTTCGCTCTTTATTAACGACGTGTCACATTGTTTCAAAAACTCTAAATTCCTTATGTACGCGGATTATTTGAAATTCTTTAGCATCGTTAAGCCATCGTATAATACCCTTCAGTTGGACCTAAATAATCTGGTGTCGTGGTGCACAAATAGCTACTTAAAGTTAAATGTACAAAAATGCAAAAAGATGACATTTTGTCGAAGCCTGAATCCAACTCTATATGTAATTTATGGCGGACCTCTTCATGGATTTCTCTGCGTTTACTAACCTGGCTGGCATAATCCATAGTAGTTATCTTATTGTCAGGAGGTCGTCCAGTCAAGAGGTCCACTGGAAGCTGTAAATTAGTCCCAAATATTACACTGGTAGGTGTTTTTCCAGTGGATTCATGAACTGCAGAGCAATAGGCCAGTAAAAATGGTTGAATACGTTTATCCCAGTCACTTTGTTGTTCATTAACTTGGATTTTCTAGTAGTTCTTCAAAGTTCTATTAAATCTTTCAACCATTCCATCTGACTGCAGATGAAGAGGTATTGTTCTTGTCATATGAATTCCTAATAGGCTGCTGAATACATCGGATTCAAAGTTCCTGCCTTAGTCGGAGTGTATTTCCCTTGGAATTCCATATCGGCAAATCCATTCATGAAATAGTACGTCGGCGACAGTGATGGCTTCTTGATTGGGTATTGCGTAGACTTCTATGGCAATTTGTTCGAAGGGTGCTCTCACGTTGTACTGCTTCATTTTGCTACGAGTACGAGTTTGGGTTCCTTTACTAGCGGCGCAGTCCTCGCAGGTTCGGCACCAATCTTTCACATCTGTACGACTTCCCAACAAATAAAACTTTTCTCGAACTTTTTCAAGAGTCTTTATAACACCAAAATTTCCTCCGCCTACACCATTGTGTACGGCTTGCAAAACTTCAGAAATTCTCTTTGAGGGAAAAATAATTTGATATTTGTTATTTTTGCCGTCAGAACTTTCCCAGATTCTTTTTATCACCAAAGAGTCCCATGAAGCCCAGTATCCTTTACATTTCTGGGATTTGGCTGCAATTTCTTGGTAACAAGGGCTTGGTGAATTTTCTAATTTCAGCTTAATTATAGGGCCAATATCTGATCAGTCTTCTAGCTGATCTTTGGATAACATTTTAGAGTCTCACTCTTGAGAGCTTTGAAGTGCTGTTCTTCGGCAATGAAAATCGTCAGGATCTTCTCCTTCCTCGAGTCTGTTACAGTGTTTACAACTTTCTGGGCATGGTCTTCTCGATAAAGCATCAGCATTATTATGATTTAATTCTTTGCGATGTTCAACTTTAAAGTCATATTCCTGTAGCTGCTGCAACAACCTGGTTATTTGTCCTTCAGGATTCTTAATTCTTCAATGTTTTAACAATAGTCAGTAGTTTTTCCTTGTCATACTGTAGTTGCTTGTTTAGAAAAAACCTTGCTGAAATAGGCTATTACTCTTTCTTCGCCATTTTGTACTTGTGACAAAATACCACCAATAGCGGCATTGCTTGCATTGGTGTCTACAATAAACATCTGGGATGACTCAGGATATGACAACACTGGGGGATTACACAAGGCTTTCTTCAAGTCGTTAAATGGTTCTCCACATTCCTCGGTCCATACATAGCTGTGATTACTTTCACTAAGTCGATGTAATGGTCTAGCGATATTAGCAAAACCTTTTATGAATCGTCTGTAGTATGTACAAAGTCCCAGAAAACTCCTTAGTTCATGTCTGTCCTTCGGTATTGGCCAATTTTGAATGGCTTCAATCTTCTCTGGATCGGTTTTTACTCCATGTTTATTTATTTATTTATTTATTCCAAATAATAATTTCACAACAGCTTACAACAAGAAGAGTTAATAAAAGTAGTTATTTGACCCAAGCCGAAGCTATGTGGGTCATACATTAAAATTATACATGTGAAAAGAAGGTAACTATATATAAAATTTGTCTTCAGTATAATCACGAAATACAATAAAGATAAATTACAAGAATAGTATGTGTTTTTTTTCAAAATTTATGTTTGTGAGTGTTTATTTAAAATACCCCTGCAAAATTAGCTGCTTCAGGCTTCTCTTAAAGGATCTAGTCCTTTGGTTTCTTACATCTTCAGGAACTGAGTTATACAATCTGATTCCCTCAGTTAGGAGACCTCTCTGCCCTGCAGTAGTTTTCATTGGGGCAGTTCGTAGTTGGCTATTGTTTCTTAGATTATAGTCGTGGCAGTAGTTATTGGTAGATAGCTGTACATTTGTGTTTATTTCATTTAGTCTTGTTCTATGAATATAAATACAACTTTAATATATATATATATAGACAATGAATATCCATCATTCTATTGGGCAAATATAAATTTTCTGTCTGATATAGACGTGGATAGTTAAAGATCTTTTTTATGGCCTTGTTTTGGAAAACTCGTAGGGGATGTATTTTATTTTCACTCGTACATTTCCATAGAAGTGTCAAGTATGTAAGGTGGCTATGTATTAGTGAATAATATATTAGCTTCCTTTGGTGCAGTGACAGGTATCTGGAGATTCTTCCCAGCATTCCAACAGCAGGTGCGATTCTTTTACAGAGGTAGCTTATATGTGGTTCTCAATTCAGCTTATCATCAATGTGAAGTCCAAGGTATTTTATACAGTTTGTTTTCTCAAGCTTTTCACCATCTAGCGTTAAAACAATTTGTTGCCATTGCTCATTTTTTGAGAACACCATATATTTTGACTTCCCTATATTCAGAGACAGTTTATAGAAGTTTAACCATTCTTGAATAAGGCTAAGATCATGTTCAGCATCCAATATGATTTGCTCTTTGCTTTTACTGAAGTATACTAAACATGTGTCATCAGCATATAGCTGTATTTGTCCTCTTAATGGTAGTTTGGAAATCGAATTAACATAGATTAAAAAAGAGTCGGTCCCAGAATAGAACCCTGCGGGACTCCACAAGTAATGTCTTCAACACTGCTACTTATTTTGCTCACGCAAACACTTTGAGTTCGACCTGACAGATAGTCTTTAAACCAGGAGAGCGGTTGGCCTCTGATTCCCAGTGATTCTAGTACAGTTAACAGGAGCTCATGGTTAACTGTGTCAAAGGCTTTTTTAAGATCAAGTGAGACAAAGACACTTGCCATTCCCTTGTCCACATTATCTACTATTAATGTAATTAAATCCGTTGTGGCTGTAGTTGTATTGCAGCCCTGTCTAAATCCATATTGACCCACAAAAAAGAAATTTTCATTGTTTAAAAAACATAAAAGTCTATTGTTTGCACAAGTTTCAAGCACTTTTGAGATCACGGAGAGTAAAGAGATTGGTCGGTAATTTTCAGGTAGCGCAGCATTACCACCTATCTCGGCTGGTTCTGTGGGTTCCCAATAAAATATGTTCCTTGTAGTGTGCAGTGGGGGAATATAGTTGTTGTTTGTTTGAATAGACTGCGCCAGCCTTGGACCCACACCTACAATGTATTTGTTAAGTTCAGAAGCAATAATGGGTTAAGAGTGTTGTTATTGTTGTCACGTTAGTGTTTGTAATTCTTGTGAAATTCAATTATATATATTGTAAAAATTGTGAAACTTAAGTGCAAAGTATTTACTTTTCCGCCAATTACGAGTGGGAAAGAAGACAGCATCTTTAGAAGATCTATATTTGAAAAATATTTCCATAATTAATTCGAAATAACGTGAAAGATGTTGAGTGTTGCCACAAATAAAAATTCAAAAAAATAGTACAAAATACTGTACATTTCACCATTGTTCTATGACGTCATAATATACCGTAATACAGCAGTGACCATAAGTGTTAGCACTTCTTAATTCCCACTCACAAAACTCAAATTGGTATAATAATTATACCTCATCAGTTTGTTTGACTCCCATAGCTTTATTTCTGTACTTCACTCTCTATCAATTTGACACTGCCTGAAATCCCACCAGCCGGGATTATTTGTTGTCTGGTCCAACCGTAAAGTTTAAACTTTAGGATATCATGTCGGATCGTAGCAGTAAATGTTTCAAATGCAAATCGGAATGTGTTTTCAAGGAAGACAAGGAAAAACAAAAACCTTTTGGATACCCCTGCGATATGTGTTCCAGGGTGATTTGTGAAAAATGTACGAATGCACAGGCTCAAGAAGTACGCGTCATCCCCAGCCAGAGTAGAACCTTAATTCATCTATGTCCGGATTGTACCATTGATCTCAAACAACTTCCGAAGACTCTAAAAATAGTCGAATCTCTAAAAACCGACATAATTAGCCTAAACAACAAAATTCAGAAACTGGAAGCTAAACGCGATGAACCCAATGACATACATCCAAGAATTTCCGCACTTGAAAAAGAAGTGCAGCTATTGAAGAATGAACTTAAATGTGACACAAATAAAATTTCTTATGATGGAGAATGGACATCATCCAACACTGCAGATGCATTGTCATCAACTGTGGAAAAACATTTGATTGCCCAATCGATTCAAATTGATTTAAAACTGGATGCAGTTGTTAACGCAATAAAATCGAGCAACGTGGAGCTGGTGAGGTTCTTTTCATCAATGCCAACATCACGGCATGGTAGTGAACAAAGTGACATCATCCCACATACCAGGGAGAGAGTGGCTGGAAAATTGAAGACATCTGTCCCCCCTTGGAAAAACCACCTACCACTGCAAAACTTTCTACTCCTAGACACACCCTCACAGCAGCCAACCACCATGGTGAGGATGCAGTGGTTGTGGGAAGTGCCGACATAGGATCGAGCCATCCAACACTCACAGTGGCAGAACCGATGACTGCGCTTCACGTGTCCAACTTGAGTATGACAGTCGTTGAAGAGGACATCAAGGCTCATCTCCAGACAGTTAACCCGCAATTACAATCTAGTGTAAGCAAGTTAGGGAAAGGAGACGGATCAAGCTCATTTAGGATCCTAATACCTAACAAATATATAGATCTCGTTCTTAAGCCTGAAAGTTGGCCTAAGGATGTTCATGTTAAAAGATGGACATACCGAAGCCACACTCAAACATCTCCTCAGACCACTAACAACGCAGGACGAAGAGGCAATGGAAGAAATTTTTACAGGTCCCAAGGAGGCAGGAAGTTTCACTAGTGGCAAAAAATAAAACACAAAATAATAAATTAAACGTATTTTATATCAATATCCAAAGTCTATCCAATAAAATAGATCAGCTTTGTGTGTTTTTAAATGAAAACAATCATTATAATGTGAAATTTTTACAGGTCCCAAGGAGGCAGGAAGTTTCACTAGTGGCAAAAAATAAAACACAAAATAATAAATTAAACGTATTTTATATCAATATCCAAAGTCTATCCAATAAAATAGATCAGCATTGTGTGTTTTTAAATGAAAACAATCATTATAATGTGATCTATCTCGCTGAGCATTGGCTCACTGAAGATCAGCTAAAATGCGTGAGACTCCCTGGCTTCGCCCTTTTGTCATATTTTTGTAGGAGTAATAGCAGACATGGGGGTGTGGTGATATATGTCAAGGAAAATTACTTTTTGAACTGTAAGCCAATCAGCTTAAGCGATTTTTCTAGAAAACTGGTAGCCGAATTTTGCGGTGTCGAATTTACTAATACAATTATTATCACATCATATAGATCATGTAATGGTGACATACATGAATTTTTATTGCTATTTGAACAGCTTTTGAATCATTTATCGCAGCATTACGAAAATATTGTGTCTTTGGGCGATTATAATGTGAATTTTCTTGTGGAGTCTGAAAGTCTTGAGGAACTGTTATGTATTCTCGCGTCATTTAACCTGGAACATAAAATTATAAATTATACTCGTGTGTCTGGCATCTCTAAATCATGCATAGACAATATTTTAACTAATATATCTGATGATTGTTGTCACACTGCTGTGTTTGAACCTTGTTTGTCCGACCACTATGGCCTGAGTTTTCTGTATGACTGGACTCCTCGAAAAGTAAATATAACAGAGTATAAATGCATTATTACGGAAGATGGACTAAGACATATTTGTGAAAGCCTTCGGATTAAGGATTGGTCCAATTTCTACTATGAGAATTCTGTTTCAACTCTCTCTGAATATTTAGTAAATACTTATGAGGGGCTAGTAAGTGAATATTTTCCCATTAGGAGGATTTTTGGGGCTCTGAGGAGAGCACCTGTACACTGGTTTACTCCTGAACTTCGCGAAATGAGAAACACATTGTCCGCTGTTAAAACAATAGCTGATCATTTTAATGACCCCGTTTCACTGCAAGTCTATAAAAATCTTAAAAACTCTTATAGAAGTGCTATCAATGCAACTAAAAAAAATGCCTCTAATAGCTTTATTGAGAATTCACAGAACAAGGCAAAAAATGCTTGGCAATTGGTGAACTATGAGTCAAATAAAAACACACACAAGGTCGTTGGGTGTAATCAGATAGAATCGGATACTTTTAATACTTACTTTACTTCTGTCGCGGAAAACATAATCAGAGATATCCCAAAACATGACCGACCAGGCACTTCCTATCATATGTCAGTTTGCCCTACAACTTTTTTCTTTGGACCAATAACTCCCTCTGATATATCAATCGCCATAGATAATTTAAAAAACTCAAGTGCTGTGGACATCTATGGCTTAAACAGTAAAATAATAAAAAAAACAAAATCGTTTCTAATTCTACCACTAACATATCTCTTTAATTTATGTATTGAAAAAGGAGAATTTCCATGTAATTTGAAGGCCAGCAGAGTGGTCCCAATTTTCAAGAAAGGTGACAGAAATGAAGCATCAAATTATCGACCAATCTCAATTATACCAATCTTTGAAAAACTGTTGGAAGCCCTAGTTAAGTCCAAATTAATTAACTACCTTGAAGCTAAAAAACTTATAAACTCATGTCAATTTGGCTTTAGGCAAGGATATTCAACTATACAGGCTCTCCTGGATCTTGTTCACAGCATTGTCGAGGGCTTTGAGGAGGGGAAGGTGATTGGTGTCACTTTGTGTGATCTCAGCAAGGCATTTGACTGTGTTGATCATGGACTGTTACTGCAGAAAATGGAAAACTTATATGGCTTTTGAGGAGTTGCTCTTGCTTTTCTGAAATCTTATCTCTCTGGTCGAACACAGTGTGTTGGGCAGGGTGGTGATGCATCCACTTTTAGAGAGGTAACATATGGGGTACCCCAAGGTTCCATTCTCGGCCCAATTCTGTTTATTCTCTTCATCAACGATGTCCCTGACTATTTAACACCAGGAAAATGCATTTTATATGCTGATGACACTAGCCTGATGACTTCGGCAGGAACCATTCAAGAGCTTCATCTAAGTTTGACTGGATTAGAATCGAGCGCAAAAAAGTGGTTTGATCAGAACACCCTGAGTATGAATCAGCAAAAAACACAAAGAATTTTCATCTCAAGTAATCCTAGGATAAACTCCACTCAGAGCGTCAAACTTTTAGGAATAACCATTGATGATGGGCTTACCTGGAGTGTCCATGTAAGCCAGTTATGTCGACAACTCTCAAAGAACATTTTCCTCTTACGAAGGCTCAAAAATTTCCTTAACAAAGATAGCATACTGAATACTTACTTTGCCATTATTCATTCCCACATTTCATATGGTATAATTTTGTGGGGTAAATCAAGACATGCAATTCGCATTTTTCGCTTTCAAAAAAAGGCTGTCAGAATTATAGCCAACGTCGCTTTCCGAAAGCACTGTAGGCCACTATTTGTCAGGTACATCATGACTGTCCCTTCGCTCTACATTTTTCAATGTTTGTTGGAAATTCATAAAAATAAAAGTAACCTGGAATACAACTCAGATGTACATGAATACAGTACAAGAAATGCGTGCCTATTAAGGCCTCCAATGCTTAGACTCCAAAGAAGTATTAACAATTCTCTGCCTGTTAATCTTTACAACAAGCTAAGACCAGATATTAAGGCTGCCAGTGAAAAGAAATTCAAAGCCCTAATAAAAAATGAGCTGATTAAAAAAGCCTTTTATAGCATTGAAGAATATGAAACCACACCCCTAAACATCTAATTTCCTTTTGTTATTTTTTAAATTTTCTGTTTGTTTGTTGTCGATAGTTTTTATAGTATGCACTAGATTCTCTGTTTAATATGTTTTTTTTTCTCTTCTTTTATATAATTGTGACACTCTATAACTTTTGCTTATACCTATTATTTTATCGTGTTTCATTTGTTACTTAAACTTTAATATTAGATTAGCTTAAATTTTATATTATTTTATATTATACCGTTTTGACAAGTGTAAAACTGTATTATAGTTAATGCACGTAATATATATTCATTCATTCATTCATTCATTCATTCATTCATTCATTCATTCATTCATTCATTCAATACTTGGTGTGTCTACATACAATTTATTTTCACTACTCAGTTCACTTATCTCTACTGGCATTTGTATATTTTTATTATGTACAATATTATCTAAAACTTTCCAAAGCTTTTTTGTATTTCTTCCTGCTAAGCCTATTTGTTGTTCATAGTATTGCTTCTTGCAATTCTCAATTGACAGTTTTAGAGTGTTTTGGGAATCTTTATACATGTTATGTAAGAAATCACTTCCAGGCAACTGTTTATGTCTTTTATAATGGTAATCCCTACTTTTTAATAGATTATATATATTTACATTAAACCATGGGGCACTGTTCTTTCTGAATCTCTCACGAAATGTTCTTTGTTTTAAGTTGCTTGTATATGAACGGACAACTTCATCCCATAAACTGTCTGGATCAGTCCAGTCTATCCTTAGTATATTTTCAAGCCTATTTTGAAACGTCACTTTGTCTAGTTCAGTCATAATATACGTTTTTGTAACCTCTGTCTGCGCTGCTCTATTGTTCAATTGAAGAAATTGAAATCTGTGATCCCCAAATATACCTTCAACCAATGTCAGTCTTGCTTGTGTATCAGTATTTGAGCTATTGTTATACAAAACATGATCAATCAACGTTTCTGCATCTGGAGTTACTCGTGATGGAATAGATTTGATAAAAATTGTCAATCCGTTACTGCTCAGGGAAATTTCAAATGCTTGTTTTTGATTGTTGTCTACCAGTAGATCAATGTTGAAGTCACCCAGTATCCAGATGTCTCTACGCATGGCACTAATAGCTTCCAGTTTTGTGTCTAGAACCTCCATAAATGTATTAAAGTCAAAGTCATTTGGCCTATAAACACCTCCTATAAGGAGATTGATATCTTCCACCGACAAAAAAAGCATAGAGCAGTTATCCTGATATCTGCAGACTTCCTTATACTTATAACAATCTTTCAGTAGTATACCTACACCTCCTCCCCGTTTGACCCTAGTAACATGAACAGCATGATATCCTGCCAGATTGAAAAATATGTCATCCCAACATGAAGTCACGTTTCCGCAATTACCACAGCGTCTGGCTTCGTACAGCTGCACAATGCTTCTATTTGGGACACTTTATTCCGCATTGATTGGGCATTTAAATACAAGGTTACAAAGTAAGTCGGGTTTAGTTTATTACTCAAAAAATCATTCACAGTCTTATGATACACAGCCATTGTAAGACACTATTGCACCAGGTCAAGTTAACAAATTTGACTCATTGTATCTGGTTAAGTTTTTCCTGATTACTGATATGTATAAGAGGACCATCATCTTGCTTACGAAGGAATATTTTTCTATTTTTAGTCCACAGATATTTGTAGCCTTTTTCTTTCTTTATTTTATAGGCAATGCTAAAAAGTTTTCGATTTTGGGTGGTCAGTTGTTCATTGATGTATATTTGTGTCTTGCTATCACTATTAGAATTACACCGTAACATGCTGGAATCCATTGCATGCTGTTTTCGATTTTGTAAAATTTGTCTTTTTGTGTCTGGGGACAAAAACTTAGCAATTATCAAAGCACCTTTCCTGGTATCCTTTCTGTAGCAATCTCGTATCTCACTTTCCGCTATATTGCATTGCAAAAGATCATTAGCAATCTCCAAAACAACCAATCTTGGATCAGCTCCTGAAATTTCTATATTTCCCGACAGTGCTTCCATTTCCAGTTCATTCACTCTCTCCTCTAGATGCTTTACAGTTGTTTTTAATGCAATATTTTCATTTCTGAGCTCACGTATTTCAGACCAAAAGTCTTTGTTTTGCGCTACAAGTTCATCAAACTTTCCAGACATAAATTCAACAGAAGACTGCAGATCTTCAATTTTTTTAATTAGATCATCAGCACTACTACCTCCTGTGCCCTGGGGCATCGGAGATCGAGAGTTTTCACCAGAAATTTTGCTGTGTTCGGAACCCCTAACCTCACTTTTCTTACAGGCTGAACATTCAACTGCATCTTTCTCCTTAGAATAGAATCTTTTTGCACAACTCTCGTGAAAGCATGCCTTCTTGCAGAAATCACAAAAGACATACTTAGATACAGCCTTATTACAGTAAAAACACACTTTATTTGAAGAGCACATTGTTTACTTTCGCCTAACCTCCTAACCTGTGTTCAGTAATAACATGTCCTAGATATTTCACTTCCTTTTGGAAAAACTGGCACTTCTTGGGACTGTTTTAAGCCAGCCATTCTCAGTTTCTGGAAAGCAGCTTCAATATTCTTCAAATGACCTTCAAATGTTTGCCAAGAATAATGATGTTATCTAAATATACTAGGCACTCCCACGTAATACCACATTCCATTAAATGTTCAAAAGTCGCTAGAGCGTTATCATCAATTCTTGGTAAAGAAAAGCTATTAAGGATGTTATCTCTACTGGACATAATATAAACTTTGGTGTACCTCAGGGAAGCATTATTTCACCTCTACTATTTACGCTTTTTATAAATGATCTGGAAAATTTCTGTCACTATCAAAAAAATAGAATAATTCTCTATGCAGATGACTGCACTATAGCAATTTCTGATAATAATTTCGAGAAATTGAAAAATAATGCCAATATAATTTTGGAAAAATTTGGTTTACGGTGTGAGAAAAATTGCCTTATAGCCAACGAATCCAAAACCTGCTTTATGATATTTTGTATAAAAAAAGATATGTCTCGGGTTCCAAATTTGTTATTAAACTGCAAACATGTAAATAGGATTGATAATTTTAAATTTCTAGGATTACATCTAGATCCACACATAACATGGTGCAACCACATGAACCATGTCGCAAGTAAGTTAAATACTGCCTACTTTGCAGTAAGAAATCTAAAAAAACCTTTAGAAATAAAACTGCTTTTAGATATCTATTACGCACTAGCATATAGCCATCTAAGCTATGGTATTATTTACTGGGGCCAATCAACAGATTTAAACATAATTAAAGATAATTTTTATATTACAAAAAAGAATAATTAGAAAAAATTTCTCATTAAGTCCATTAGACTCATGTAAACCCTACTTCTAACAGTATAAAATATTCTAATTTTACACTCGGTATTATTCATTAAAAACAATTCAGCAGATTTTCTCGTCATCTAGAACTACATAATTATGGTACAAGAAACTCCACAAACATTTATATACCGCCCTATAGGACTAGCACTTTCCAAAAAAGTCCTTACTGTTTTTGTGGGAATATGTACAACCAACTACCAGCAAGCCTAAGAGAAATAACTTCTTACAAAAAATTTAAGAAAAGTACAAAGAGTTATCTTCTTGAAAAAAGTTATTAGAATGTTAGAAATTACTTTTCAATTTTGCAATAATTGTTTTCTGTTAATTAGTCCAATCTTCATATTGTTTTAAAAATGTCTTATGTTATCTTTTATTTTTACACTTGACGTCATATCTATTTAGATCATTTAGCATAAAGTGAAATAAATAAATAAATAAATATCTTTCTTTGTGACGTCATTGAGCCTGCGGAAATCGAAGCAGAATCTGGTGAAACCATCTTTCTTCTTAATCAAGACTACTACTGGTGATGACCATGGACTTTGCGATGGCTCTATAATGTTTTGTTTTTCCATATCCTCAAGTATCCAATGAACTTCATGCCGCTTTGCCAAAGATATGCGTCTAGGAGGCTGTTTTATCGGCACAACATCACCAGTATTAATTCGATGTTGAACTATGTTTGTTATTCCTAAATCGCTGTCAGACAAAGACAATTTCTATTCAAAAGTTCTTCCAATTTGGACACCTGAACTTTATTCAGTAAATGTTGTGATGATTTCACCAGGTCTTGAAGTATCTTAGGTAAAGTATTTGTAGGTCCTGAATGCCGCAAGTTTGTGCAGGTAAATATTGTATTAGCAGGTTGACAGGTCCCGATCTTGTCACCCTTTTACTAAGGATATTCTTTAATGTTCATCATTTTGACAAATATTGTATTTCTTCTACATCGACTCAGGGTTCTTGCTGGTAAAATTCCCTTTGCATGTAGCGACCAAAATAACTTCTTCATCTAAGTCATCAAGCACTGCTTTCACTACGCATTCCGACCTCGCGGTAAAGTAGCATCTTCTAGCAAAATAACTTCTCGGATAGTGGAATTATTTCTTCTTTGTAGGCTCATAACTATTTCTTCATTTTTCGTACGGAGTACTTGTTGAGGTATGTCAAGGACAAATTCATGTTCATTCATAACATCAAGACCAAGTATGACATCATCCATTAAATTTGCGATGAAAACAGCATGTATGAAGGTAGTGTTCCCCAGAGTTATTTCAGCTTCATGGATGCCTTTCACAGGTATAATTTCGCCATTGGCCGTTTCCAAAACATATTTTTTGTACGGATTTTCTGTCCTGCAAAGAGCTATAATGTCTGGCCTCACGATAGTGTGTGTTGAGCTGGTATCCAGTACCATTTCGCAGTCTCGACTGCATATCTTCCCCGATACTACCAAGCTAGAGCCATTATTCTGCAGCCGGGATACTTTAATTTTTACTGATGATGATGGGGCTTTGTAGCACGTAGCCAACTTCCTGGTCCAGCGGCTTTGCATATGTCCTGCTTTGCTACATTTCCAACAACGGATGCCTTTTGTTTGTCAGAAAGTTGAAGTTTTATTTCCATCTTTCTGATGTTTAAGAACAATGTCTTACAGTTCTTTTATAATGGTCGAAGTATTTTCATTTGTATGGAATTTATGTCCTGCAAGGAGCTTTAATGTCTGGCCTCATGATGGTGTGTGTTGAGCTGGTATCCAGTACCATTTCGCAGTCCCGACCGCATATCTTCCCCGGTACTACCAAGCTAGAGCCATTATTCTGCAGCTGGGATACTTGGAGTAATAACTTCTTGTATTTCTTTTCGAAAGAAGCATATGAATTATCAATAATTAAATTAAAAACATCAGAGTTGAGTAGCTCTACTGCCTGAAAGGCAAACGAACTCCTAAACTTAGCCGTGCGAAGCTGAGGTATACTAAATCTAATAACATTTCTAAGGTTCAGTTGATGTATGTCCTGCCTAGCAACTATATGGTTCCAGAGATATCCCGGACATCTCGACCTAAATATCTTGAACACAAAAGCACCAAAATGAAGTGTTGTACGATAGCTATATTTTAAGATATTATTTCCAACATAGGTTGGTGTTATATGATCAAATTTGTTTATACAGTAGACAAAGCGGATGCACGTATTTTGAGCTAATTGAATTTTTCTTTGAAATTCATTACTTAAATAATTAAACAACACTGCAGTAATCAAGTAGTGGATAAATAAGTGATTCAATTAGCAACAGTTTGGTTTTTTCTGGCAAAATGTACTTTAAAGAATATAAGCTTTTTAGTTTAATATACACTGAAGTAAGTTTCTTCCTTGTGTGTAATTCAAAATTTAAATTTACATCAAAAGTGACTCCGAGATTTCTTGCAGACTCAACAGGTGGCAGCAAGGACCCATCAATATGCAAATCTACAAAGTTACAAAGGTAAAATTTACTCCTAAGTGCAGATGACCTCAATATTAAGTAATTACTTTTCTTTGCATTTAAGACTAAACCATGATCAACAGAGGATTTGGAGAGAGTATTTATTTACTCTCTCCAAATCCTCATTGACCTGTTGCATAGCCGAACTGGCCTCCTCGTGGGCAAAACCAGCTAAGAGCTGGGTATCATAAGCATAGAGTTGGACCGTGCAAAACCTAACCTGATTGGGCAGGTCCGACGTGTACATATTAAACAAGAGTGGAGTACACTTCCCTGTGACACACCCATGTCTGTCATCACAGCCTCAGATCTTGCACCATCCAGCTCCACCAACTGTAGTCCAGAAGAAAGATAGTTAGAAAACCATAAACACACTTGTTCCGAGAAGCCAAAAAAATGAAAACTTGGCAATTAGCATTGGGTGATTAATCAGGTCAAACGCCTTGCTATAATCAAGTAAAACCAAGCAGGATACTTTGCCATCATCCATATTTCTAGAAATATTGGTAGTAACATTAGTAAGGGCCGATGCAGTATCATGACCCTTGCGAAATCCAGACTGAACTCCAGGAAGAATATCCTTATCATACAAATATTCCTTAATCATATCACAAATGAGTAACTCCAACATTTTGGCAAAAATTGGAAGGAGAGAGATAGGTCTTAACTCTGAAAGGGTTTCTATCTTAGGGTTCTTTGGCAGTGGTTTAATAATGGAGATATTCCACAAGGTAGGAAAATTTCCAGTGTGCAGACACAAGTTAAACAAGTTAGTGACCATCGGAACTATATGATTAATACTGAACAATATCATATTATAGCTCAAACCATCAACACCCATACTTTTCGACTTTGTCCTAGAAAAAGCCTGATATACATTGTATTCTGATACATTTTTAAAGTCAAAAGTATTCTCGTCATGCAATCTTGTGGACCTCAGAGACCCAACCAGTACATCATTCACCGGGTGAGCTGTTTGGCTTATGCTAGGGAAGTGATCACTTATAGAGTGTACATCCCTTAAATGATTAGGAATTTCATGTCCAATCTTGAATGTTCCATAAACTAATTTTGGACCACAACTTTTTAGAATTTTTATTGGAGTTATTCAACTCAAAAGTCATATAGGCTTTTTTTTCGCTACGGATTGCATAAGATAGGTAGTTCTTAAGATCAAGATAGCAATGCCTATGTGTAATATCCCGAGTTCTTTTATATTTATTAAATGCGTTATTTTTTAATTTAATGATTTCTTTTATTGTATCAGTAATGTAAGGTTTATATTTACGTTTGATTTTCACAGTTTTGATAGGAGCATGTCGGTCAAATATGTCAGTAAGCTGTTTGTTAAAAGTATTAATCTTTGAATCCAAAGACTCCTGATTCATTACTTCTTCATAATTAAGTTGTTGAATTTCCAGATCAAAAAGTTGTTTATCAAAAGAATGGAAATCCCTGTAAGTGACCACCCTTGCATTGGCCTTTATATCCACCTCATTATCAACACAAATAATATCAATTAAACTACTACAGTCTCTAGTTAATCGAGTGGGCTCATCAATGACCTGATTTAGGCCAAACATGCTTAACAACGAGTCCAAATATTTACACTGTGGATCTTTAGCAAAAAAGTTTATATTTAAATCCCCCATTAGAATACAGTAGTTATAGGATGGCGATAAACTAGATAAAACATTTTCAATGCAGCTTATTTGTTTATAGTTTATTAGGGGTGGTTTATATAAAACCCCAACTAATATTTTTATATTTTTAAAAACTACCTCAATCCAGAGTTGTTCAACTGGGGATATTCCATCACACATTGCTGACACATCAATTATTGAACACTTTAGGGATGCAGACACATATATACAAACTCCACCTCCTCTGGTTAGCCTATCTGCACGAAAAAGCTGATAACCTGGAACATCTACCAATTGATCTGGGTATTCTGGGTCTAACCATGTCTAAGTAACTGCAAAAATTAGGAACCTTTCATGCAGCAGCAAATCTTTAATGTCAGTAAATGAAGGGAGAAGGGATCTAATATTTACATGTGCCACATAAAAATTACCATCAATTTTCTCATGTATTGATGATTCATTTTTATTGATGATGATAGGGCTTGGTAGCACGTAGCCAACTTGCTGGTACAGCACCTTCATTTGTAGTCCGGTATTCTGGAGTGTACTGTAGTCTTCGTAGTTTCCCTTAACTCCTGGATGTTTGTTTAGCCTTTTCAAACTGAAGGGCATATGCAAGAGCTTCTGAAATCTTCTTTATTCTAGCCATTCTCAAAGTCTGGTTGGTATCAGGATCACGAAGGCCTTCAGTAAAACTGCTTACTGCTAACTCTTGCTTGATCTCTTCAGGGTAGGATCGATAAGTCAAGTTAATTAGTGGAACAATATCTGCCTCATACTCTTGAAGACTTTTGTTATATTTTTGTCTTCGACAGTGAAGTTGCGCTTTATAAACCTCCTGTAGATGTGCTTCACCATAACGCATTTCTAGATTGCTTACTAATGTCCCAAAGTCATTTTAAATAAATAAATAAATAAATAGCCTTTATTTCCAACAGGTAAAAAACCCACTTACAGGAAATTCAATAACAAAATTAAGTGAAAACACAAGAAAAAAAAATACAAAACAACTATTTTGTGAGATACAACAATACTTAAATCTAAATTTAAATATGTATTACAGTACCTAAGTTAGTTGATCTAACATTTAATAAAAAATAGAAAATTAAGTAAGTAAATTACATGTATTAACAAAAGCAATTTAATAAGTGTTTGGATCACTCCAGATTTAAAAAGGAATTGATGATGCTACTCAATGCGTCAAAGTGCAAATCGCACGCATGAGACACCGAGTTGAGGACTGAACACATAAAGAATACGGGACTCCGTCTAAAAATATTTGATCTGGCTGTGCTGAGATAGAACACCGAAGTATGCCGTGTTTCGAGGCGGGGAACGCGAAAATGCAACTCCCCAAGAAGAAATGGACAGTCAACTTTATTATGAGTGAGGCCATATATTAGTTTTAAGCTCTGAATGGATGATACATTAAATCTCTGCAAAAGCTGACCGTGATCACAACCTCTTGGAGCGTAAGTTTTGTTTATCTTCGGGTATGTTCCTTAACACCTCCATTGCTTCACCACGCAAGGAACAAACCAGTGCTCGTGCTCTTTCGGTAGAATCCCAATTATTTCCAGTTTCGGCAGCTTCAAATTGTTTCAGGTAAGTAATCCATGAACTGAAATACCACAATTTCAATAATCAGAGCCTTAAGTTGCTGCAATCCTACATGGAGGGTCGCGAACAGCTTGTTGAAGTTAATGGCCAACGTTCTACCTTAAGGCCAATTTCCCTTGGTGTGCCGCAAGGGTCAGTACTGTGCGCTCTGCTTTTTATTAATGATGAGTTTGAATAATGAAAAAACTTTAACCATGACTTTTAGCATGAGTAATGTGATTGATCTGGGGGAGCCTGAATCATTTAAATTTCTAGGTATATACCTTGATCAGACATTGACCTGTATACCCCACATTGACTATGTCTCATCTAAGATATCCTCCAACATTTATGTACTGCGATATCTAGTTAGCACTGTTTCTGGGCCATGTTTGTTGTCAGCATTTCATGCTCTTATCTAATCTCGGATTTCATATGGGCGCCTGACATGGGGCCATGCCCCACAAGTGAAAAGAATATTTGCACTCCAAAGAAGAGCAATCTATGTTATCCTGGGGCTGCCTTACAGAGCCGACTGCAGGAAGGGCTTCAGGAGTTTGCGAGTCTTGACTGTTGTGTGTGCGTACATTCTGCAATGTTTATTATATGTGAGAAATAATTTGAATACATATATTTCCCAAAGCAATGTTCATGAGCACCTTACTTGCCATCATCGGGACTTACAAATTGATTTCCACAGAAATATTTTCCACTTAATTCCAGCCAGGAGTGCTATCAGTCTTTTTGTGATACCTGCGAGTCGTTGAGAAACAGATACGATAGTCACACATTTTTTGTTTTCGGGGACTCTAATCTTTCTTCGATAGAATGGGTTTATGAAGATAACATACTTGTTCCAAAATCTCTGCTATCTCCAGCTTCTGAAACTCTTATTGTTTCAATGGGCTTTTTTGAATTGCAGCAATTTAAAATCTGGTTTTCCCCTCGTAAACATTGATCCCTACCATCCAGCAATTGAGATAAATTTTAAAATTAAATATGTTTCTCCAATGAAAAATTCTAATGAAGTTAGCGTTTATCAGTTTCATCAAGCGAATTTCCACAATCTAAACCTTTTTTACAATCAATCTGACTGGTCATTTTTATCAGTAGAATCTGATATAAACAAAATGGTTGAGCGCTTTTATGAGGTCTTGTTTGAAGGTTTCAATAATTGTGTCCCCAAGAAAACGGTAGTCGACTGTAAATATCGAAATGGTTCGACCTTCCTCTGAGAAAACTTATTGGACAAAAGAATCGTCTATACAAAAAATATAAAAGGTCCAATAAAGATGTTGACTATTTTGATTACTGCGACATACGACGTGAGGTTAAGCTTCGGAGTGATATGTGCTATCTTGCATATGTCCCACAAACTTAATTGCTTATCCCAGAGAATATCAGGCATTTTTGGTCTTTTGTACGTAATTTGAAAAGAGACTCTGGGCTGCCCAGTGTCATGAATTATGACAGAGAGGAAATTACCGGTTCAAATAACATCGCTAATGCCTTCGCCACTCACTTTGAGTCTTGCTATTCACGTCACCGTAGTTTAGATTTTAGCAAGATTGGCCCTATAAGCTGTTCGGGAAAGTTACTATCAACCTATTGTATTACAGAGGCGGAAATCTGCAATAAAATAAAAACCCTTGATCTTTCTAAAAAGGTTGGTCCAGATGGGGTTCCCACTATTTTATTGGAACGCTGCTGCGAGACGTTGTCTCGACCCCTTTGTAAAATTTTTCAGAAATCTTTTAATCTGGGTTCCTTTCCCGAAATTTGGAAGTTTTCCACTCTCATGCCGATCTTTAAATCTGGGGATAAGAGCGATATTAAAACCTACAGAGGTATTTCCTTGCTTTCGCATATACCAAAGCTTTTATCACGGATCATATCTTTGAGTCTCTGAAGCACTACATCACTGGTATGCAACACGGTTTTTATAGTGGTCGCTCAACAACTACAAATCTTGCAATTTTCCAGAATTACTTAACAACATCGGTTGAGGCTGGTCAAGAGATTGATGTTATATATACTGACATATCGAAGGCTTTCGACAGGGTTTGCCATCAGCTTCTGTTATTCAAATTACAGCGAATTGATTTTTCTGGAACCTATCTGCAATGGATAAAATCGTACTTATTCAATCGCCGTCAACGAGTTAGCGTGTGTGGTTCAATTTCTAGAGAGGTTGTTGTGACATCTGGTGTCCCACAGGGCTCTCATATTGGTCCAATTCTTTTTTCTACTATTTATAAATGATATAGTATCATGCTTTAAAGTGTCTAGGTGTCTCTTACATGCAGACGATTTAAAATTCTTTTCATCAGTTTCCCCTGAATCAAATCCACTGCAATCGGACTTGGAAAAGCTTATCAAATGGTGCAACATTAACCATCTTCTTCTTAATGTTTCCAAATGTAAAGTGCTCCGTTTTCATAAACGCATTAAATCCATACTCCCCTCCTATTTCATAAATAACGTGAGTCTTGAAGTTGTTAGTTCCTTAACAGACCTGGGCGTTATTTTTGATGAGAATTTAACTTTTGGTCTGCACATTGATAGTATTGTACTGAAGGGTTTCAGGCTGTTGGGCTTTATAAAGCGGCAAACAAAACATGTCACAGATACTAAAGCAATTGGATGTCTTTATAACTCACTTGTTCGCAGCGTTCTGGAGTATTGTTCTACAGTTTGAGTCCATTGTATCAGTGCCACATCGATAAAATCGAAAAAGTCCAAAATAGATTTGCCAAATACCTTTTGTATAAGTATAATTTTCCATACCAGGGTTTATCATATAATACCAGAGCTCTTCTGTGTGGCCTTCAAACACTTGAGTTTCGAAGAAAGAAGGCAATTCTAGTTTTTCTTCACAAACTGCTCAGTGGAGATATTGACTGTCCGATGTTGCTTGAGTCGATCGCATTTCTGGTTCCTATTAGGAGAACAAGGCAATCTCAACTCTTTTTTGAAGGATACCATCGTACAAATTATGGGCTTAGCGCATTTGTCGATCGACTGGTACGCAATTACAATCGTCACTTCCCTGATTATAACATTTTCAGTTTAAGCACTTTACAGCTTAAAAGGCGGTTAAACGAATTGCTTTTATGATTGTTTTATATCTATATATACTTTGTATCTATTTTTATTCACTTGTATTTTAATTATTTATGTATTGTGTTGCTTTTTTGACAAACTATTGTGTTCTTTTTTTTTTTTTTTCTTTATTTCTATTCGACATCCCTCTTGGGGCTATTTTACTTTTTACTTTATCTATTTGACCTTGCATGCGAATTCGTACCATTTGGAATGTTTAGCATTCTGTAGTGTACGTTTCAGAAGGGCCACTTGTCCGATGCGTGCATCGGCTACGTCCTTACTAATAAAATTTAAAAAAAAATTAATAAAATTAATCGAGCTAGGTCATCCTTAAATTACCATGCACCCAAACTTTTCAATAAACTACCTGATCATGTCAGGGATTTGCTGATTAGAGGTTTTAAGATCAAAGAATTTTTGATTTGTAAATTGCTTTTACTCTCTGGAGGACTACTATAGTTATGATTTTACTTCTATGGAGATAGGAAGCATTTTCAGTGTTTGAGTATTGTTTTTATTATATATGTATGTACACGTGACACTATTACTAGTTTTAAATACTTAAATTTTTTTTATGTCTTAATCTGTGTAAACAATTTTTTTGTAGCAGCACCAATAAATTTACTTTACTTTACTTTACTTTACATGGCACCTTACCATCAAACTTGGTGCTGCCTCATACCTTCAAGTTCATTTTTTATGTCTTCTTGGTTCTTGATCATTTCTTGTTTTACATCTTTTTACATCTTCTTGTTTTTTCTGTATGTCATTATGCATTGCAATAATCAAGTTCATCAAAAAATCCAAATTTGCTGCCATGATTATTGCTACTAATAGAAACTATTTCTTACTTCTTTAGCTTCAACTGGATCCTAATTCCACTTCCGACAACATATGTTCCGGATTTAGCCGGTACACAAACATGTAGTTTCTGAATGCGCTCCTTTTATTCAAAACACAGTTTACAGGTATCACAGGTAAACACTGGTTATACCTAACAATCTCAACTAAGGTAACTTTAAACTTGTCAATGTCAGCTTGTTAACACTTCAAAATCTCAATTACTACTTACTTTAGAAAAGGATGGCATGATCTAGAAAATTCTAGAATAATCTAAGTACTACAGGGTGAGAACACTATCATAGTCGTTACATGGTTAAAAGTTAAAGTAAGTCTACTTCAATAAAATAACAAATAATAAATAAATTCATCTAAATCTTAACAAATCTATAACTAGGGCTAAATTCGCAACAGTATTAACAATTGCAATAGACTCTGGTTTTTCATCCTCTAATGAAAGAACTACAGATGTGCCATCTGCAAACTGCACTGCATTTGGAGAAATTAGGGGTAATTTATTTGTATATACAATTTCGATACTGGATGTATGATATCCTCTTTTTTGTTGAGCTATAACTAACTGGTTATGATTAAATAGGTATTAACTCATTTGTGATACATTGTGGATTATCACAAACTAACACTAAACATCAGCAAAACAAATTATTTAGTTTTCTCACTAAGTTCTACTAATCGTCCTAATTTTGGTTCAATATTAATTCAAAATTTTGAAAATGATAGTAGATATGGCGTATAATTATTTCAAATATAAAGTAGTAAATTAAATATATTTGTATGTTTAACGAGTGCCTGTAAGTTTGTTAAGTTGTTTACAGTGCAGTTATGACCAGAAGAGGGCAAAAAGTGAATTCGGGCCCTGCCGATCTTCCCGCTGCTAGTAGCAATATGCCAACTCGTGTTGACAAATTAGAAGAAAACCTGCAATCAGGTCTTAGAGACCTAAGAGAACAACTTTTAGGTAACGGAGACACACAAAAATCACAGGAACATATAACAGAATTCCTGAATAAAATTACTGTCTTTGAGAAAAAATTGTTAACCTCAATATCGGAATTAAAAAAAGATATACAGACGGTAGAAAGCCAATTAGTAGACCATAAACAGGACAATATGTTGAAAAGCATTGTTATCAATGGAATTTCTGAAAAAAAAAAGTCAAAATTGTTAAATCTCACTTAAAAATCGATATAACGACAAGCGATATCAACTTTAGCTATCGTTTAGGTACGGCGGCAGTTCCGGGAAAAACAAGACCTCTGTTAGTTCGTTTCGTGAATCGGTGGGTGCGCGATCAAGTTTTTGGTGCAAAAAAACGTCTAAAGGGCAGTGGTATTGTCATCAGTGAGCAACTTGCTAGTAAAAATATGTTATTATACAAAAAAGTTCGTGCTGTTGTAGGTGTAAAAAACTGTTGGACATCAAGAGATAAAATATTTGTTTGCACTGAAAATAATAAAAAACAAATCCGTGATATCTCCGATCTAGACAAACTTCATACTAAAAAATAGACCTTCTTTATTTCGCAGCATTAATAATGAAATAAATAATGTTATATTATCGTACTACTTAAGGGCAGAGTCTACTGAAATGATTCTACAAGTTTTCTTGAATTCATTACACATTATTTTGTTTAAAGTACTTAAAGAGAATTTATTTCTAAGTTTTTTTTTGAGTTTTTCTTGGCGGCACAAACAATATATAAATAAGTAGGTAATCTCTCAAATTATTTAACACATTTGATGTGTCCCTAATGAATGGAAAATAATCCCTTCAGTAGGGTAGGGGGGTGGACTATAGTTTATTTTTTAGGTTTACGATGGTTCACCGATTTATATTCTTACCGCAGGCTTTTCAAGATGGTTCTGTGATATTTGTTTTTTACGATATAAAGTAAGGGCGTAAAAAACGCCTTGTAATAAAGGTAAAGTAAAAGATTACATTAAAAAGGACTCGACTTACCTTTAGGAACCTTGGATAGCGGGAATAGTATATTCAGCCGTTTTCACTGGGCCAGTATGGCCGTAAAGGGTACAAGTCTGAGGGCCCGTGGGTTCGGGCAGTAAATTTTTGACTTCACGGTAGAACGTACACGTTCGATGCTCGTACGGAAGTGTTTTTCCATCTCATCCGTCGCAGTAGTTCCACTCAGCCGGTTACAAGGGTAAACGGGAAAGTAGGAACGGAAAGTAATAAATGGATAAGATAGGTTTGTCGAGTAAAGTAAATTTAGTTTCAATGTACGAATAAACTATTAAAGGATATTTAATTAATAGATGCATTTATGATTAAAAGTAAAAAAAAAATAAATTCTAATTCTCTAGAATACCAAATAAATTTAAAATAAAAAATTATACGTAGGGACGAAACATACCCGCCCCCATGAAAATGCCCAGAGCATTTTCGTAAAACTAGTAAGTAGGCAGAGGACAAAGTTTTACTAAAGGTCGTTTAAACTGGCCCTTAGCTGTTTGTACTATTGCAACTCTTGGAACCTTATCTGTCCCAATAATAGTTTTTACTACTCGTCCTAGCATCCACTCTAGTGGATTTGAATTTTCATCTTTTATGACAACTAGAGTATCGATATTTAAATTAGGAGCAGGATCATTCCACTTTGACCTTTGTTGCAGGGTGTGAAGGTACTCCAAATGCCATCTTTTCCAAAAGTCTCTATGCATACGTTGTAATAACTGCCACCGTGACAGTCTGTTTAAAGGTGAATTTGAAGTATCTGGATCAGGCAAGGTTGATAAAGGTTTCAAAGTAAGAAAATGACCTGGCGTAAGCGCAACTAAATCAGTAGGATCAGTACTTACAGGCGAAAGAGGTCGCGAATTAAGAACTGATTCTATTTGTATGATAACAGTATTTAACTCTTCATATGTAAGTATTTGGTTTCCGACAACTCGCTGTAAATGTGTTTTAAATGATTTAATATTAGATTCCCAAATACCACCCATATGGGGAGCCGAAGGCGGATTAAAATGCCATTGTACAGCCACTTTCTCCGCGCACTCTTTAAAAATATGACGTAAATATCTTTCGGCACCGACAAAGTTTGTCCCGCAATCGGAGTATATATTTTGACATAAACCACGCCTAGCAATAAAGCGTCGCAGCGCTGCCATCGATTCATGTAGATAGTAAAAGGACCGCAAAAATCAACACCTACATTCTCAAAGGCCTTTACCTGGGAAATACGATATTTCGGCAAATTTCCCATAGGTGGCTGATAAGGTTTAGGATTAAATTTCCAACATATTTGGCATTTATATAAGACTTTTCTAATTACCTTTTTTGCAGAGAGAATCCAAAAATTTTGGAGAAGTAAAAATTGGGTGGTTTGTATACCACAATGTAGAAAAATTTTATGTATTTCAAAAATTAACAACGTAGTTAATTTGGAAGCACTAGGCAGAAGTAAAGGGAATTTTTTGTCATATGGCAACTCAGAGTGACATAATCGACCACCCACTCGAATATAGCCGTTAGTATCTAGAAAAGGATTCAATTTTTGTAAAGGTTTTGATAAAAGCTTGTTATTTTTAAGCAAAATTATCTCATTTTTGAAATGTAATAATTGAACGTATTTCAATAAAAACATTAAGGCATTATTAAGTTCAGAAAGAGTTAAATATGGTAAATAAGTCACTTTGGAATTTTTAAATTTTGTTATGCTACGCAAAAAATAGGCAACTATTCTCTTTATTTTAGACAGGGAAGAGTATTTTTCAAAAAAATATTCTGCAAAATTAAAAGCGAGTGAGGTTTTCATAACTATATTTCTTTTTTCTTCAAGTCCCTCAGACAAATTTTCTTGAATTTTGACATCAATACTCCAAGAATCCTCATGGGTTAAAAGAAATTGGGGGCCCTGCCAGCAAAGAGAAAAGTCTATGAGTTCCGAAGGAAACATACCACGCGACCCACAATCAGCAGGATTGTCCTTAGAAGGTATATGATACCAAAACTGGGGCGCTATTTTCTCTTGTATATACGATACACGGTTACTCACAAAGGTTTTCCAAAGGTGAGGAGAATTCCTAATCCAGTTTAAAGCAACAGTACTATCGCTAAATGCATAAATGTTATGAAATTGGATTTCAGTAAAGGTATGCAAAACAAAATGCATTAATTTTGCCAGTAGGACCGCCGCACAAAGTTCTAGACGGGGAATGCTGATTCTTTTAAGGGGAGAAACTTTAGATTTTGCGCAGACAAAAAAAGTTTCAAAATTATTTTTCTCAGAAACTGTTCTCAAAAATATTACAGAACAACAGAACAATAAGCCTTTTCTGATGCGTCGCAAAAGCCACAAAGCTGAACTTTGGTAGCTTTATAAGTAGTTATTTGTCTAGGTATTTTATAACTGCATAAAAGATCAAATTCGATTTTAAATTTTTTCCAAACAGAGATAATTTCCTCAGGAGGACTCTCATCCCAGCCTAATCCTAAAGCCCACAAGTTTTGAATAAGTAATTTAGCAAGTAAAACTATAGGTGTTAAAAAACCTAAAGGATCAAAGATTCTGGCTAAATCGGATAAAATAGAACGTTTCCTACAAGTATTATGTAAGCTTTGGAAGAAGTAAAAAAAGTTATCAGAATTTGGGCACCACTTTAAACCTAATATTTTTAGAGTGGTATGATCATCTTTATCAAACGACATGGCAATATTTTGAACATGTGTATCAGGTAGATCACTGAGTAAATCGACACAGTTACTAGCCCATTTTCGAGTTTCAAAGCTGCCTCGCTTCAGTAACTCGATTATTTGTTTTTTCATTTCTAAGATTTCATTAAAATTGTCATGGCTACATACAATGTCGTCCACAAATACCGACTCATTAAGAATTTTGGAAGCTAAAGGTAGATCCGAATGATCATGTGACAATTTCAAACGAGTCCTTATTGTAAGATACGGAGAACACGATACTCCGAAGGTAACGATATTTAATTCATAATCTTTTATGGGGTCTTCTTTAGAAAAACGCCACAAAATTCGCTGATACTTTCTATGTTCAGGGTTAAGTAATATCATTCTATACATTTGACGTATATCACATGTAAAGACATACTTATGTAATCTAAAATTAAGTAATATTTTGACAATATCTCCTTGCAATTTGGGACCAGTGTGAAGAGCATTATTTAAAGATATCTTGTTTGGTGCATGACTAGAAGCGTCAAATACCACCCGCAAGGGTGTACTTGATGATTCCTTTTTTATCACTGCATGGTGAGAAATATAGAAATAATTATGAATTTCAGACAACAAAGGAGTGGAAACTGGTTCCATGTGTTTATTATCCAAATAATCCATTAGTACATTTGAATATGAATTATAAAAGTTGTTATCTTGTAAAAGACGGTTTTCTAAGGCGAGAAATCTGCGCAGTGCAATGGATCGGGTATCACCAAAATCCAGTGATGAATTCTTAAAGGGCAAAGAGACCACATATCTTGAGTCAGATTTAAAAGTAGTTTGTAAATAATATTTTTCGCAATATTCATCCTCGGGGGATATAGCTTTTATTTCTGGAACTTCTTCAACCTTCCAAAACTGTTGAATACTTTGGTCCAAATTGCAGAAGGAGGTCATGAAAAATGTGTTTACTTTCTGGTTTTTGCAAGAGTAAGTACTAGGAACCCTAAGATTTCCCATAACAGCCCAACCAAACACGGTATTAATGAAAACTGGATTTTGGGAATCCTTACATAATCGGCCATCTGACAAAATGTAAGGGAAAACATTATTTCCTAGAAGCAAATCAATATTATCGCTTTTGTTAAAAGCGGGGTCAGCAAGCTGCAAGTTAGCCACATAATTTATATTTTCAGTAGAAAAAGAAAAGGTAGGCAAGTGATCGCAAATTTTATCAAGTATAATAGTATCTAAATTAAAAGTGAAATCAGAATTAATCATGGAGCTTATCGAAACTTGAACTGCAAATTTTGCAGTAGTACACATCTCTCCCAAACCTTGTAAGGACATGCCCAAACTAAATTTTTCCAGACCCAGTCTATTTGAGCATTTTCGGGTAATAAAGGAAGACTGTGCACCACTATCAAGGACAGCTCTAACTGTATGCCAGTTATTAAAGTTGTCCTTTATTTTTAGTAGAACGGTACATAAGAGAACTTCGTGGCTACCCGTGAAAATACCAATAGTAGAAGTTTTTGAAAGCAAAGTAAGAGGTTCAGAATTACTCTGATTACTAGGAGAATTATTATTATTATTATTTGAATCAAAATGTAACAAGGTATGGTGCTCTTTATGACAAGTTTTACACCTTTTAGTAGAGTTACATTTGGATGTTGTATGATAAGTAGCTAAGCAATTGACACAAGCCTTTTGTTTTTTGATTAAATCAAAACGTTCAAAAGGTGACTTATCTAAAAATGCAGTACCTTTATATATTATATGTTTACCTTTACATAGAAAACAGGAATTTACATCCTGTTGTGTAGTATTAGAAAAAAGATATTTATTTTTTAATCTTAGTTGCCCCTCATATTCTTCGCGAAATGAGCGTGTGGGTGTTTTAGGTGATTGGGGAGCTTTTGACTTATTAAAGTCTTTTTTAGGGACACACTCTAACGCCAAACATTGTTTGGTTGCAAAATTTATGATGTCATCAAATTTGGGAATATTATGTGAAGCATAACATTGTTCAAAATATTTTCGGGTATTAGAATCTAACCTATCTAAAAACATGTATCCCAAAATAAAATCCCAAGTATCTACATCAAAACCCATAGATCGTAAAGAGCTTATATTTTTCGTAAAAATATCTAATAAATCGCGAAGGGCATTCGCATTTTCATACGGACGTGCGGACTATCTTCTATTAGCTTCCAATAAGTAGACGCTTGTAAACGTTTATTTGTATAGCGATTAACCAACATAGTATAAGCATTCAAGTAATTCTCGTTTAAAATAGGAATGTCGGAAATTAAATCTAAAGCCGGCCCTGTCAATGAGGATACTAAATAATTAAATTTTTCAATATTCGCAAGAGTTTTGTTTTTATGTATTAAGGCATCAAAAATCTGAACAAAGGTAGGAAAATTTTTAAATTCGCCTGAAAAAATTGGTAAATTAATTTTCGGTAGAGGGATATTATGTGTATTAGAATTTTGATTTTGAACTATAGACTGCTCAAGAAGAGTGACTTCAAGGGGTTCTTCAAAAAGCGTATAATAAATTATTTCGATTTCTTGACTCTTTTTTGCAAAATTCCCACCTATTTTATTTTCATCATTAAGCAAATCTTGGTCAGTTGCAACCAAAGTTAAAACGGAATTATGATGCTTTTGAAAATCACTTATTAATTTTTTCATATGACGATAGCTAACTTTAAACGTCGTATGCATAGCAGGATTATTTTTTGCAGAGACGGCAGCATTATGTATAAGATTAAATTCAGTAATTACACCTTGTCTTAGTGCTTTTGCCCGCAATACTTTAGAGTTGTCAGCCATATTTATATTATATAATTAAATATCAATAGTTAAATGTAAACGCCTTGATTCAAAAGAATAAAAAATATGAGTAATAATTAACTAGCATTAAATTATTTTCCGCCGAAAAGTAATTATCAATTGCCCTCGTAAACGAAATGCAGAACCTAAATTCACAGTTTTATCTTTAAATATTATTTTTATTTTCAAGTCACAAATAAATTTATCGAGAACTTGTTTGTGACACTTAACAATGAGATTTTGCAAATCCCGTTTGCTTCAGTATCGATCGATAGATTGACAAAAAACTATTGGAATGCGTTAATCCCTGGTCGACGTAGGCGAAACTTTCTCAACAACCATAAATCATAAATCAACAGTATTTTTTAATAGTATATCAAATTTATGAAAATGTAAAAAAACGAAATTACTTATGCAATATAATTAATAATAACGTATGCAATAGTACCACAAGCAAGAGCCAATTTTTGGTTTAAATTCGAACCAGAATATTGTGTAATAAAGTAAAATTCAAATTTTGGAAAATAAAAGGGTATCAATTATTTAGTAAATTTTCGAAAATAAAAATGTATCAATTATTTAGTAAATTAATTAGTAAATGTAAATATTATGTAATAGTAAAATGCATCTAATTTAAGAGAAAAATCGAAAAAAACAAATCATAAACCGCCGTGAAAAGCAAAGAAATTCGGCTGTCGAAGGATCAAAAAAATGATGTGTCCCTAATGAATGGAAAATAATCCCTTCAGTAGGGTAGGGGGGTGGACTGTAGTTTATTTTTTAGGTTTACGATGGTTCACCGATTTATATTCTTACCGCAGGCTTTTCAAGATGGTTCTGTGATATTTGTTTTTTACTATATAAAGTAAGGGCGTAAAAAACGCCTTGTAATAAAGGTAAAGTAAAAGATTACATTAAAAAGGACTTGACTTACCTTTAGGAACCTTGGATAGCGGGAATAGTATATTCAGCCGTTTTCACTGGGCCAGTATGGCCGTAAAGGGTACAAGTCTGAGGGCCCGTGGGTTCGGGCAGTAAATTTTTGACTTCACGGTAGAACGTACACGTTCGATGCTCGTACGGAAGTGTTTTTCCATCTCATCCGTCGCAGTAGTTCCACTCAGCCGGTTACAAGAGTAAACGGGAAAGTAGGAACGGAGAGTAATAAATGGATAAGATAGGTTTGTCGAGTAAAGTAAATTTAGTTTCAATGTACGAATAAACTATTAAAGGATATTTAATTAATAGATGCATTTATGATTAAAAGTAAAAAAAAAATAAATTCTAATTCTCTAGAATACCAAATAAATTTAAAATAAAAAATTATACGTAGGGACGAAACAACATTTGTAAAATAAAAACATTGTTATTTTTTCAAGTCAAAACATATTAAAATTTTAGTATTGGTTAATATATGTAAATTTAGTTTTTTTTTTTGTTCTGTAGGTTATGTTTTCATTTGTACTTAATTCTGATGGTTAATAAAAAAATATGAAAAAACAGCTTAAAATAGCACATGTTAATGTTCGGTCTGTGGTAGCTCATTTTGATGCTTTTAGGAATGTAGTTTTATGTAACAACTATGATATTATTGGAGTGAGCGAAACTTGGCTTAATAGTTCTATATCAAATGAAATAGTTCATATACTAGGTTATGTCTTTGTCCGTTGCGATAGAGCTAGCAGGGGAGGAGGAGTTGGTTTCTTCTTCAGAGAAAACATTAAGTTTACAAAAATTAATTCACCCAAAAATATAGAGGAACTTTGGTTGAAGTTACAAATGTATCATAAGGAAATCATAATTAGTGTTGTTTACAAACCCCCAAACTTATCATATAGCGATTTTTTACATAATTTTGAAAGCTTTGTATCATGTGTTTTACCAATGGTTCGTACATTTTGTTGCATTGGAGATTTCAATATAAATTTATTTAATTTTGAAAACGCTGACGCTAAATGTTCTACAGAATTTTTGGAGGGCTTAGGGCTAAAACAAATTTTAAATGAACCAACTCATATCTCACATACTACATCGACCTTAATTGATTACATCTTAACAACGGACGAGGAGACAATTATAGCAGCAGGAACATCCCACATAGAAGAGGTAAGCGACCATGAATTAGTGTACTTTATAAGTAACATTGAAACCTCCAGCATGCCAGCTTTTAGAACCGCTCGTGATTTTAAAAATCTTAATTTTGAACAGTTTGACTATGGCCTTAAGTCTATTCCTTGGGATAATATTTATCATTTACAGAATGCGGACCGAAAGGTTGAATTTCTTAATACAAATTTACAGACTTTATTAGATATTTACGATATTAACAAGTACAATACCTTCTTACTTATATAATAAAATTCGATATCGAACGGATATTCATAACTTGAATATTCGATTTAAAGGTACACTAACCCCTTCTCTCCACTCAACAGAAATGTATAAGAGATCATTTTCGTATCAAATTGCAAATGTAATGAATAAGCTCACTAATAATTTTAAAAATATAAAGTCCAAAGCTGCATTTAAACAATATGTGTTTAAAAAGCTATTTTCTGAACAATAATACTTATATAATTACGAATTGATGTTAACCTCTATATTTCACAATTTGTACAATGTTTATGACTGACATATTTTGTGTGAATAACCAATGCTTTAGTGTAACTTGAATTGCATTTAATTTTCTCTTTTGTGTTACTACGTAATGTTTGTTACCGCTTTCTCTTGTTTATTATACATTTTTTGGGATGCATTTATCTACTAGATTAGGGTTAGGTTTAAGAACAGGCATTTATTCCTTCCAGAATAAATGAACTGAATCTCGCCCTTTCTGTACTTTATTTGTATTATTTATGTATATTTTAAAATAAAAGTCCTTTATTATTATTATTATTATATTAAAGAGGTTTCTATCTGGGAATAGTAATTGATAAACACCTACAATGGAAGTCACATGTATTCAAACTAAAAAATAGTATTAGAAGATTGATTTATAAATTTTATCTATTGAGAGAAATGTTGTCGAAGGATCTATTAATTGTAATGTACAGATCGTTAGAGAATCACTAATTACATATGGCATTATTATTTTGGGTGGCCTGTGCAATAATACATTGAAACCACTGAATGTTACTCAAAATTATATTCTAATGGATATGCATAAAAAAATTAAATGTTATCCAACACATCTACTATACAATGAAAATATATTTAATGTGAGATCTCTGTCTGTTATGGCAACATGTACATATTATGTACATTTGTATGTATGTACCTTTTTTTTGACAGGGAGGAGAGTTTGAAAGTCTATGTTAGTCATCAACATGAAACTAGAAATAAAATGAAAACAAATCTTCAAATACCTATGAATATAGAATAGATAGATAGAATAGAATAGATAGAAATATAAATCAAAGATTTGTAACTAATCTGGGACCCAAGTTCTACAATTTGCTTCTATAATAAATATATCTAAAATCAAAATTTTCAAAAAGAAATGCAGGTTATTTTCCAAAGGAATGCTGATTTTATGAATATCTTTTAGTTGTTTATATTCTAAACTTCTTATCT
The DNA here is from genome assembly GCA_030620095.1 of Kuschelorhynchus macadamiae. NCBI lineage: Eukaryota > Metazoa > Arthropoda > Insecta > Coleoptera > Curculionidae > Kuschelorhynchus > Kuschelorhynchus macadamiae. The sequence goes on from JAUTXW010003355.1 coordinate 119,181, forward strand.
TTATTAAACTATTTTGTCACTTGCCATCTGTAAAATATGTATTTAATTATTGTTTGTATAATTTATTTCATATATTATTATCATTGATAACTGTATTTAAACCATTTAAGACAAACTAAGTTTAAAATAAATTCTCAGGTTAAAGTACCCTGGCACAGGCAGCTGTTAGATCAGCAAGGTGCCAAATTGGGAAAGTTTTCAATTCTAATAATTGTAGTTTATAAATAAATTATTATTTCCAAATAAGAAAATAAATAAATGGTTTAAATTATGTTCAAACTTTTTTTTTGCTTTATAGGTTATAATTTCTATATGAAGGACCCATTTCAGGATTTTATGTAATATAATCCCCAATATATATATTTTTTAACATATAATCTGGTCTACAACTTTAATATTTGGATGTGGGGTTATATTGTTTCACTTTTGTCAAAGGATATATTTTAATTATGATCATTCAGCCATGTGTAAATGTTATTTAATGTAGCGTTCAATTTCTGCGCAATCAGGTTAATGTCACTTCCTCTTTAAAATTTATTTTTTTTTTATTTATTTACTTATCAAGAATACATCCTGGGGTAAAATATTATATAAATCAAACAATGGCCTAGACTTCTATCTTTTCTCCAGTACCCTATATATTTGATATGGGAGTGAGAATTTTTAATTTAGTAAGTTTATTGTAAAGCTTGTAAATGTTTACTCCATTATATGCTGATTTAATATCTAAGAAGACCACAATTACTGCCTGGTTTTGCATAAAAGTCATGTTGATATGTGACTTTTATATCGCTATACTATTGTTTATTCCTATTCCTTTTACAGTCCAGTTGTAGCAAGTTAAATATTCTGCGGTTTTCTAAGAACCAGTTAATCCTGTTCTTCATAAGTATTTCTAGGAGTTTTATATAATAGAAATATAAAACAATTGGCCTGAATTTGTTTATGTTGAGAAGATTTTTATTTTTTTTTTAAAACAGGGATCACGTATTTTTTTCCAAGATATGGGTAGGGGTTCGCCATATAAACATCTATTATATATTTCTAACAAAATATATTTAGCTCTTTCAGGAAGATTTGTTAACATGATATAGGCTACATTGTCTAAGCCGGGGCAGATAATCATTTTCTTCTCAGGCTCATTTTAAGCTGTCCCATTGTAAACGGCTCTACATAATTGTCTTTTTCTGGCAATGTAAATTCGGGGTCAATATCACATATTGCCATTTTATTTAAGATTTCTAGATGCAATGTATCATTTATATTTGTTTTATAGAAGATTTTGTAGATATTTGAAAATGCTTTTATTTTTTGCCAGCTATTGGATATATTGGTGTTTCTGTTCAGATTCACTAAATTCAACAGATTTCCTTTTTTTCTTTTTTTTTGGCTATGGCATATTTGGCCAAAATAGAGTTTTCTATACATGGGAAATCCTTATATTTTTTATAATTTTTTTCCTATTTTTTAATTGGTGGGAACTTTCTTCATCCCACCAAGGGTTATGAACTTTTCTATGGTTATGACATATTTTATCGGGAATCGACAACTCTGCTGACTGATTAATTATTCTCTCTAATTGGTCAAAATTCAGATCTTGTTCTTTTGTAAAATATACATCATCATTTTTTCTTTATATTTGTTCCAGTCTGCTTTTCTGAAGTTTTTAGTCTTATAAGTATTTAAAAAGGGATCTTTATTTGTCCAGCTACTTCTAAAATTAATTTGCACCCTAGTAAAAAAGTGGCCACTATTACCACAATCAAGGAGGACCGACCATGTAGTTATAGGAGCTAGATTATTACCATTTATACTAATGTCCACTGCACTATTGTTTTGATCTGGAGGTTGTAGGAGTATTTCTCCATCATATAAAAAGTACCAGGTCTTTATCTGAAGAATATTTAATGATATTTATCCCTCCTTGATTTGTAGGACATTTGTCCTTCATTGGGTGATGTGAATTTAGGTCCCCCATGAGTAGAGTATTTTCAGTTAGGTTTTCAAAGAGGTTATCTAACATCTCTAGATTTATGTTGTTATTAGAATTAGTGTAGTTATTTCTTATATTTAGAGTGGAAATTTTAATTATAATGTATCGAGTGTTGTCATTATATGTTTTAATTTGGTCAAAAAGAAGGTTATTTCTAACACAAGTCGTGAAACCACCATATCCATCCTCTCTATCCTAAAATTTTGGATATTTTTTAGCCAGTTTCATTTAGTAGGACTATGTCAGAGTTGTACTTTCTTATAATTGAAAACAAGAAAGCACAAATATACATAAAAGGACAAGGTACACTGTCTCCAGTGATCTCTATAACCTAGCCCTGCTTTTAAAGTCACCACCCATAAACTATATATATATGCAAAAAATAGTCATTAAAACAAATCAAAATCTCGACTTATTAACACATGCAACAGAATTTCCTGCTTCAATCTTGCTTTTAAAGTAGCCTTTGTTACATTCGATATATTTTTCAGTGCATTAGTGACAAACGGAGCCAGAAATGAAAAACTGGATTGAAAAGCTATGGTTTTATGAGACGGAGTATTAAGAGTTTCACGCACCCTTCTCAGTTCTCTTTGATGAATATCAGACCAATAAATGTTTGTAGATTAAGTTGATTTAATATATACTTTTTAAGGCTATGTTGATCTTCTGACATAATGTTGAATGTTTTCATTTTGTCTTCTAATTTTTCTCTTGTAAATATTGACCCATCTCACCCAGAGATTAAAATGAAGTATAAAATAAAGTATAAAATATGCTCAAAAATATGTCCCTGCCAATAAAAAATTACAATTAGAATGCATACAAATTCTAAAATGCATTTTAGAATACTGCTCTACAATATGGAATCCCTCATCAAACATTGACAAAGATGAAAAAGAACAAAATAGATTTGTAAAATACCTCTTATATAAATTTAATTTTCCACATCAAGATGTCATTTAATACTAAACCTTTTTTTTTAAATGTGTTCAGATGATTTGTTGCGTTTAGATTGACAAACAAAAATCTTTTTTGGCTTTTTCGCAACTGAATAAAAATATTTAACTTTAAATTTAAATATTTGCTTCAATCAATTTAAAGTTAAATATTTTTATTCAGTTGCAAAAAATTCAAAAAAGATTTTTGTTTGTCAATCTAAACCTGAAAGTAAACCTTTTCTTTGTGGCCTAGAAACTTTTAAGCGTCAAAGAAAGAATGCACTTTTTGTTTTCCTACACAAATTATTCAATGCAGGGATTGATTGTGGAATATTGTAGGGGCGGTCTCATTTTTGGTTGCTATTAGGTGAACAAGACAATCTCAACAATTTATAGAAAGATACCACCTTACAAAATATTATATTAAAATATTAGTATGCAATTTTTTTTAAAATTGATCTTGTAAACAAATATGGCGATGTAAGACGATGTTTATTTTTGTATTGATACCAAATCTGTAATTATCATTGAAATTCCCAATCAACCGAAAGTGACGATGATTTTGCGGATCCAAAAAGTAATTCGAAATCCAAATCAAGAATTGCTATTGCTGAGTACTGCTCTAAATGTCAAAATGGCATATTTCTACCAGTGTAATGTTTGTTATTTCTACATTAACAAACTGTGTGCAAAACTGTCAACTTCTGAGGATCGATGTATGTCTTTACAAAAACATTTTCTTGTTTTCTTATGTGATAATTGCTTGCAAATAACAAGGCAAATTCCCCTTATTGTTACAATAATGGGAGGTATTAAAAGTGACTTAAATATAATTAAAAGTTCTTCGTTGGTAATCTAACCAAGACACCAAATAAGTCAAGGTGATATTCTGATGAATTAAAACAAATAAAAACCAAATCTGGGGTTGTAATAAAACCAAAAAAAGATGAAACGCGTATAGTTACAAAAAAGGCTATAAGCAAGCAAGTGAATCCAAACAACAATAACCAAGTTTCGAGAAGGAAACAATGGAAAAGTAATTATTGGCTGTAAAGATAAAAATAATATTGTTACCCTAAGATTCTAATTATAAAACAAATTGGGTGAAAAGTATATAATCGAGGAGCCTTGCTTGAAAAATCCAAAGATCAAAATTGTTAACATAAGCAAAGGTGATGTTAGTATTGATGATTCTGATGATAGTCTAATAGCAGATATCATTCAATTAAATAATTTAATTAATGATGATAATTTTCACATGAAGGTTTTGAAAAAAATCTATAAATAAGCATAATAAAATTGATATTATAATTGAAACAGATCCATTGTACCAAAAATAATGTTTTGCAATGTGCCCAGGCTATAGATCAAGTTTAGCCTTAAGTTTTAATATCATGTGATCATGTTATGGTTTTAGGTGATTTAAATACAAACATGATCCTCTGTCTGAGCCCACTAGGATTACAGAAACAACTTCTTCCTTGCTGGATCCTATTTTTGTTCCTGCCACCAGCGATGTTATCTCCATTGGTACATTGGATGCAGATATTAATGATCATAAATTAACTTTTTGTAAGATTAAAATTACATAAAAAAAGGCTCCCAAAAATGTGTAACTTTCAGAGATCTTAAAAACTTTAATGAGGATAACTTCTATAATGACCTATTACATATACCATGGAATGAGATTTTCTATATCCCAGATATTGCAGAAAAAGTCTCACTTATCACTCCTATTTGGAAAGTATGCCCCGCTTAAAACCTCAAGGGTGAGTAAGCCCCTGCCACCCTGGCTTACACCAGAACAAAGGCTCTAATGAAGGAAAGAGACAAAGCATTGGTAAAATATAAAAAGAAATAAGAAACAACAAAATACTGAAACTTTAGGGAATCTTATGTTGTATTTTGTCCAGTCTGAGAAGCTAGGATATTTAGAATCCTAGAAAGACAAAAAGGCTATGCAAAGGTCTCGGATGGATGCATGTATATTCAGGATCAAAAGGTGCCTCGGAACTACCTCAGAAATTACAAAACGATGATGAAATAAATAGATATTTTTTAAATGTCTTTCAAAAAACAAACAACTGTCTACAAAAAATTCATTCTTACAGTTGCATTAAGTTAAATGCAAATCTAAATTTTAGTTTTAAGATGGAAACTCCTCATTCTGTCCTTAAATGTGTTTATGATATAAAGTCAAATGCTGCCGGCAGTGATAGGCTTACCCTTATTTATGCTTACGCCTAATCTACCAGTTATCTTAGTCCCCTCACCCACATTATCAATTGCTGTCTTGAATGTAGTTACTTCCCAGAGTGCTGGAAGGAGTCTATTATATGTCCAATACCAAAAGTTAATAACCCTTATTCTGTGAGGAAACTTCGCCTATTAGTTTGTTGCCTGCTATGTCCAAACTTATAGAAAGGGCTATACACACATGAGTCACAGTTCCTGGGTGTAAACAATTTATTTCTGGTTCACCAAACTGGCTTTCGGAGTGGTCACAGCACATCAACATCCTTGTTGAATTTGATTAACAATATATACATGGTTTTTCCGTAAATATATTATTATTATTATTATTATAAGGGCTCTGGACAAAATGATGGATGCCATATCAGTCTCACTGGATTATTCCTTTGATGTGCTGCATCACGATCTACTTTGTGCAAAGTTGAAACAAACTGCAATTTACCCTTGCATAACATTAACAATATTATTGAATCCACTATTTTCTAAACACATGTTAATTATGTTGAAATTATCAGTGTGATTATAAATTTACCAAATAAATATTCTTCTGGCCTAAATGAAATCCCAGTTCATATCTTAAAAAGTGTTACATTGGGCATCAGTGATCCCCTTGTACATATGATAAATGAATGCTTTGTTGCAGGTCAATTGTCAGAAAGTTTGAAGAAAACAAAGCTGATTCCAATATTTAAAAAGGGAGACAGATATTATAGAGGTAAGTATCGACCCATAATAATAATAATAATAATAATAATAATCTTTATTGATCTTTAGAAATACAAAGTATTATAGACAGGTCTAGTAGAAAATAAAAACACAGGCAAAGAAAATCACAATTATAAATATGAGACAAACTTAAATTATACATACATAGTTTTTGATTACAGAGTTAATACATTTACAAACACAAAGCCATCTAAGAGCTATCAAACAAAAATGTTTCAGTTCTAATAAGAGTATAATATTCGTCAAATGAGTATACAGGATTCTCAGATAAGAACTTATGAAGTATTTTTTTAAATTTTTGGGATGATAAGTTTTTGAGATCCTCAGGTAAAACATTATATAATTTTATTTCATCGTTTGTTTTATTTCTACTTAATCTACATTGATTTAGAACTAAATTATTCTTAACTCTAGTGTTATGAGAGTGCACATCTGCTGCCACAACATACCTACCAATATTTTGCTTAACAAAAGTTACCTTCGAATAGACAATCAATGCATAAACAGTCATAATGTTAAGTTTTTTAAAATATGGTCTACAAGAAACATCCGGTTTAATATTAACAATTGACCTGATTGCAGATTTTTGCACCCTGAAAACTTTGTCTAAGTTAGTTATTGCCGCCGAGCACCATACTAGCAATCCATATCTCATTGTGGACTCAAATAATCCATAATATGCTGTGACAGCAGCACTCTGATGTACAGTTAACCTAATTTTTCTAATAGCATAAACGTTTTGGCTCAATTTACAACACAGAACATCAATATGGTCGCTCCACGAAAGATTTTGATCAATAAGGACGCCCAAGAACTTATTCCAGGAGTCACCAGTCCGATCACCAGTCCTAGTAGTTTGAAAAATTCTGCTTATGGTTTTGTCCTCATTGAGCACTAGCTTATTTGCCATAAACCAATTTTGAGCCGTAGAAAGAATATCCTCAAGTATCGGCCCCGTATCCTCCTCTCCAACTCTAACTCCAAAAGTTGCATCATCAGCATACATCACTGTTGATACTGCTCTAGTGTTATCTTTAAATGCTTTTGGCAGGTCATTAATATAGACCAGGAAGAGAAGGGGACCCAGGACCGACCCTTGAGGCACTCCCATTTCTGTTTCCAGTGGACTACTCTGGCCATCATGAAGGCATACCACTTGCGAACGCCCTGACAAATATGACTCTAAAAGATTCAAAGCTCTACCTCTGATACCATAAAACCATAGCTTTTCAAGTAAGATATGCCTGTCAACGCAGTCAAATGCAGAAGACAAGTCAGTAAAAATTGCCAGGAACCTTTCTCTATCTTCCATAGCGGACATAATGCATTCAGTGAGATGCATTATTGCATCAGTTGTAGAAAGGCCCCTTGTGAATCCATACTGACTTGGCGTTATAACATTATGTTTTGCAAAAAAAGACACTAATTGGTTATACATTAGGGTCTCTATTATTTTAGAAAAAACTGGCAATATTGATATCGGACGGAAACTCTCAGGCAAGCCCTTGTCGCCCTTCTTGAATATTGGACAGATTTTAGCTGATTTTAAAAGTTGGGGAAAAATCCCACTTTGGAAGCAAGAATTCACAATGTTAGCCAGTGGGTCATACAAATACTCTGCAACTCTTTTCACACTAAAAACACTAACACCATACACGTCTTCAGTTTTTTTATTTTTTAGCTTACTGATAACCCTTTTTACCTCATGTACATCCACTGGTCTAAAAAACATAGAACTTCCCATGCTAGAACCGTCATTTAAATAATCACTAAAATTGTTTAGAGAAACTGGTAAACTTTGTGTTAATGTAACAGCATGATTTACAAAAAAATTATTTACATCGTCGGCAGTTAAATTTTCTGGTTTAATTAGTTTCCTCCCCCTCCCAGTTTCAATGTTTACAATATCCCACACCATTTTACTACGATTATCAGAGTTTATTATTTTATTCATGTTGTAGTTTTGTCTTGACTGAATCAGAATAGCATTATAAGTTTTTTTATAGTCATTATAGGTTTTTTTATTATTTTCAGTAGGATATTGCAACATCCATTCATAACATAGCATAAGCCTACCTTTGGCCTCTCTGACCTCGTTCGTCACCCAACCATTAATTTTACTTCTACCATCAACTTTTTTGTAGGGGATAGAAATATTAAAATAGTAATAAAAAATATTGTGGAAGTGCTCATATTTAAGATGAACATTTTCCACTTCATATATATCTTGCCATGTCTCTGTAGCTAGATGCTGAATGAAAGTTGCATAATTATGAATTGGAATCTTATAAAGAAACCAAGTTGAAGCTCGAAAACAGAATAAAAGAAATAAACGACCTAAGCACAAATTTGATTACCTCAATCAGAACTTTAGAAAGTGAAAACGAATACTACTCTAAGGAAGTGAAGGAACTGAAACATACATTATCGAACTTGCAACGCAGGAATAACAACTATAATCAACCCAGTAGTTTGGTCAGCAACCATACAAATGAGTCCACTAATTTATCAACTAAATCCCCAAACTGTCCGGCAATTATCAAGAATCGAAGAAATCAAATTCTTATTATGGGAAGCGAAGACATCAGAAACATTCCATGGATGTTCAAAATAAAAACAAATTATCTTTATGACATTAACTGTCAGACTGCAAAAAATCTACTTTTTCACGATTCGATCCGTCGGTGTCAGCAGTTGTGTGGAAACTTTAATAAGAGAGACTATGTAATTTTTTTCACTTCTGATTATAATGCAGTAAAGGGTCGACCAATAACATGCAGTGAAATAGAGCTTCTGGTATCAGTCACAGCCAACACAAATTTGATTGTGTGTGGCTCTGGTTATCATATTCATAGACCGATTCTCAACGACCTGATACACACTCAGAACGCGGCAGTTGGGCGCTATTTGTTTGAAAAACAACGCACTTTTGTGCCTATTGCATGTTCAACATGGAACGGTAAAATGGACTACGCTACAAAAAAGGAGTTTGTCACACTTCTAATTAGTAATTATTTTTCAAGACAGATAACTGAGAATAACTTATTGATTGATAGTGATACCGTTATTCCACGTCAGAGTCAGAGACCAGAAATCGATGGGCAGCAGAATTTTCCAAATCATCCAACCGCCCAAACGTCGCCTTGAACGTATACTATCAGAACGCCCGTGGACTGCGCACCAAAACTGTTCAATTTTACAACGAATTATTGAATTCAAATCACGACATTGTGGTTATCACTGAAACTTGGTTGAACGAGGGAATCACAAACGAAGAAATTTTTCCTGTCAATTTTGTAGTATACAGAAAGGACCGAAGTGCTCATATTACTGGTAAATCAAGAGGAGGTGGTGTACTAATTGCAGTCAGCACGGGTTACCATTCGTATGTCTTCGATACACCTGATAGTCCCTTGGAAGAGTTGTGGGTCGGGGTCACTATTGGAAAGACTCAGTACGGTTTTTGTGTAGTATATATTCCTCCAGCGTCCGGTGTTTCTGTCTATGAGGATCATATTAATACAGCCAGCTATGTTATGGACAGAATACCTAATACTAGGGTGATGATTTTGGGCGATTACAATTTACCAAACTTCTCACACTCTCTTAAAAGTGTTGACATCGTGGATGATCATATTATTAATGATGAATCAATTTCATACCTGAACCAACTCAATAATGCTCCTAACACTGTATTTGTCCCAGGGAATGATTGCGAGAGAACTCTATATGATTTTGTTTGTTTTTATGATCTTTTACAAGCAAATCAAATTTGTAACCATAATCAATCTACCTTGGACTTGGTGTTTTCAAATCATGCTAATATCGTAATTGCTGAGAGTCTCTCGCCATTATCCACTGCTGATTGCCATCATCCACCTTTGGATATTTCTTCACATATCGGTCCTCCACTTGATGAGCTAGTTGACAATCAAACCATCGATTTAAATTATTTCAGGGCGGATTACGATGGACTTAATGATTATTTTGCTGACATCGACTGGACCCTCTTAAACTCATGTCCTGACATAGACGCAACTGTGGATATGTTTTATTTAATCATTTATGTAGCTATTGACTTTTTTGTACCAAAGAAAAAATCTAATACACTTAGATTTCCTTCTTACTTCTCACCTAATACTATTGACCTTATAAAGCAAAAAAATAGAACATTCAATGGATTAAAGAATAGTGGAATCTGTCCTTTTCTAAATCGTGACTATAGACTGTTAAGATCACAGTCGAAATTATCAATTGATGTTGATTACAGAGCCTTCATTAGCTCCTCCGAATATAACATTCTACAGAATGTAAAGGCTTTTTGGTCCTATCTAAAATCAAAAAAATCCATCACAGGTTTTCCCAATCAAATGACTTACAACAATAACACTTCTACTAACCCTAAAGAAATAGTGAACTTTTTTGCTGCATTCTTTCAATCTGCATATAATTTGAACAGAAAGTCAAGGTATAACACAAATTTATTACCTAGCACTAGTATTAATCTGCGTAACATATCAATTAATGCAGACATAGTTTTTAATAAGCTGGTCGAATTGAAAATCAATAAGGGGGCCGGCCCAGATAAAATCCCTCCAATCTTCTTCAAAAATTGTAGTCCAACCCTTTCCATGCCATTAGCGCTAATATTCAACGCATCACTTTGTTCGGGTAGTTTTCCAAGGAGATGGAGGTCGGCCATCATCACAGCTCTTTTCAAGGGCGGTGACAGGTCTGAAATCTCAAATTATCGACCAATCTCTGGACTGTGCTGTATGGCAAAAGTCCTGGAATCAATAGTGACAGACGAAATCTTCTGTGCTTTTCAACAAATTATATCACCGCATCAACATGGATTTTTCCGTTCTAGGTCGTGTCAGACAAATCTGTCAGTTTACTCCAATTTTCTGAGTTCTTCTCTTGACGAATCAGTTCAGGTCGACTCAATCTATTTTGATTTTCGTAAGGCATTTGATAGTGTAGATCATTCTATTTTGCTGAAGAAGCTAGAGCACTATGGTGTGGGTGATCCTCTACTCTCTTGGATTGGTAGCTATCTCAGTCAACGGACTCAATTTGTGAAATTCAACAACTGTCTATCGAGCGAAATCCACGCATACTCGGGTGTTCCTCAGGGGTCTCATCTTGGGCCGGTACTGTTTTTGGTGTTTATCAACGACCTTTCCTCAATCTTCAAGCATTGCAGGTACCTTCTATATGCCGATGATCTTAAAATTTTCCAGAGAGTTGTGTGCATGGACGATTGCAGCCTTGTTCAGGAAGAGATTAATGGCTTATTTGCCTGGTGTTCAGAAAACGGAATGTCCTTGAATAGTTCTAAATGTAAAGTGATCTCATTTTCCCGTAAGAAACAACTCCTTCACTATGGATATTCCATTGACAGCACCATCCTTCCTCGGGTAGGCCTGATTAATGACCTTGGCGTTCTTTTTGACGGTGAGTTACGCTTCATCAACCATATCGACAATGTCATAGCTAAAGCATATAAAATGACAGGTTTCATCATGAGGCAGTGTTGGGAGTTCCGGAATATTGAGACACTGAAATCAATCTATCTCACTTGCGAGGAGCCATTTGGATTACTGCAGTGTGGTATGGTCACCCTTCTATAAAGTCCACATTAAGAGAATTGAGCGGGTCCAGTCTAAGTTTGCAAATTTTCTTTTGTACAAGTTGAATATCGACAAAACAGTGCTAACTTATAATCAACGCATAAACATGCTGGGGCTCGATAGTTTGGAGGTTTGTAGGATAATGCACTCATTGTCTTTTGGACATAAGATCATCAATAGTCACACAGATTGTGCAGACTTGTTGACGCTAATCAACTTTAGGGTTCCAATGCGAGCAACCAGGCAATTGGAAATGTTCCAGCTGCGGCAAGGTCGTACGGACCTGGGCAAATACAGTTGTATCAACCGAATGATGGAGTTTTTTAATCGGTTCATTCCTTCAAACTTTGACATTGATTGTTCTCCATTATGTTTCAAGAACAAGATTAGGCTAATATTCAAAGATTATGATGTGTAACCAAATTTTATTTTTAGACTCGTTTTTCATGTATTTGTACCATGTTTTGTTATGTCAATTTAGTCTATTAGCATTGTTTCATTTTGTTATTTTTGTTTGACTGTATTTGTATCTTTCATTAGTGATGTAATTTTTTTTTTTTTTTTTTTTTTAATTTATATTGTTTCTCTTTGAATGTGCTATTTGGGCAAAGTCCTGTTATGTACTTATTGAATAAATAAATAAATAAATAAATAAATTAATATCACTTTTATCCTCGGTGTCAAAGGTCTTTGAGAGGGTTATTTACAGTAGACTACTTCTTTTTCACCTCATTATTCTAAAAGAGCAACAGTTTGGCTTTAGACCATCTAGATGTACCGAGCTAACCATTTTCTATGCATTAAAATACATATGATAATATTGATAAAAACTGTCAAGTCGTGGACCTTGACTCTGACCTCTCGAAAGCCTTTGACACCCTGGATCACTCATTACTACTTATAAAGTTGGAAAACTATGGTATTTGTGGCACATGTGCTAACCTCTTAAGATTATATGTAGAAAATAGAACCCAAACTGTATGTATACCAAATGATGGAATTAATTACTTCTCAAATACTGTAAAACTAAGGCAAGGGGGTACCCCAGGGCTCAATACTGAGCCCTCTCCTGTTTATACTATACGTAAAAGACCTCTATGATGGATTTAGTGAGGGATTGGTTTGCGAGGAAGTAGATGACACGCCTGGCTTGTCACTCCCTTCCGGAATTGTCTCAGGGTTGTACCCAGGCGGCTCGTGATAAGGCACAGTGCTGCTCGGTTAACTCAAATAAAACTGGTTTAGTGATGTTTTTTAAAAGGCAAAATCAAGAATCATTACTTGTTAAACTTAACAATCAACCAATTTCTGTTGCAGAATCAGTAAAATCAAAACTAAATAGTGCATGTCTGATTATCCGTAGATTAAAATACACTGCTTCCCAGCACTCTATTCGTATTTACTATTTTGCCCATGTACAGAGTGTTCTGTGCTATAGAATCTTTTTCTGGAGCTCCTCTAAGTATGCAATGTGGGTATTTGTCACACAAAAGAAAATCATAAGATCCATTCTGGGTTTGCATCCTCAAACATCATGCAGAGAGTATTTTAAATAGCTAAACATTATCACTGTTCCATCTCATTACTTCTTGTCACTTGTTCTACTGGTTAAAAAAAATCCTGAACTTTTAACCGAAATTGAGAATTTTATGCCTGTGACATTGACTTGGGAGATGACAAGGAGGCATAATGATTTCAGGGTGGCAGCCCATAACACATTTTATGAAAATAGTCCATACTATATGGCTATTTGTGCCTACCACCAATTACCAGAAAAATGGTATTAAGACATTTAGGCACGCTGTAGTAACATATGTAAAATCCAGATGTTTCTATTCATTTACATTTTATAAATTTTAGAGGAAAGAAAACTTGCCATTTTAATTACATATTTTGGCTGTTGTGTGCTGTGTTTTTATTGTCTTTTTTTTTATGTAATTTTAATGTTATTTTCTAATTTAGTGCCTTGGAGGATATTTGACAACTGTGGACAGCAAAATGTGAGTGTTAAAAACACGTTATCATCTGCTGGAAAAATAGTTTCAGGTGCGCCCAGGGCTCAATTTTGGGGCCCTTATTGGTTCTATTCTTTGATGTCCTTCACACAGCTATACACTCTCATGACTTATGAGGATGATGCCCAGATACTTCATCTATTCAATCCTTCAGAAACTGCTTCTGCAACTGAACAAGTTAACATTGAACTAAATTCCATTTTACCAATACTTGAATGAACATAACTTGAAAATAAATCCAGACAAGACTCAAGTTCAGTTGTTTTGCCTGGAAAATTGTAGAGGAGTATTGAATGATTCTCTTTTAGTGCTAAAAACTTGGGTCTGCTTGTGGATATCCACCTGAGATTAAGGGAGCATGTCAAGATACTTTTACAAAAAACATATGTTAAAATGAAAACCTTGTATGCCAATCATTTTGTACTTAACCTTAAAATGAGAAAAAAGCTTTTGTGAAAATATGACAATGCTTCTTCTAAAATAAATTAATTGAAATGGTTAAAAATTACAAACATTATAAAATAGCATTTTGTTGTGTTCTTGATGAAGGTGTGATATTCTGAAACCTTGTTCATAGTAGATGCAAATATGCTTGACAATGCCCCAACTTTAAACTGCCTTGTTTCAGCGGTGTTTTACATATTTGGCTGTGAATGTATAAAATTCTTTAAATCCTGATCTTAAATCAAGCACCTTATTTCATTTCATTTTTCATTTCATTTATTTCATTCCATTTATTAATTCAATAGTAATACATATCATTACAATATTAATAATAACTCTTAATGTAATATCAGGTGGTACTAACAGAAGGCACCTAGCGGAATTAACAGCTGTATGTGCCAAAATAGAAAGTAATATTATTTATGTATTAACTTAAACTATAACAATATGCAAGAAGAAAAAAAAATGAATAACAAACTATTAGAGGTTTTTTCTTTTTTTTATATAACAAAGTGATAAATTTTGTGTTATTTACAAAAATATAGTTCCTACAGGCTAAGTTAAACTTTTTTAGATTTTTTGTTTCCTTAATATTACCTGGTAATAAGTTATAGAATTTTGGTCCTAAGTATCCAATAAATCTTTGGTTAATATTTTTATGACTAATAGGAACTCGCAACTTATTAAGTGTTCTACTTCTAGTTAAATGACAGTGATTTGCATACTTCCTAAGACCTTCAATCTTATGGACATAGGAACAAACATAGGAACTTGCAACTTATTAAGTATTCTACTTCTAGTTAAATGACAGTGATTTGCATACTTCCTAAGACCTTCAATCTTATGGACATAGGAACAAACAGAATGAATATATAGGGATCTAACATTAAAGACTCTTTCACTGTATAGAAGGTTTTAGAGAATAATTTTTTTGTTTATGACTTTAAGAATGTAATTTTGTGTCATATTGAGTTGTGTCAAGGCAGAAGAATAAAGTCCTCCCCAAACAACGATTCCATACTTAATTAAAGATTCCACCAATTCCTTATAAACAATGAACAAAAGCTATTTAGAAAGGATCACTCGCAAAATATAAAATTTATATATAAGTTTTCTAAGGCTATTTGTTAGTTTTAAAATGTGGTGATCCCATTTTAAATAGCAGTTTGTTAAAATCTAGCCAATTCTTAATAATAGCTAAGCCGTTGGCTACCTTATCCCTAGTACTGTTCCAGTCTCTGCCAGAGAAAACTAGAACAGTATCGTCCGCATATGAAATGATAGAACCCTTAATATTAAGAAATGTCATTGAGCTGATATAAATGATAAATAGTATTAGCCCTAGTACGGTTCCCTGTGGTATACCAATAGTGGTTTTAAGAGTATCACTTAATGAGTTACTTATTTTTAGAAATTGGTTTCTATTTGTTAAATATGACCTAAAGATGTCCAACACGGAGCCCCTGATTTTTTTGAAGTATTTTAATTAGCATATCATGGGGCACCGTGTCAAACGCCTTAGCCAGGTCCAAAAAAATGCAATATTTTTTTCACCATTGTTGAGTTTTGAAGTTATTTGATCCACTAGTGCTGGTTCCACCCACGAAACCAAATTATTTTTTAGACAAGATTCCTAAATCGGAAAAGAATTCCTTTACTCTTTTGTTTAAGATATTTTTCAAAAAACTTCCCAAAATTGTTAATGACACTTATTGGTCTGTAGTTATTAATATTATTTTTATTTCCCGCTTTGTGGATATGCGTTATTACAGCAGTTTTAAATCTTAAA
Source organism: Kuschelorhynchus macadamiae (assembly GCA_030620095.1). Classification (NCBI taxonomy): domain Eukaryota; kingdom Metazoa; phylum Arthropoda; class Insecta; order Coleoptera; family Curculionidae; genus Kuschelorhynchus; species Kuschelorhynchus macadamiae. The sequence continues at coordinate 134,975 of JAUTXW010003355.1, forward strand.
GGTACAATGCTACTAATGCTTTAAAAATTAAGTTTATTATATGTAATAAAGGATCCAAAATATAGGCATGCACCGATTTTATAATTTTTACTGATACCCCATCCTCGCCAGGAGCCGAACTGTTTTTGAGTGAGTTTATGTGTTTTATTAACTCATTTTTATTTACCAGTTTTAAGAAAAGTGATAATGATGGTTCTTCTCTGGTAATACATTCTGGTTCCCTGGCTGGCGGTATATTTTTAGCCACATCATTACTGACTGATATGAAGAAATTGTTACAAAAGTTGGCCATGTCTTTGTCTGTTTTAAAAGTTTTGTTTTCTTTGTCCAAAATATTTATTGTCATTTTTTTTAACTTTTTCGTTTGTGACTTCAGATATAATTTTATAAATTTTCTTAATGTCACTTTTATTTTCATTTATTTTATTTCTATAATAGTCAACTTTACATTTATTTATTAGTTTATTTAACTAAAACTTTATTATTTGAATGTAAAACTTTCTTTTTTAGTTTATCTTTCTGTTTTTTTTTTTTTTCTTTCTTTGGAGTTTGACTTGTTCATTGGTACTTTTTTTTTGATTTTGCTTTATTTAGTAAGGTTTGAAAAATTTCATAGAACATATTAGTGGCTTCTTCAGAAGTCGAACAATCAATAACATATTGCCAATTTTGCATTGCTAAAAGGTTTGATAAAGCAATATAATGAATTTTAAGAGTTTCTTTATTTATGTTGTCTTGTCTCTGTATGTCGTAGTCAGGATTACACTTTCTTACATTGAGCATGACTGGGAAATGGTCAGTTAAGTTAGAGTCTAATATGAAGGACTGATACTTAAGCATAGAATTATTAAGTTTTTTTCGCACAAAAATACAATCAATACAAGTCAAATACACTTAAAATATAAGAGACAGTTACTGTGTAACCAGATGGGTAGATAAGTTTTATGTTGATTTAATTTTTTTCTTTTTCCTATAGTGTATTTATATGTAAAATTTAATTTATTTTATAGCTGTAAATGCATTATAAGTGGAGATGTAAGAGTAACCGTAGGTTAAATTTCACATCTTTCACCTCATGGTGTACGTATATCTTGTGTACACACCTCGGTATACACGTACCAAATAAAGACAATATTTATTTATCTATCTGACATGTAGTTTTTCTCAGGGTTGATTGACATTGTTTGAGAATTTGTACCATTTGGAGTGTATTGTGTATACCTAAAAAAAAATGTTCAATCTTTATATAGGTAAAGTGCGATAAAAATTAAATTGAAACAGAAACTAGGTAAGATGTGAAAACTTTGCAGTGTTTGTTTGTAAGTATTAATTTTGGAAGTGACTCAGGTCATAGAGTGAAATCTGCTGAAGGCCACTGACAAGGTTATTCTAGGACAAACTGATTGGTACTTTTTGAAACATACCTGTACTAGCAAATTCGTCAGGAGTTCGCCCCCCAGCCATGAGCCACTTGCACCAGTCAATAGTCTCCCATTCATCTATAGGTTTGATTGGGTTTAAAAGGTTATCCAAAACTTCATTCAAATGTTGGGGATTCCTTTCTGCGGCACAATCGGCGTGAACGTATGCGGCAGTGGCCCTCTTTCCTTTGGACATGAGAACTTTTGCCTGGAAATTTGATGTTGAGGCCATTTTCAGTTAAAATGACATATCATTTACAAAAATCATTCAAAATTCTTCGTGAAATTGACGCAAAAACAATTCACTTCGCAATATTTTTTCCACGGCACCAAGCGTTCCGAACATTATATTAAAAAAACATAATTTGCGATGCAAGTACAATTAAATAAAGTTTAATTCCCACAAAACTACATAAAATTTGAACACTACAAACAAAAATAATAGTAAACCAGAAAAATAATCCAAAATCGAAAGGTCAACTTTTACGGATTGATTCGCTTGACCACGACCGGGATTGCTGTGATTTTTCTTTTAAAACATTGCTTGAGAGTTCATCGTCAAGTCGCAGAACCTAACAGCACTTTTAGAACAGCCTTTATTCTCTTAGTACAAACAGCCTTTGAGCCTTCCATGAAACTCAAAAAAAAACAAGGGTGACTGAAGATAAGCATACGTTAACGGAATGAAACGCAAAAGATCCAAAAGGTAATCCCTAGTATTCGCTTAATTGTATTCATAAAAGTGCCTAAAGAGCCGTGAGATCATTGAAATTATTTTTAATATTTTTTCAATTGCAAAAAATTAAAAGAATGTATTCAGTATTAAGTACATATTTACTAAGTTCTTAGGGAAACTTTACTTTAGTCGAAATGTGATAATATTCACAAAATATTTTTTTAAACTTCTATTAAATCCTTCCGAATGTGATAATAAATGATTCCTAGTGAAATCCATAATTTTTATTTTATTTATTTGTATATTTTTCAACTTTTAACCGAAATGTAGTATATCACAAAATATAAAGCCTGCCAAATATGATAATATACAACAATTCATGTGAAAATCCCTATTTTTAATTTATTGATTTATTTACTTTTCAACTTTCTTTTAGCCGAAATGTGATATATTTACAAAATAATTTTTTAGAACTTCAATATAGCCTGCTGAATCTTTACTTTACACATGCTTTATTGTCCAAGAAGTCAAATTCTACTGACAAAGCTTGTTAAACGATGTTCATATATAATATAAACCATTTAATCACGATGTAAATCAATGAGAGAGTATTGGTCATCTAATAACAAAAAAAATATTATATAATTCCCCATTTTTGTTTTTCAACTTTTTCGTAGCCAAAATTTATTATGTATTTTTAGTTCCACAAAGCCAGCCGAAAAAAAATTCTTTAAAATCCCCAATTTTTGTTTTATTTATTTATTTACTTTTTAAGATTTTTAGCCGAACTGTGATATATTTAATAAAAAATATATATATACCTACATAATATACAGAGTGTGCGTGGATTTGGTTAACATTCGCACAACCTGTTTATTTGTTATTTTAGGTGAAAAGTTATTCTTCATAAAAAGTTTTGCTTATTTGAAAAATAAGATTGTTTTAAAAAAGAGTGCCATTTTATATAGAGTTTAAAATAAATACAAAAATAAAAGTTTGCAAAACCAATAGTTTCTGAAATTCCAACTTTTGAGAAAGTTAAATTCAAGAGCCTTTAAACGCAAAACAAATATCTTTTACAATTTTTTTTGATAATAGGCTTAGTTTTTGAAAAAAATTATTGATGAATATGTAAAAATGACGCACTTTTTATATATTCACCATTAATTTTCTAAAAACTAAGTCTATTATCAAAAAACTTCTAAAAGCTTTTAGAGTTAGTTTTGCAGGCTCTTTAATTTAGCTGTGTCAAAAGTTGAAATTTTAATTTTTTTTTGTTTTGAAAAACTTTTATTTTTGTATTTATTTCGTAACTTTTAAATTTTGTTTTTGTAAAATATTTAATCTGAATTCGATTAGAGGTATTTGTTGCCATAATCTGCAGACAGTTTCATTTCCAAAACATACGTAATCATCATTTTTTGTGATCCTCACTATTGGTGTTTCACCAAGTTCTCAAAGAGACTGTATATATATTTTTAAAAAATATAATTTCTTGAAAGGCGTTGGATGAGAAAAAGTAATTCGCTATAACACCTTAGTATTTTAGTATCCTTATTTCCACCAAATTTAATACATGCTGAAAAATCAATTTCTAAACACATCTCTATATTCGCAAACTTTGAGTTGGATTTATCTAAAGGGTACAGTTTAGAATTTACTATGGTTTGTCTTTCGACAGAATGTATTAATGCTTTAAACACAACACAATCCGCTATCTGTTGGTTGAACATCATGAGACAGTAAAATGTAAAAACTAACTAAATCATTATTTGCAACACATTTTTATAGCCTACTATCACTTCTACTTAAGTGGAGGAGATTACTTAACGTTGGAGCGGATAAAATTTAGCTACAAAAAATTGAAATGTTAAAAATTTTAATTCAAGTTTTTAAATACGTCACAAAAGCAACGCAAGATGAAATAATTAATATTAAAGTCAGAAACAAAATAATATTTATATATATATATATATATATATATATATATATATATATATATATATATATGTTTTAATATTTTTGATGCACACGTCGGCTCTAATTGTATTAGGAATACGATTAACATATAATGATCTGCCAACAAGGGAGACCAACAGGATTAATAAAGTAGCAGTCATTGTTCTACAGAAACTAAATAATACTGCTCGTTACAACATTTAATATATTCATACCAATATCCTGAAACGGATTATAAAAGAAACCAACTTTTACAAGACTTGACAGCTCTAACTTCTCTTGCAAATTTCAAAACTAGATAATAATTTTTTATAATTCTTAAGTGAGAACGAGCTTTAATTTAAAAAAAATCAACTATTAGTGATAGTCTCTTCTAAACGACTTCTTTTAACTTTCGATTCTTTATAGATAATATCTTTATGACACCATGTTAGAGTTTTGTAACATTTGAAAGACGGCATCTTTTTTCATCATGACTTGTCAAGGCTAGTTTGTTAATGAAATTCGTATAAATATTGTTAAGATTTGACTTAAATACATACATTGTGCAGAACGCTTTTTTACCTTTTTCCACATCTTTATAATTTGACAAGTTTAATTGTTTTTGTTTGCCAGATTTAGTGCCATTTTATCTAAACTATCTTTAGTTTGTATGCAATATGCCTTAGCACCGCTATCAGAAAAACTTTCTAAAGGTACGCCTTTATATTCATCCTTAAATTTACCAACCACCGATGTGGATATCGGCATATTATGAATATTTGGTTTAGGATAGTTAGAGGTGTGAATTTTATCCAGATTTTGCTTCATATCTTCTTAAAAATTTTCTGTCTTAATTTCTTGTATTAAAGAATCAGTGTCAATGTACAATAAACTTACACTATTTCCATATTTTAATTTTAAATATCCGTAATAAAAATCATACATGACAGTTTTTGCAATACTCATTCCAACATAAACGGGTTTACTATATTCGATACATATCTTTTGAAGTTGATTAGCTACTAAATTTTCCGGAAAAAAATTTAAATCTTTGAATTGCGATTTTGCAATTAATTTCTCAGCACTTAATATGTGTCGCTCTCTCTCCTATTGAGTTACCAGCCTAATATCTGCTCGATTATAGACATTCTCTATAATTTTTTCAAAAATACTGTTTTTTGCCAAATTGTACGAATTTTTTCAAATTTGTTTTTTGAAGCATTTCATAAATTAGTATTTAAATCAATATATTTAGCTTACCTTGAAGATTGTGTAAATTAAATTCCTTGGTATATTTTCAGAAGTTTAACGATAATGAATAACATAATTATACTTAATGTTTAAACTGGGAATTAGTTTAGAATGTTTTTTCATGTAAATTCTGGGGATATTCTAAGTCAACTTCAAATACATAGCCCGTAGATGATATATCTGAAAAATTTAAAATATTAATTTCATCCTTAGAAAGCCAAACAAAGTTCTTTTCTGGCAAGTACTGTTTCATTGCAAACCTATATAAATTTATTGCATATGCAATATATTTTGTTGGATATTTAGGATTAAAATTATCAAGGAAATGATTATTGACTTCCGATTTGCGAGCTGAACAAGTACTAGCTCCAACGCGAACTCCTTTGAAGAAATAAAGCATATCTGGATCAGTCAATAGTTCTAATTCCGTTCATTTGTAAATTTCATCATAGCATCCCAATACATGAAAGAACTAGTTACATGCGTGTCAGGATCTAATTTATAAGTTTCATAACAAGTATTTTTATAATGTTTAAAGACATCGGCTAAAAGTAGAACGTCAGATTTTGAAATATAAATCGAATATTCACCTATTGTGGAATAATTTACTACATTTCATACTTTTTTAGTTCTAATGCAATTTTCATTACTAATATTTTCATCAATTAAATTATTATAAAAATATCAATAGAAGGTAAAGATTTATTTTCCAACTTTTCATGAGAATCAATATAAGAATAGGAAACAACTTCCTTTTGTCTAATATGTTTAAATTGCTCTCTGAAAAATATTTCCTAATTTCAAGACATTGGGAATTATCTAAAATATTAGATAGGGATTAAAGAGATTCCGGAAAAAACTGAAATGAGTCTATAAATCGTAAATTTAAGTAAACTGTATTTTTATTTTTAGTCATAAGTATCTAGTATATTTTTTTGCTAAAGAAGATTTTTTTTATTTGGACAACAACTAATTGATTCTTTATTGTTACATAATGACTTAATAAATAGGTGAGAATCGTAATTTTTTAGATTATGAAATATTATTGAAATATATGACAGTGATCCATGCATTTTTTAAAAATCTTCATCTGAAAAAAAATTTTAATATATATATATATATATATATATATATATATATATATATATATATATATATATATATATATATATATATATATATATATATATATATATATATATATATATATATATATATATATATATATATATATATATATATATATATATATATAATATATATATATATATATATATATATATATATATATATATATATATATATATATATATATATATATATATATATATATATATATATATATGAATTGAATAATTGAATAATTGAAGACTTATATCTTCAGTAAAAATTAATCTTCATTGATAATAAGTGTCCTTTTTTATAAAAGTTACAGAAAACATAAATACCTTCAGGGACACCTCGAAGAGGAAATACTGGCGGGGGAATAGGCAAGAAAAACTCAACTGAAAATTAAAAAAAATGAATAATTCAAATATGTTCTTTTTGTTTTACTTGACGGCTTCCAAACATATTTTAAAAATGACAAGCGTTTGTCGTGGCCAGATTTCAGTTTCGATACAATTGTACGTTGTGAATCTTAAGATAAATAAAAATAATATGTGCCTAACAAAGCAAATATTAGGACTAGGTTAAGTTATATTATAAACATTTAATATTAAAAAATGGAGCATATTTTTAAAATTAAATTGGAAAATACAAGAAATAACAAACATAATAAAAACAAATATTACACACAAAATTTGCAAATAAAAACATAAACACGTGTTTAAAAATAGCGATATTTATTAAGTTATATTGTATAATATGGTATCTATACATGACAAACAGTTATTGCATTTCCCATTCTTAGAAGAAAAGCAATCGGACACCTGTTTCTGTATATTTGTCTTAGTCCTTAATATCTTGGCCACAACTTGGCTAATGAAAATAATTCTTCTAGCAATTTTTCTTTTCTAAACCTGGAATTATTTCATGGATTTTGTTCAAAGAATTATACTCATGCTGTCATCCAAATATCCTCGGATCCAAATATTTTTGTGGTGGCATTCTCTTCTGCTTCTCCATTTTGTAGCACCTATTGCACTAAGTCTTAATTTTTTCGCAGGACAGGCTTTGCGAATTCTCATGCCCAGTAATTCTTTTATATACATGTTCACTCTATGAATCCTTGTCTAAACGGAGATCTAAAGTTAGTACCATAAACAATGCACATAGTACACTAAAGAAATTTGTTAATATCTTTAACGCTGAGCCATCTTCGGTTAGAATGACCGTCTCTAAAAAATGCTTGATTGTAATCAAAGGGCAACTTCCCACCATTATTTAGTAATTTTGGTTGGATAGCATGCTGCTGAAAAAAATCGAAAATGTCGCTATGTTTTGGTTTACAGAAATTTGGCATAATTAAACCACAATCAGACGAAAACTTAAGATTTCCAATCATTTGATCGGTATTTCGGTAGCATGCGAAAGAAATTTCGGAATTAAATAACAACCAGTAACGCCCACGTACACTGCAATATCTTTACAATACAATTAGGTATAGAATATAAATAATATATAATATATTTCTTTTAAAGCACGAAATATAAATAATAATTAATAAATAGTAAAGGTAGTAGTAAAGTAAAGTAACATAAAATGATACAAATTTATTCATTCATAATGAGTGAATGAACAAAAACAAAAATTATTTCACTTTCCAGCGTTACGTCACTGGCCACTGACGAGTCTCGTGGAGCGTCAAATAGAAAATCGATTTTGTATACGCATAATTGTAGTTCGTATTATATGTGCCTACACCGTATGTCCACATCTAGCTAACACGGCAATTAACCTAGCCCCTAAGAATTAAAGTGGAGCGAGTGAATAGACACATACTCTGCCATAGGCACGATGTTAATATTTCATTGCCTAATTTTTTAAATTTATTTAATCAAATAAAGTATATCAATTTGCACAAAACACTTAATTTTTATTCAAATTCTAGTTGTTACTGTTTTTTAAAGAATAGTCAGAAGAGCACAATTGATCAGCTCGTCAAAGGCATACCGGGATTTGCCCGGTAGCCTGGTGGGCCGGCGCGGGCCTGATTAGGTTTGAAGAGAAGAAAGCGCGGTAGCGCGCCAACACGATTCCGAGTATATATAAAAATAACTGTACCCGAAACTGAAATCTCGCATTAACGTGAAGTCTATGTCAAATGCCACAAAATAAATTATACGGACAATGTTGCTACATTGCAATCTCTATAATCATTTTTTTCAAACAATTTATTATGGATATTGTTTCCATAGGTGAATCGACACCTGCGTCGGAAAAACAAGACCTTGAATTCTCTATGGTGTGCGCCAATTACAATACAATGTGCTTCCTATTGGTTCGTCGTTTATTTTCGCGGAGAATAAACAAGTTTTTGTTCAATCTTCAGTGGGAGCTTTCTGGCTTAATAGTAAGGTTCTTCCCCGTTCAGGCTATGACTTTTTTTACTTATAATTAATAAAAATGCGAGTTACATCCCTATAATGCTAAGCATTGCATTCTTATTTAGAGATAACGTTAACTTATAAATAGAAGCAAAAGACGGTGTTGAATCACTTGTCAGTCCGCTCTCGTTGCAAACTTTTAATTTTTTTTAAATAGAATTTAATTTTTTAAAAAGTGTTTTTCCTTAATAAACAACGTAATTGGCGTAGTCGGCAGGATTTGAAGTAAATAGCAACGTTCTAAGGTAACTTTTCGAAAACGCTCTGAACTGAAGAAATCCCAAGAAATTTGAAGCCTAATGGAAGCAGACAGTGCCAGTCTAAAGCGACTTTCACGGAGCCATCTTCAAATTGGGAGAACCGGTGTGGAAAAAGGAACGGGACAAAATAGCAAGTCAGACAAGAGACCACTGGGGAGCACACAAGCATCGCCTAAGCAGAAGCTCAACACATCACCACTGTATATTATTTGCAATTATAATTAGTTTTTTTCAGAAAACTGTGTTTTTCGAATTTTCAGAGAGCGTATTTCGGAAAATATTACAGATAGGGCCATTCATCTAACTGTATTTTTGTTGTGTTTCTAAGAGACCAGTTTGAAATTGTTTCTGTACCACATTTGGTACCGGATATGTGGTACCGAAAAGATCGGTAAGAAGGAACCCATTCCTTGGACTTATAATATACAGTATTACATTTAAGAAACCTAAGTTTATTGATATCAGAAAAGTTAAACACCATGTATTTGTGCATACAACACTAGATACAAATTCGCAAAATTCGAGAAATTTTTTTGATATGTACGGATATATGAAAGTTAATGGGGTATGCATTTGTATCCAAAAAACCTGTAGGTTAAGGTTATGGTAATAGTAAAGAAAGTCGGAACCTTACATGACTTAAATAAAGATAAACTTACTCAACCACAAATTCAAATAGTCAATAAAAACCTTAAACGTACAATAATCTGAATGCAATGAATAAACGGTGGAAGCGTAAAGTTCAAATAGGCCTAATGGTGGATTTTCAACGGTTATTTTCGTTTGACAGTGGAACACGTGCTTTTACAGATTAAGAGTTTTGCATAGACGGCTTCCAACTTTATTTGTTAAATCTTATATGAAAATGGAAAATGAGAACTTATGTCTTTGAATTTATAAATTTTAGTACAGTTATAGTATATCTAATTTGTATTTTTTACACTCAAACAAATCAACACTTAGTTTTAGGATTATTTTTCGTTTTCATACTTTAGACTTTATTTGAAGTATTTATTTGGTATTTGGAGCAAACTTGCGCTTTTTACTGTAAGGTCTGAATCAGATGTATCAAATTAGCGGACGTTTGTTAATCAAAACATAGCCGCAAAGGTTATGTTAATAGTAAAAGGAGTCAATTCAAAAATTATCACACTCGCAAAGAAGATATAGATTAAGCAGCCTTTTGCTTTCGATCTGTGCCATATCCAGCTATTAAATTTAGCTTCGTAAAAGGAAAATTATAAGAATTAGTTACGTTAATTATAATTCCATATTTTTGACTTTTTGAATACAGGCAATAACCCCTTTAAAACATTGATCGAAAATCAGAAAAGCTGAAATATCTCGAAAACTATAAATATTTTCTGATTAATATAAAATAGGAAAATGTGTGCCCTAGGGAGATGCATATTTTATTCATATACGGGTTTTTTCATAGTCTTTCAATTTTTAAGTTTTTCATTAAATTTTAAATATCTGTTTTATTGAAAGCTATAAGATGTACGCAAATTTTTAGAAAAAGAAATTTTCTTCTATTTTCGGTTCTATAAATATTTAATTTATTTCTATACAATTTTATCAAAAATTAATGGTAATGAAGATATTCAAATAGTTGTTTTTGTGACATTTTTAACTCAAAAACCTACTCTATACTTTAATTTTAAATTCGCAAATAAATTGAATTTTTGGTTACTATTTATACTTTTTAACCATTATCATTTTATTTCAATATTAACAGCTATCAAAATGTTTTCGTTCGCCACCATTTATGTACCAGTAGGACCAGCGACCGTTTATTATGCATAACATAGCCGTCATGAATATGTTAATAGAAAAACACGTTTTGCGCCACACGTATAGGAATGCTGCACAATGCAAGCACCCAAAGCCCACAATTTTAGTACCAGTTAGTTTGGATTATTATGCGGTTTTTTACTTCACAATCTGACGGTTGACTTTTGAAGTTGAACACCAAAGGCTCTTTTTGCGACCTAACGCTTGTACCTGTATAATAATATATAATAATAATTATTTTATCTATATATATTATGTACATATTATATTTAATTTTTATTTTGTTAAAATAAAATTTTGTTAAATTTAAATTATTTCTATAAGTATTCAACCCCATACATTTGGCGAATCATTTTTAGTGTTTATGAACGAATAATGAAGGCAAAACGCATACATTGACCCAAAACCGGCCGGTACTACCTGCATTTAAAGAAAAGAAAAAATTTCGCAATGAGATCAATGCGAAACTATATAAATTATTGGTGGGTCACCCTGTAGACCTTTTGCATACCTGATGAGGTTTTATTACCCTATATATTTCTGAAACAGACTATAGTGGTCTTTCAGCTTCACGTTTTGTTTTCCTTGAATACTTTTTTGGCATTTTTCAAATAAACTTCTGGGTCAAAATGTAACTCTGATTTAGTTAAATGCGGAATGTGGAAGCGTGAAGAGAAATTACTTAAACAAACACATAATTTCACCAACAGAGGTTATTCGGGCAAAAATATCAGGGCCTTAGATTGAATTCTAGTTAAAGCTGTCTTGCTCTCATTTAGATCTAATTTAACAAAATTTCACTATATTGAACACTGTTTCTGCATTCAGGAAATCTCCAAGCAGTACTGATTTTTTCCCATCGTACGTTGTTTTTGATATACTTGTCTTTACTGGAGCTTTACTGCTAATTTAATTTTAAAGAAGGTTTCCAGTTATTATGACTTTTCATTAGCGCACTTAAATCATTAAAGAAACATAGTAATCTTGTTAGTCCGCTCTTGTTTCGAAACTTGTAAATTTTCGATATTAAATAAAATTGAGTTTTTTAAACAGTGTTTTTTCTTAAAAAACAACGTAATTTGCGGATTGCCTATTTTTCTTAAAGTTAGGCTAGGTTAGAGTTGGTTAGGTTTAATGTAAAGAAAGCGTGCGGAAGGATTGAACAAAATTCTGGGTAATGGTTATATTAAAACAATCAACAGACTGGAAACAAAATCTTTTTTTTATGATGAAAAAGCTCTCGGAACTGTTGGCATAGAAGAATTTTGGCTGAAATTGAATAAAATTAAATAAGCTTTGAAAATTTTAAATATAATCCTATATCGAATTTTATCTTATTTTGGAGAACTTTAAAAGACGAAAACTTCTGCTCAAACCAGTGGTCTCCATTTTCGAATAGCGAAGGAATGAAAAAGATATGAGAACGATTGTGACAAAAAAATGAAATGCCGTCTATTGTCATTGTTGTTATTGGTAAAAAAAGGTTTTTATCTTTTTTTTTTATAGAAGTGCGTTTTCTACGGAATTTCTATTTTTATTCTATTCTATACAACATATGCTATCGTTTAACATTGAGAAAAAACCTAAAATGTTTGGGTTTATAAGATTTACAAGCCCCAAACTCTGTAAATCATTAGATCTTTTTTGGGTCTTTAAAAAAAATGTCTATTTTCCACACTTTGCCGTTTACCGATTCGCACTTTACACGTTGTAAAGTTGAAGGTCACATTACCACTAAAAGTCTATTAACTTTCATCTTCTCCACTTTATTTTAATTATTGACCCTTTTGATTTCTATTTAAGGATTACATTAAATTGAACATGTTTACATAAAGAAAACGTTGGATTAGCCACTTTTTCCAATACAAAAGCAAAAATCGTTTTTGTAATCTGTTCCCAGTGTTGACGACTTCTATTCTTATATTGTACTAATCTTGACAAAAGAGCACAGATTGTTAATCTGTGATAAGAGCGTACTATAAAGAAGTCCAATTCTACTAAAAATACCGACGACACACGATAAAATGCAGATTGTCGAACCGCCGCATGCGCATAACCCGCTGGAATCACGTGCAACGGTGGGAAGGGGGGCATTCAAAACTGTTTTTCATATTTTTTTGTTCTATATTGACATTTTTAACAAACTAAAAAACAAAATAGAATTCATTTCATATAACCGAGAAAAAACCCAAACTAAATAAATTTACAATTAAAAAAAAAGGTTCCAAACATGTCACTATATTCAGATGTAACAAACTGATAAACGAAATAGAGAATATGTCATAAAACCGAAAAAGTGGATATAATTATAAAGTATGAAAATACTGAAATGAAACTTCTGTTCAACTGTACTAAAAACATGAGTGGTGTTTTAAGGTACTACATTTACTACACGCAGTCCGACTGTAATGAATCTAGTACAATAAAACTACTCATCCAATTTATTTCAAATTTTGCGAAAATGTCAAGTATTGTGTTATCAACTAGTGTCATTTTGGGAATCCAAGATGGCCGAACAAAATGGCTACCAAATAGAATGTTTTTAGCGTCCTTAGATGCAAAAAAATATGTTTTGACAATTCCGTCGGTCTCTCTGTCAGCGGCACAACTTAAAGACTACTTACCCGATTGACTTCAAATTTGTATTAAGAATTAAGGGTCATATGGGGATAACCTGGTAATATTTTGGTAAATATCCAAAGTGGCGAACCTAAATGGCAGACTAGTTTTTAGAATTAGCCATTTAACCCTTTCGCTGCGGGGTAAATTGGCTGTAGTATTATTATGTGCGAACATAGAATATTCAATGCAAACTATGATATTTCAGAATATGACGTTTATTTATTACTTATTAACTATAAAAAAAGATTCCTGTTGTTTTTTGTAAATTTCGGAATATAACGTTTATCTATTACTTATTAACTATAAAAGAATGTTCCTGTTATTTGTTTTTTTTAAAACGCACCGCACATTTTTACATATTTTTACCGCTGTGCGAAAAACGCATTTGTGCGTATGAGTACATATCGCTTATTTATAGGACTAATGTTAACAAAACTTGCGACTAAAGCATAAAAAACGTAAAAAAAGAGAATACAACTGGTTATTCATAAAAAAGTAACGAAAAACGTTATGCTTTTCGGTTACTATGGCTCTTCAGCCATATTAACACAACAGCAAAAAATCCGGAAACGAATATTCATTTTCGTAAGTTCAAATGTTATATGCGGTTAAAAGTTCAGAGACTTCCTCCTGCGAGAGCTATACCAGGATTGGAAGTTTGAACTAACTTGAACACATCTTCTTTGATTTATTAAACATATATACTGGCTGTTCTCTGTCTGGTACATTGTACAATGAAGCCCTTATCGAATACAATTGTTACGAAAATCTAGTACAATACATTTTTTGAGGATGGCAACACTGTTCACTGTTCCTCTTTTTCCTTGAATTCCTTCCTTCCGCTGCGCGGGCTCGACTGACCGCCGCGACCGCGTCCGTCATTCGTCAATCGTCAATTGTCATTGCCGTCCTGTCATTAGTGGTTAAGTAAAAGTTGGAGTATTTAATGGTGATACATAATCAATATAAAATAAATGGCTTTAGAAAACGAAGTGTTAAATGAAACATTAGAGGAATATGAAAATCAAGTTCATCAGAAACAAAATGAACTTGGAGATGAAACTCCAGTAACATGGCAGGATCTAGTGAGTAAAACATAGTTCTTTCCACGTGTTCAGTATCTTATTGGGCTGGTAACTATCTTTTTATTTTCCCATATAATAGTCGATATTATCTATTTGTGAAGATCACAGGGATGACATTGTTGCAGTGAATTTTCAAAAAGTATCAAATATTCATATCAAAGAATGGCTAAAGATTTTTTTAAAAACTTCGTAAACTATTTTCTGTCTCTGGATATGGTTCAGCAAAAACATGCCTCTTTGTCTAATGCGTTTGAGGCATGGAAAAAAATATATAGCTGTTTTTGATAATAGTATCAGTCTTCAGGACAAGATGTAATCATTAGGTACACCTTTTCACTTTTTATTTATTTATTTACGGTCAAAGCCATAAACAAATTGCCTATGTCTACATATATATTAATATATCTTACGAAATATTTAAATTGTCCATTTTAAAACTAGTAGCTCCAAGACTATTTCCTTAAAACATTAATTGTTTTTAATTTAAAACACTCTAAGCTAATATTAAAAAATCTGTGTCATCAGTTATCATCATCACAGAACCTGCCTCCTGTATTACAGAATCGGGTTGACGAACTTGAAAAGACACATGAACAAACAATAAATAAACAGTGAACAATAAATTTATTTCAAATAATAAATAAATACCTTACACTGGTATTCATTACCTGCAAAAAAGCCATTTACCAAATAACATATTAGCACCTAGGTATTAAACACCCGTATGCACAAGCAAAATAATAATAAATATACGCATTGACTAACTAAATAGTAAAAAAACAAAATATAATACTCATGAGCAACATCATAGTTTTGAATTTACCATTACTGTCCAACGAGGATAGAAAGAAGTAAAGATATAACAATAAGAAACAAGAATTATCTACCAAATTCCTCAAAGAACTGTAACTCTGTAAATATCTAGCTACAATATTTTTCGTTACCCCTATCATTCAAAACATTTCAGTGAATACTGGAAAATTTTTGAATATTTACTGGCAGGGTGTTAAATATTTTTGGCCCTAAATATGATAATGACTTTAAATTCAGTGTATTGTTACTCTTAGGAAGTGTTAAATGTTGCAGATTCCTTTGTCTTGTTTCGTAATTATGTGATATAACAGACAATAAATATATACATCTAACATTAAGAATATTTTCTGAGTATAACATAGAAGAGTGGTAGAGTCTAGGTTTTTTCTTAATTATCTTCAAAATATAATTTTCAATAATATTTAATGGCTTCAGAGTAGTATTGTACATTCTATCTCAAACAAGTATACCATATCTAATTGATGAGTTATATGATGAATGCTGAACTTCATAACATATAGGAATGGCGCAATGCGAATCGTCTGTCTTTTAATGTGTCAAAAACCAACATTTTAAACTTTAAATGTCACATTGATAAAATCTCTCTTGATGGTCAAATAATTAAAAACCTGACAGAGCACAAGTTCTTGGGAATGTTTGTCGATAATAAGTTAAAATTTAATGTACATATTAATAACTTGTGCTAGAAACTTAGTTCTGGATGTTATGCTGTTCGATTAACTAGAACTGAGCTAAACGAAACAGTAGCAAGAAATGTTTATTTTTCGGTAATCGAACCACATTTGAGATATGGAATTTGTTTTTGGGGCTCATGCAGCGGTAACTTGTTTCGATCAATTTTCGTCCTGCAGAAACGTGCAATAAGATACCTATACAGCCTAAAGCCACGTGATTCATGTAGACCCATTTTTAAGTCAAAAAAATTTCTTTAGCAGGTCTGTTTATTTTGGAATCCGTATGTCTGATGCACCGAAAGCATTTAGAAAGAATTCATACTTTGTCTTTGATGGGCACCCGCAGTTCTTTCTCTATTAGTCTACCTATACCTTCGACAGACCTAACTAAAAACTCCATTTTTTATAATTCAAAAAAAATTTTTAATAACCTCCCAGTCAGCATTCGAAGAATTAGAAGTTACAGATTATTTAGCACTAAGGTTAAAAATTTAATGATCTCTGAATCATTTTACAATGTTAAAGAATTTCTAGCAAAAAATTTTAATTAAGAATGTCTATATGGGTATTGTGTTTATATATATTTTAGGATGTGTAAATATGTAATGCAGATTTTTATTTTTAATCGAATTATTATATTTTAGTCTTGTGTATTGTGTAAATTCTGTTATTTACTATGATGATAAGATCATTTTTCGGTGTGCTGTTTTGTTTTCAAGATTTTTTATATTATGTGACGTTTTATGACATTAATGTTTTCTTTTAATAATTTTAGTTTGCTTATTTTAATTGTTTACTTTTAAGAGCTTTGTCATTGAGATTTTTTTTTTCTTTGGACATTAAAGCATATTTTGACTTGACTTTTGACTTTGACTAATTCTGGACTCAATCAATGATTTATAAATAAAGATAAGTAATTTTTCACTTAAAATTTCTCTTAGAAGGTAGAATTTATAAATTAAACTTTTAACAGCCTTTACCACCTTTTCAACCTGTTTGTCCCATTTTAGATACTGATCAATTATAATACCCAAATATTTTGTATGTTTAACTTCACTTACAATATCTCCTTCATTGTCACGAATCTTTATGTAATTCAAATCTGGTCTATTTCTTGTTGTGAGAGAGAACGCAATATAATTTGGTTTTTTGAGATTTAAAGAAAGATAAAATTAATCGAACCATTTTTTAACAGTTTTAATACCAGTTTCCGCAATATTTGTTACTATATTCTACGCGTCACCAGTAAATAATAGCACTGTATCGTCTGCATAGGACAATATAGATCCTTCTATGTCTGACTCCTTAATTAGTGGGTTTATGAAAGTTATAAAAAGTAATGGACCTAGGACAGCGCCCTGTGTGACCCCATTTTAATAGAAGGTGCATCACTAATGACATTATTTATCTTAACAGCCTGGTGTTTGTTTGAGAGGTAAGATGAAAAGACTTCCAACACGGTACCACGAACACCATATTTTGAAGGGATATTCAATAAGGCATTGTGTGACACCGTGTCAAAGGCCTTTGCCTAATCAAGAAACATAGTCATGGTTTTCCTATTAAGATTCAGATTATTTGTAATTTCAGAAACAAGGTGATTCTTAGCATCAGTTGTACCAATTCTGTTTAAGAATCCATATCGTTTTTCTGACAATATATTGTTACTGTCAAAAACTCGGTAAGGCGTTTTTTAAAGTTTTTCCCATAATTTTACTGAAATTGTTTTATTAAACTAATGGGTCGATAATTTGTAATTTGTTTACTATTGCCTGACATAAATTGGTGAAACTATGGAGGTCGTAAAATAGTTTGGTATGGTGTCTTTATCAAAAATTAAATTTATAATATATACCAGTGATTTAACAATATGTTGGTGGGTGGTTTTAATTGTTTTAGTAGAGATACCATCAATACCTGGCGCTCTATTATTCTTCAAAGAATTTATATGTTTGATAATTTCATTCATTTACTGGTTTTAAATACCTGGATTCATCATTACTAAAAGAAACCCTAGAGATGTTCTGGAGGTTTAATTTTTTGAAACATTTCCTCAGCAATAGAAACAAAAAACTCGTTACATTAATTTCTATGTTATTCAAAAAAGGATCCCCATTATTAGTTAAGATTTCAATATTGTTTGTGTTATTATAATTTACTTCATTGGTGGCTTTTTTTATAAGTTGATAAAGTTTTCTTGTGTTATTAAGGTTAATGTTGATTTTACTTTTGTAATAAGAGTTCTTTGTCCTTTCAATGACTTTTTTAAGTGTATTTCTATATTATTTGTATTTGTTTTCAAGATTCAGACTGTAATTTTTCAATAAAAGCTTTTTTAATTTATCTCCATACTTATACTTTATACCATTGGTAATCCAAGGTTTTAATTTATTATACTGTGTACTAATTTGTCTAATGATTCTTGACTGTTCCATAAATCTGAATTACCAGTAGCCGAATCAGGATTGTCATTTCTCAAAACTTCGTCCCAATTTTCTAAACTCAGTAAGTGATTTAATTTAATATAATGAATATTATAAATTAGCTTATGATTTGAAATAGGGTCTTGTCTTTCCTGAAAAACATTGCTATGTATATTTAACATTATAGGATAATGAGCAGTGATGTCAGAATGAATTATATAAGATTGAAATTTAAAAAAGTTATTTTTTAGTTTTCTTCTTAGGAATATGTGATCAATACAGCTATGCGATAAATGTGTTTCTCTAGTTGTTTAATTAATATATGAGCAGAAACCATCCGCTCATATATTAATTAAGCAGAGCATTGTATTCTGCTGTAACAGGTGAATTCTCATTTAAATCTACATTAATATCACCCACATAGATCTCATATTGAGCATTCAAGTTATTTAAAAATATTGATTTAGGTCCTGAAAAAATAAGTTCATATTTGAAGTAGGTGGTCTATATACGGCATTAATTGCAAATGTAATTTTATTCAATGTAAATAGGATTCTGCTTATTGTTATTTTAGAGTAAACTAGTTTTATATCAGTGAGTGAAGTATTAAGAGTATTTTTTTGTAAATATAAAGACTCTATTTTTATTAAAATCAGCCTAATTATAGTGATTATTGTAGCCTAGAATGTTAAAAAAATTGAGGTTATCAATGTTCCAGCATTCACTAAGAATTATTATATCACAAAATTTAAATTTATATGTCTCAATAAATGTCAAGAGATCATTAAAGTTGTACCTTATACTTCTAATATTGAGATGCAATATACTAAGTATCTTATTTTGTATATCAATTGATGTTATAGTACCTGGATCAACTAATACAGGATTGATATTACCTTGTATAATATCATCAAACAAATCTTCATTCAGTGTAGCATTCATTAAAGAAAAAATGTATGACATAATTAAACTACTCACTAAATTAAGCCTACATACTTAAAAATAAACTTAATAAAAATTAAACAATCCTTGGTATGTACATTAGATATCCAGCTCCAGTAGAGTCGCTTCATAGTCTACTCTCTCCCGTGCCAAGAGTAACCTCTTTGATATAATAATTTAATTTTTATCTTCACTGTAGTGGTCAAATTTAAGGGCAGTATTATATTTGGTGTTTATGTGATAGCAGTTAACACATTTTTAATTTGGATACTACACAGATCTTTCATGTGGACCTGCACAAAAGGAACATTGTTTTTGATGTTGACAGTCTGTAGATCTATGTCCAAATACATCACAATTATAGCATTTCGATATTTTTGAAAGAGTTGCTTATTTCATGTTTGCCTTGGTAAAACACTATAAGTCACAACATTTAAAGTTTGCATTTATTATTTTATATAGAGTACATAGGTCTCCAACTAACCTTCTGCTTTCTAGTGAATCTAAATTTAACAAGCTTTTCAGCTCCTCATAGTTAATGTTCTCTGTTCTGATGTTTATTTTGGTTGGTTTAATTTTGGATGGTTTAATCTTAAGAACTTGTTCTGTACTCTTTCCAATTACTCGACATAAGTTCTGTAATATGGTGACCACACAGGACAGGCATAATCATCGATTAATTTAACACATGCACAATACAATACCTTAAAATATAGTTACTAATCAATCAATCAATCAATCAAATCAATCAATCAAAATGTACTTTATTGTCAAGAATACAAAGAATTTCTGTCAACAAAGCATGTTAAAGCTAATGTTTTTTTTCTTTCCTTTTCCTTTGTTTAATAGCAAGCAAAAAAAACTAACAAAGAAGTAAAACCATATATAGGTAAATATCTGTGTTAAAGTGGACAATTCATAGATCTGTCTGGTAATAAAAATATATTAAAGAAAAGGAAAAAAAACACTCAAAAAGCAAAAAAAAAATCTAAGCAAAAGACCTGATAAAGTACATAATAAAACTAACATTTGTAACAAAAGGTAGTAACAATACTTGAGTTATATGATTAAATACAATAAACAATCAAAGGCAAAATAATACATAATTGACATCAGACAAAAGAAAAAACAATGGACAATTAGAGCAAGTTGTCTGCGTAAAACTCACCCAGGCTGTAGTATGCTTTGTTTTGCAGTGTACACTTTAGGGTCTGTCTAAAAATCTTAAGTGAATCAGAATTCCTAATGTGAATTGGCAGAGGGTTAAATATTTTTCTGCCCTCATAGATAAAAGATTGTTTAGTAAATTCCATAGTGGGGATAGGCAGAGGTAGATGAGATGCTTGTCTAGTATTGTGTCTAGGTGATGGAATTCGAATGTTATTGCTATATTTGTAAAGCAGAGAAGCAGTCTCAAGAATAAATAGAGAGGTGAGCCTGAGAATTCTCAGTGACTTAAAATGAGGTCTGCATGGGTGACCTTAGTGATAAAACAAACAGCCTTCTTTTGTAATAAAAAAACAATTAAAGTGTGTTTATCACGAGAAATAAAACAATTAATTGTGTTACTCAGTGCTTGTAATTGAGGTTTTTTTTGCTGGAATTTCTATTTTCCTGAAAAATTACTCAAACGCATTGCAATAGGCAATAACAGCATTGCTCCAAAAGAAATACATCGTGGATGGCAATGAAGTAAAATGTTTTAAATGCTTACAAGAAATTACTGATAAAGAGTGCTATGAATGTGATAGCTGTCAAGAGAAAATCCACAAACAATGTATGACTAAGCTCTTCTGAAATGCGAGTTATCCCATTGCAAAAATGAATACTACTGTTTATTTGCGAAACATGTAAACAATTTAACAAGAATGCTATACATAATCAAAACATTAGAAACAGTGAAAGAGGAGTGTAAGGATCTCAAAACTTTGGCACTAGAAAATAAAACAGAAATGGAAATTCTGAAAAAAACGTGTTCGATTCTACATTGAAAAATACCAATTTAAGAAACAAAAATTCAAACATGGAATCTACACTAAGCTGTGCTTCCCAAGTTCTACTTCCTACTTACGCAAATGCACTGGAATGTAATCATAAGAATGGAAACAAAGTCGTGAAAAATACCAATTTAAGAAACAAAAATTCAAACATGAAACCTACACTAAGCTGTGCTTCCCAAGTTCTACTTCCTACTTACGCAAATGCACTGGAATGTAATCATAAGAATGGAAACAAAGTCGTGAAAAATGTCCCGAGTCTTATCATAAAACCAAAATTAAAACAAAATTCTGGAAAAGCACAGGAAGACTTGCACAAAACCATAAGACCAGTGGATTTGAAGATTGGTGTTAAAAATACACGAGCTACTAAAAATGGTAGTGTGGTTATTAAATGCCAGACCAAAGAAGATATAGTTAAACTACAGAGGGAAGCTGAAAGAACTTTAAGTACTGATTACGAGGTGCATATGACTGAGCTGAGAAAGCCTCGAGTAAAGATTGTTGGTTGCAATACCATTATGTCAGAAAGACAAATAGAAACAGAACTAAGGGAACAGAATAGAGTTATAGACGATAATGATGAATTTAGTGTCACGTACATAAGAAAACATAAAAACAGTGAATTAAGGACAATTTATGTGGAATGTTCACCAGTGCTCTTTCACAAATTTATTAATTTGCAAAAGGTTTATTTGCACTGGCAGTGTTGTGTGGTCTATGAGGATATTAGTGTACCCAGATGTTATAAATGTCAAAAATATTATCATAGAAGTGATCAGTGTACTAACAAAACAGTGTGCGTTTACTGCATGGGGGACCATGACATTCATAATTGTACCAAATTTTTTAAAAAATGTGCAAACTGTGTAGAGGCAAATGATAAATTTAAAACAAAGTATGATACTTGTCATGAGGCTAGTAGTATAGAGTGTCCATCTCACAAATACCTGATCGAAATACTTAGAGGTAAAATTGACTATGGCCAATAGCAATAATAGTTATCCATTAGATGAGACTTTAAACAATTTGGAAGACCTTTATGTTAATATTATACTTACAAACAACATTGTTAATAGGGTTGCTACTGGAACACAAATTGTATTTGATGAAAGGCTTTTAAATTTAATTAACATAAACATTAGTATTAGAAATTGTCTTGTTAATATTATTCTCGTACAAACATTTGTTAGCTTCAGGGGGGATTATGGTATGTTAATTTTTGACCCCCTAGATCCGTGCCAATTTCTTCATAGAGATATCCATGCTCTTGAGACTTTATTGATTTCTGAAATTTCACACCGTTAGAGGAAAAAGTGCTGGAAGACATGGAGTTGATTGGTGCGGATCAGCAGGATACACTTGTAGATGACATACTTTTGCAAAGACATCTGTTAGGAAATGGTAAAATATTGAACTTGCTACATCTTAATATTCGAAGCATTAAAAAAACTTTGATCAATTTCTATTACTTTACGAACAATTTAATCTTAACTCTTGTGACATTATTGTTTTGAGCGAATGTTTTCAGTTGTCTGATGTGAGTTTTCAGATCCCAGGTTATGAAACATACTACAATGAGGGAGATTACAACAGAAACGATGGGGTAATCTCATTTATTAAGTCAGAAATCAATGCTGAGGTGAAACATATAAAATTTAACTTATCAAAAGCAAATATCAGTAGAATAGTCTTAACCTTCCAAGACCTTACTTTGGGCATCACAGCCGTATACAAACCTATCATAGAACATCTATTTATTGAGGATCTCCAAACCTATTTTGAACAAAATATCTGTCACTCTATTGAAATGTACACAGGGGATATTAACATAAACATTGCTGACAGAGAAAGTAACATAGTTAATGAATATTTGTCTGTAATGGGGCAACAGGGTTTTCTTTCCTATATTAACTCTCCCACTAGAATAACTAACAATACGTTCTCATGCGTAGACCACATATTCATAAGGCAAAAACTAAGAAGTCAAAATCTAATTTTTAAATCATTTAGATTGCAAAGTGATACCACTGATCACCTACCAATAATGTTATCCATACATAACAATAAAATACAAACAGATAAAATAATAAAACCATCCCAAAACACCTATAGTGTATTTAATGAAAGGCTATTTAAAGAGAAAATTGCAACCCAGAACTGGGAAGAAGTCTTAAACTCTGATGACTCAGATGAGGCCACGGACATGTTTATTAATATATTTACAAAAATAAAAAAAGAAATCATAACTATATGTAAATCAAAAAATAGACCTAATAAAATAATTAAAGATTGGATAACAGAAGGATTAATAAACTCAATAAAAAATCAAGACAAATTAAAGAAAAATCTCTTAAGAAAATTCTCACCAGCATTGGAAATTGAATATAAGCATTATAGAAATCATTTGAATAAATTATTAAAAATACAAAAATTTAATTATTATAGGACACAAATTGAAAACAGCAAAAACAACCTTAAAAATATGTACAAAATTATAAAAGATGCTACTAATGTAGGTACCAAAAAACAAAAAGAGTGTCTTACCCTTAATAATGATAACAACACACCTTTTAATGATAACATTCAAATGGCCAACCATTGCAATGAATATTTTACTAATATTGGTATTGAAATGGCAAAGAACATTAATACTTCTGTCATTACCACTAAAATTAAAAACAATAATGCCTCTATGTTTGTGACCCCTGTATCTGAGCGGGAAATAATAACACAAATCGCCTCTCTTAAAAATGATAGTGCTCCGGGAATGGATGATATCACATCAAAACTTATTAAACTTGTTCATTTGGACATAGTGTTGCCCATATCTCATATAATAAATCTTATTTTTAAAAGTGGAATTGTACCCAAGCATTTTAAACAGTCAGTTATTGTACCTATACATAAGTCAGATTCAAAGAAAAAAAATTTCAATCAACAATTTTGCTAAAATATTTGAAAAATGTCTCAAGGATAGGTTAACCAAATTTTATAATGCGTTTAATATATTGTCAAAAAATCAGTTTGGTTTTAGGGAAGGACTTGGTACGACTGAGGCTATATACTGTTTGACATCTGAAGTTATTAAAAATCTAAATAACAATCAAAAATGTCTTGCTATCTTTATTGATCTCTCGAAGGCATTTGACACTGTTCCACACAACCAACTTATCAGCACTTTAATGCAGTATGGAGTTAGGGGAATGGTGTTGAAGGTCTTCGAGAGCTACCTGACAGATCGGGAGCAGTGTGTCGGAGTAAACGGTGAGCTCAGTACAGCCTTGAAAATCCAAATTGGTGTCCCGCAAGGGACAATTCTAGGCCTAATTCTTTTTATTAGCTACATAAACTCGTTATTGGACTTAAGCACTAATGGCACAATCATATCATATGAAGATGATACTTCAATTCTTTTCTCTGGTAATACCTGGAACGAAACTGAAACCAAAACTGAAAAAGGATTTAAAGAAGTTAAAAACTGGCTGGATGCACGAGGGTTGTCACTCAATATCAGTAAAACAAATTACATATCTTTCTCCATAACGTCAGTGAATAGGCCAACTTTTAATAAGATAACTTGTGACAATAGTGCTGTTTTTGAAATCCAGGCGGTAACAAAGACAAAATATCTCGGAATATTTATTGACCAACACCTCAGATGGACAGATCACGTGGAATATCTCACAAATAACATTCGCAAATTAATATACAAATTCTATATTTTGAGAGAATTCCTTATCACCAAATTATTGACACAAATATACAAATCTTTAATTGAATCCTTACTTAGGGATGGACTTGTAATATGGGGAGGGGCATACAAATCTAATCTGCTTTCAATAAACATAGTGCAGAATTATATTTTAAGAATAATTTATAAGAGACTTTTTCCTACAGATTATATAATCAGGAAATTAACAATTTGAACTCTTTATATATACAATTAGCCTGCTCCTTTTTTTACAAAAATAAAAGATTACAGAATTACAAAATGTGTTTAGATAAATCAACTAGATATATATTATCGTTGAATTTTCTTAAATTAGAAATATAACTATAAAGGTTGTTATTCAAAATCAAATAATGAACAGCGAGTAAAAACAAGGGCTGTCTTTGCTTTATTAACAATACATTCTATATGATACATAAAAGTTACACCTCTTTATCAAAATACACTCCCAGATTAATAATAAAGGCTACCCTCTCTAAAATTTATTTTATAATCAAAAGACTTTACATTTATTGGTATTGACGGACAAACCATTTAAACTATACCAATGTGACAAACGATCAATATCTTCTTGAATTAACAAACTATCATCTACACAATTCACCTTTTTTAAACATTTTAAGGTCGTCAGCAAATAGAAGTATATTACAATTTTGAACATAGCGACTTAAGTCATTAATATAAACATTAAACAGCAAGGGCGCCAAGTGTGTCCTCTGAGGAACTCCCGATATAACCCTAAAGTCTTCAGAGAAATGGTTTTTTTTAACCTTACCATTTATTTTCTTCATGTTAAGTAATCTTTAGGCCATTCTAAAAGATGATCAAAAATTCCAATTTGACTTAGTATTTTTATAAGCGTTTCGTGGTTAACTTTGTTAAAGGCCTTGGAGACATCCATGTATATAGCATCCACCTCCCATTTCTCCTCCAATGCATTCTTCAGTTCAAACAAAATATTTTTATAATTAAAAATTAGTTCCTTTTGTAGTTTAGAGCCAAAAGACTTGTTAGTTACCTAGTTGTTCATTTTAAATTATGTATATCCAAGTTAAACTTAATTTAATCTGTGCTTTTAATATTTTGCACTGCTCCCAGTACATATGTTTTTTTATAAATGAATATATTAATATATATTAATATATATTAATTATATAATAATATTAATATATTAATAAAACAAACATGTTTTTATTTACAATTTATGTACAATGTCACGTGTAATGTCAAATGTCGCGTAATTTCCTTGTGCCTAATTAAGTGGTTATTTGGGCAGTAAATGTTTCATAATAAAGTGTTGATTGTTGTGAAGTGGTTAGTTACATTTTCCGTTACCTGCATGTAAAGGGTCATTGTGTGGGAAGCATTATATGTTACAAAATGTAAAGCAAAAGAATTTATGTTTTTCCACGTTTCCCAAAATTGAGGTTGAAATTGTAAATGTCAGTTGTCATTGTCATTCTCATCTGAAAGATTGTGGCTTCTGTACACCTGGCATCTGTACACCAGGACTTTTGACAGGGGAGTGTCACCAGTACCGCCAGTCGAACTTCATCTATTTTTAAAGTTAAGTCACAAACATCGACTTCATAAATATACAGATCAACACTATTTAATGCAAAATGGTGGATGAATACGTTTGTCTGATTTGTGATCGTGTTATTTCTCGTAACCAACATGCAGTAAAGTGTGCAAAGTGTTGCTCATGGATCCACAAGGGCTGCTCTGGTTTAGCTGATGACGAATTCAGTAAGATCTATGCTCTATCTAAGAAATCTGGATCCCATGGCCGGGAATGTAAGTCATGCAAGTCCAGTGAGGTTAGGAGAGTTTCTATGGGAAATAGTCGTGTTTCACTTTCAGCCGATCGGTCCGCTAGCCAGTCGTCAGTCAACTCCGGCACTCATAACATTGCCACGAGATCAAGTAGCAGGAATGGCAAAGATACTATTTCTCCAACCGGTGGTCAACCAGCCACAACTGAAAGTTTGGTAAATGTCTAACTTATTGAGGAAAAATAATGTCAACAATAAGGATGTTGTCTCGATGTCCCAGATTTTCGATCTGTTATTTGCCCAAAATTTTGAAATTCAGTCGGCCCTGAATGAGCTCCGTGTGCTGCAAGGAGCAAGAGATGAAAGAATTACTAATTTGGAAAGGAAGGTTGCAGAATTACGAGCCCTCTATCAGGTCAAACAAAATGCTGGAGATTCACCAGACGCCGCATCTCGACGCGGAATGGCAATCACTAATGACCCTTGCAACGAGTGGGAGGAAAGGAGTCTTCGAGCTAGGAATATTATTGTATACAGTATCCCAGAAAGCACCTCTAAGGTCTCATTGGAAAGGATCGACCATGACAAGTCACATGTCATTGGCTTGCTTCAGAAGATGAATTTAGATGTTCCCATGGATTTGAGAGTATCCAGGATTAGTCCTCCAAAAGATCAACCTAGACCAATGAAAATTATCTTTTAAGGTGCTGCAATGGCTGCCCAGTGTATACGTAACAGAAGTAAAATTGACGACTCCAATATTAAAGTGAAGCAAGATCTTACACCATTATTTATGAAGAGATCGAACGAAGAAAGGGTGAAGGAGAATATAATCTGGGATTAAAGTATTGCAATGGTATACCCTACATTGCCAATTTTATGAAGCCTTCTGAAAATGATCCAAAAAACTAAGTAAGTCTCTAGAATGCTATTGTCAGAACATTGGGGGTCTGAGAACTAAATTGGATGTCCTCACTATGTCATTGAGCTTGAGTGATTACTCTGTTGTTATTTTGGTAGAGACATGGTTAAATAGTTCTTTCTCTGATAGTGAGGTCAATTTTCCTGGTTTTAATGTTTATAGAATGGACAGATGTTCAATCACGAGTGATAAGAGCAGAGGAGGTGAAGTTCTGATTGCGGTATCCAACAAGTTAAAGTCAAAAATAGTCCAAGTGTCATGTAATGAAATAGAACAAGTCTTTGTGGAAGTAAAGACTATGTATAAGAGCTATATTTTTGGTGGAGTGTACATACCACCAAATTCATTACAAATTAAATATGATCTCCACTGTGCTTCTGTACGGGAAATCACTGTAGCCCACCCGAATATGGAGTTAGTAGTTTTTGGGGACTACAACTTGCCTGAAGCACTTTGGCATAATGAAACACATGGTGTATCTGTAGCATGCGGTGAAGATTCACCTTCTCATATTGTAGCAGAAGGTTTTGCATATTTAAATTTGTACCAAGTAAATATATTGCCAAATAGTAGAAATGTATTTTTAGATTTAATCTTTTGTTATTCATCTCATATTTATGTTTTAAATGCACAGGACGTTTTATTGCCCGAGAGTATGCACCATAGGGCATATTGTTTTGAACTTATGGTTGATTATGCCCCTCTAAGGTTTGACGAATTTTACCATGACTTCAGGAATGCCGATTATGTGGCCATAAATAACTTTTTAGCGTCGTATGATTGGGAGGCTAGTTTTATGGATGTGGATGTTGACATGGCTGTTGAAAGGTTGTATGAGGCTCCAAACTTCTGTCTTAATCAATTTGTACCCCAGAAACGAATGAAGAACACTAACTTTCCCAGATGGTTCAGTCCTCGACTAAAAGATCTGGTATGTAAGAAAGAGATTGCACATAAAAAATTCTTGCACTCCAAAAGGCAGTATGATTACGAAACTTTTTCAGATTTACGAGCTGCTTGCAAGTATGAATGGAAAATTTGTCATGATGTATATGTTGCTGAAACTGAACATGCTTTTTTGCTAAATCCTATGTACTTTTGGAAATATGTGAATGATAAAAGGCAGGCAAATCGCCTACCTCATAGTATGCGTCTTGAAGCAGAGGTGGCCCATAATGGGGATGAAATTGCTAATTTGTTCGCACAACACTTTGCTAGAGTGTACGATGGAACAACTTTGGAAACATATTGCTCACTGGCGTCTCTATAACTGATGTTTTCAGCAAAATTTTTAGTTTACCTTGTAAGACAAATTGTGGCCCTGATCAGATTCCTAATTTGTTTCTGAACAAATGTGTTTGCACAATGGCTAAGCCTCTGCAGCTAATTTTTAATAAATCTATTGAGTCCTGCTAATTTCCTGAAAGCTGGAAACATAGCTATATAACACCTATCTATAAATCGGGCAAGGTGGAAGATGTCAACAATTATCGGGGTGTTTGTATACAGTCTGCTATGTCAAAGCTTTTTGACAGCCTTGTATCTGATCACCTTAGTTGGGCATGCAAGGGTATTGTCAACGATCTTCAATTTGGATTTTGTAAAGCCAAATCGACTCAGGAGAACTTGGTTTTCTATCAGGTTGCCTTGTTGGAAGCCCTGGAGAGTGGCGCACAGGTTGATGCCATCTATACTGACTTCTCCAAGGCTTTCGACAGGGTAAACTTCAGGATCCTCCTGGCAAACCTTTGGCACTGGGCTTTTCTCAGCAGCTTGTTGATTGGTTGGAAAGCTTTCTCAGTGGTCGGACGCAGACTGTCAGGATAAACAGTAGTGTCTCTGCACCATTTAAGGTTACATCTGGTGTCCCTCAGGGGTCTCACTGTGCCCCGCTCCTTTTTATCTTATTTGTTAACGATATTGCTGATATATTGATTAATTCCAATGCGCTGATGTTTGCTGATGATTTAAACATTTTCAGAGTGATTAAGGATGAGGGGGACGCAGTTGGGCTTCAGAGGGATTTGGATGCACTTTTTTTCATACTAGGTCGAGAATTCAGTCGTCTTACTCCATAAATGACACAGAACTATCATATACCAATGTGTTGTGTATAAGTCTTAAGGGC
>JAUTXW010003355.1:170000-457500 GCA_030620095.1 Kuschelorhynchus macadamiae
CTATTTTGAATTTTTCGAAAATACAAGGAAGGTCGAAAATAGGTCCCTGTTCAGTCCTCGCTGGAACACCCTGTACATGGCGCTGAAGTGCTAAGGTTGTCAAGCAGAACCGCTTCGTAATTTTAATCAAATTTAATTGTATTTTTTGAGCGAATAATTACCTCTACTATCTCCAGACCTATTTTCAAGCATATAATTAGAGTGTCAATCTAGTTAAAGTGAAGAGTGCAGTGCTTTCTTGTTTGTTTCGCCGTTTTTTGAAGTTGTTTACTCCAGCCAAAAGTAATCAGTCATGGGCCTGTCATCTGCCGATTTAAAGGAAATCAATGAAACATTTTTAGAAGAAATAGCTACTAAAGTAGCATATACCTTAAAAAAAGTTTAATGAGCAGTTTGAGGGTCAAAACCACATAATTAATTCTCTAAAAAAGAAGATGGAATCTCTAGAAGCCAATAACAACGACCTAAAATTGTTGGTTGATGTGCAGGAACAGTCTTCTCGCAATTCAAATATTCGTATATTTGGTTTGCCTGTAAAGGATGGCGAGGATTTACGTTGCGAAATGTTAAATTAGTTTAACAAAACATTAAATGTAAATACAAAAAATTCTGATATAGTCAAGTGCCATCGAGTCGCATCGAGAAATGCCAGTAATAAGTCGCCGGCCGTTTCGTTTTTCCAGTGATAACGCGCGGGTTGTCGTATTAAAATCCCGTAAACAGTTAAAAAACTGTCATATTTATATTAAGGAGGACCTGACAAAATTACGGCTTCGTTTGTTTGAACAGGCAGTGAATAAGTTTTTGAGCAAACATACTTGAGTGCTTAACGGTAGTGTTTATATCAAGAACAGCGATGTTATTCAAAGAATAACTCAATTTAGTGATCTTTGTGCAGTTTAATGAAAATGGAGAAATTCAGTTTTTTTTTAAATTTGGATTTAAAATGTAAGTCTAAACTACAATTTATTTTACTGTATTTCCTTATTACTATACACTGTGTGTTTTACACTAATCTTTTGCTAACTCTTTTTTTTTTCTTCTAAACCATTGGGTTTTTTGCTTTGAATGAGTCAATGTTTATTTTTCTTTTTTTTTTTTCGTTTATTGGCGCTCCATTGTTGTTGTGTAACATTATAATTGCGTAAGCAAACAATAATGTACTAATTTTGAAACAGATAAGATTATCTTAATTCCAAATTCTAAAGTTATGTTAGGGTGTGATTTGAAAACAAATTTTTTTTTGTTTGCTTTTGTTCAGTTATTATTTAGCTTATTTTTTGACACCTTTGTGCTTTTTCATTTTTTATTTTAATTTTTTTTTCTAAAAATTGTATTCTCTATACGTAAGAAATTTTTTTGATTTGTGGAAGAGTCTTAGTCATTTATTAACTTAAATAGTTTTTAATAATGCTAATATAAGTAATAACTTGTTTCTTTAAAATTACTGATGATTCTCTGATCCAGTAGAGTAGCTACTAAGTTAGACTGTGCCAGAGACTTTCCGCAACTAAACTAAGTTAAATTTCTAATTTAAAATTCATGTATTTTTTTTTATTTTTAATAATAAAGGCATTTATTTTATTTATTTATTTATATACTCCTGTGAAAAAATTCGTTTTGTTTGGCCTATGGCTGTCAAAAATAGCTGATTGGTGATATTGAACTGACAAATCGTTGGAGTGCCCTATGGTAGCCCTGTTTTTTGTTGAGGTTATGTTTTTGAATTACTTTTTTGGATCAGTTATTCTTGAAGATTTCAAGCAGAGCATGTTTACATTGCATCTTATGAAATACTTTTGATGTGCACGCAAAAAAAATCGATTTGTTTGATTTAAATATCCGATTTTTTTTATTTAAATCCAATTATTTTTATTGCAATCAGATTTTTTTATTTAAACCGGATTTTCTTATTTTAGACCCCTAATAATTATTTAAAATTTTCGCCCGTTACACCTAAAATTTAAACCACGCCCCATAGTCATCCATCTAACTGGTTTATGCTGTGAATTGAATATTGAAACTTTTTTTATGTTAAACATAAAAACAATATACATATTAAATTAAGGACATATTTCTAGCCAAAGTCTATCATGCCGAATTTGCCGGGTAAATTATCTGAAATGGCTAAATCTTCGTAAATCTGCCCGATAACGTTAACATAAACATTTCCACGGTACGTATAGTTTGTTCACGTCGGTTGCCGGTGCCGCCATTTCTACAAAAAGTGCGGCGCTTTGACTAAAAAAGAACGTCGGTCGTTCGGTCGGCCAGAAGAAAGAGATTTTGTTTGGAAATGCTCGGGGTCGAGAATGAAATTAGATATGATATCTGATGTTCAAAGTGCAAAGTACACACTGCAGACCGAAATGTCGGGACGAAAAAATGACGAAATTTGGCGGTATTTCCTAAAGAAAATGTGTCCGGGAAAAAAGGAAGTAGGCAATTTGCAAAATGTGTAAATTTGAAATACAAGGATTAGTAACTTGTTTAAAAAAACATTGGGAAAAGTGTACATGTGTCATAGACATAGACAAAAGTACCGGGGCCGTGACCTTAGACGACGCCAACAAAGATACTGAGACTGTCGAGATTGATAATGGTGATGATGGTAACCAAAATGATTCAATTTCTTTAGGAGGTAAGGATGCTGGATTTGTTTTAGTTTTATTTCATTTAATAACTTGTGTGATATTTCATATTCTTTCACATCTGATATCTTCCAATGGGAAAATATAACACTGATGGTAAAAATATTAAAGTTGAAGGGCTGTCATATATACCGACAATGTTTAGTGAATCCTATGACAATATGTTATAATGATTTTTGCATTATTTTTTGTCGTTTGTCTGTTTTTAAGGGCTGAGGGGCGGAAGGGTGTAAAAAGAGGCAAAAGGGGGTTGTATCAAAAATAATGGAAATTAGTATTATATTCCTATATTTTCGAAGATAAGAAATTCGATTATCCCACTCGTTTCCAGGATAAAAATAAAGGGTTGGAATAATTTTACATTTAGAATAGGAATAAGGCATTGTTAGGAGGTAAGGGGGGGGGATTTCACTATTGGAGCTTAGATGTGAAAGTATTGATTCCATTGGTAGCAGTATTTAATATTCTAATCGATGTGTATTTAATTTTTGCAGATTTTCCATTGATTGATTTCTGAAGCCCCAGGGGAAAAATCTGGCGAAACAAATGCAACTGAAAAGGCCACATTGTCCATTTGTACCACACATCTGTTCATTCATTGAGAGCATCAGCATCGATATCAACTAGTTCAAACAGTAACAAAAAGAAACATAAATATATTGAAAATACAAGTGGAGGTGGAAGCGGCAGCATTTCTAGTTTTGTTGTCAAAACATTCCAGAAGCTGAAGCTTGATTTAGATAAACAAAACAACAGTTTTCGATGTCTACAGAAAAATGAGGTTTTAAAAGCAATTGAAATGCTCAGACCTGGTTATGTGCCACCTACCCCATACGCGATAGGCAACATGCTTTTAGTAGAAATATATAAAGAATGAAAACATGAATGTTTCAAAAACTGCGTATGTATGTCAATAGACGTATGTGCAACAGTTAGCACAGAAAAGGGCGAAGTTTATTTGTACAAGATCAGAAATAGTTGGAAACTTAATTACGTCATGCGCAAACGAGTACAACTGCTGACATTGACAGTTACAAGCTTTGTAACAGACAATGTGGCCAATATGAATAAAATGCGAGAAGAAATTAAGAAAAAAGATGGCGTCGATTTCAATATTATCACGCACGGGTGTTCAGCTCATTTGATGAATCTCCTGGCACAAGATTTAAAAGTATGCAAAGTAAAAGGCCTTATTGTCCAAATAATTAAGTATTTTCGAAATAACCATTTCGCCAATGCAAAATGTAAACAAGAGGGATTCAGAGTATTAGTTTTGCCTAATGATGTCACTGTGGCAGATTGCTTAGAAGTTTATCTTAATGAATGGCCGAAGTTAGTTAAAATTTGTGGGGAAAATAAAGAAAAAATTGATTCAATAATCTATGGCAAAATTATGAATATGGTAATTAAAATGGCTGCTGAAGATTATCTAAAAATTCTGAAACCTGTACATTTTCTGGCATTTATTGTAGATCCTCTGGAAAGAAAGTATAACCTAACATCAGCAGAAACTAGTTCTGTACTAGAGTTTGTGAATGAAATGTATTTCGGACCCTGGATTTCTGCCACTTGTACTAAAATTTCAAAATCCCTGCTATTTAAAAGTCTAATGTATTCACTTGAAATTACTTCAAATATCAGTCAAATTAAATGGTGGCTATCTCACAAGGACGTATTTGGAAACAGTGATGATGTGATTATCAAAATTGCTAAGCAACTTTGGGAGCTGTGGCATCATCGGCGTCGCTGGAAAGAATTTTTTCTTTGTTTGGATTAGTCCATTCTAAATTAAGAAAATGACTTCGAGTAGAGATGGCAGGCAAATTGGTCTTTTTATTTAAACACTACAACAGCAAGTGTAACATTTTATTTGATGAATAGATATAAAGTAGGTATATGTGTTATATGGATTATTTTTTATAGTTTTAAACTTTTACAGTTATTTTTCGATTTATTAAAAATATTTAAACATTACAACAGCAAGTGTAACATTTTATTTGGTGAATAGTTATAGGTTATATGTGTTATATGAATCATTTTTATAGTTTTGTAACTTTGCAGTTATTTTCTGATTTAATATAAGTATTTAAATAAGATGATTTTATTTAAATCCCGTGATTAAAATAAAAAAATTGACTGATTTAAATCAAGTTGATTTAAAACTTTGCACCCTGTGTGTATGTATATATAAAAATTGTTTAAATGAAAAATATGTCAAGAAATTGTGTGTTTTAATATGTATAACAATATGTCCCCATAGGGGATGAATTTTTATAAATGCTGAAACATGGGTTTATTTTTATTGAAGAGTATTGTGGTAAATTTCAAGTCTATATACAAAGAATTATTTTTTCCCTGTACAAACTATCATCCCCTATTTTACGCCCTCAGCAATTGAATTTCCTATAATCCTTTCTTATTGCTTGCGAAGGTCACAGAAGGACAAATTTCAGTTTACCTATTCAAAAGGGGGATGCAGCTTCTATTTAGGGCACAATACATTTAATTTTTTTGCTGATTTTTATATTTGTGTACTAAGCTTATGTAATATGTTTATTAGGGTCTGGTAGATGCACTTTGTAAAGCATGTGAACAGCTAAAATGGAAAACACCTTCTAAAATACAAAGGGAAGCAATACCAGTTGCCTTACAAGGAAAGGATATTATAGGGTTAGCTGAAACAGGTTCTGGAAAAACCGCTGCATTTGCTTTACCTATCCTACAAGCACTGCTGGAAAATCCTCAAAGGCACTTTGCATTAATTTTAACACCGACCCGAGAATTAGCTTTCCAGATATGTGAACAGTTTGAAGCATTAGGTAAGTATCAGTTTATGATTATGTTTCAATATTATGCAAAAAATTATTTATTTTTGTGTACATAATGATTTTTTATACTGATTTTTGGTAGATTTTGAGACTTATATTGTCCTGATATATTGTTGTAAAAGTTGGAGATGTGTGGTTTTGGGGGCTTTTACCAAGATGATTAAAGGTGGAAGACTGAACAAGCTATAGGGATGACACAAATAGTCGTTTTCGTTTCATGATTGGTCCTTGTTGACAGCAAGTTTGATTGGTTCAGGATCGAGGATCTTATTTATAGCAGTGAAATGAAAGGTTGGATTCGTTTACGATTTTTTATCTTGTGTAATATCATTTGTCAAGGTTTTTTTTTATTGTTTTTCTTTGCTTGTTACATGAGCACTAATTAAGATGATGAATGATAATATAGGAAGAATTTTTAAAAGATCAGTTATCTACTTATGACATGCACATATTGTAAGGAATGCTTTGATGTGTATAATTATTGCTTCTAAATGAAGGAGAGCATATAAGAAAAAACGGTTTATAAACTTTGTTAAATATGATCGTTTTCTCCCTTTAGCATGTCTTGCTTTACTTTTTTTTGAAGTATTAAATGTGTTTGACCATTTTGCACTACTGACATGTAGAATATGATTTTATATAGACGTGAACACATATTTATTTTCTAAGTTTAATAATATTTTTGGAAAAAAATGACATTGCGTTTAAAACTATTTAATTTTAGGTATATATTCGTTATTCATCTGACATGGAATATTTCAGTTTTGAACAAGATCAGGATTTATTGCATATTTTGTGTAAAATTAAAACTGCGTGAAAACCATCGACAGGAACTAAAATAAAAATGTCATTGGAAAAAATTATTTACTATAAATAAAAAAAATTTAACTTTTTGAAAATAATTTCCAAAACTCTGAACTTCTTTTAATAAATGCAATTTATTTTCCTGCTACCGAAAATTTAAATTACATTTTATATAAAACTAAATTAATTTTGACAGAATTAAAAAAATATTATGTGCAACGAAAGAATATGTGCTTCAGTAAACTAAACTTCCCTAATACTAAATTGGTTTGTTGATTTCTGCACCTACTTTCAAGAGTTGAAATAAGAAAATAAGCAAAGTTATTAGCAAATATAAAGCTCAAATTTGTCACAAAATCCTTAAAT
This sequence comes from Kuschelorhynchus macadamiae, assembly GCA_030620095.1. Taxonomy (NCBI): domain Eukaryota; kingdom Metazoa; phylum Arthropoda; class Insecta; order Coleoptera; family Curculionidae; genus Kuschelorhynchus; species Kuschelorhynchus macadamiae. The sequence continues at coordinate 176,650 of JAUTXW010003355.1, forward strand.
TAAACCACGAATTAAGATCAGCCTATGAGGTTGGTTCTAAACATTTAGACCCGGATTAAAATTAAATGGTTGCTTCAGTTTTGGTTGTGATTGGTTTGTTCATTTTGAAATGAAAACGGCTAAGGCAGTTGTACCCAATTTTTTTCCAATTTTGACACCATAATGTGACTTTTTTAAAATGATCATAATTTATCTAAGTGTTTGAGCGACAATATTTTCGAAGAAACGACTTTCTCAAAACACCTACATGTAAACAAAATTTGGGCCAACAATACCTTGGAAACGATCAAACTGATTCGTTTCAAATTTGCATCAAAAATATACTAGGTCAGTGTCTCAGGCAATTAATAATATATAAATAAAAATACTGTAAATAATGTTCGCATACATTTTTTTCTTGATACAGACATTTTTTTTCAAAAATATTTCGTAACCTTAAAACACAAAAATGTTTAGAAAATCCAACTTATATATGTCGAAAATTTTTGCCATTATAATCCTGTTGATACTACTACTCCTGTATAACATAATATATGCTTTATTACTACTTATCCGCCCAGTATAAATAAAATGCGTATTAACTACTATTAGACCCTTGTATGTGTATGAGGTTCAATAAACTCAGAAGTACCCAATTACAGACAAGCATTTGGCTACTCCAACTCGGCAAAAAAATGAATATCTGCAAGAAAAACTTAAACCAATTATTAACCACTGACCAAGCAATAAAAAGTTACCACATATTGAAAATAACAGTTAATTTTCTTAATAATATTTTACAAAATTGGGGATTTTTTACCCCAAATTGTAGCTACATTCCTAAAAACATTCAAATGATAATTTATAATTTCAAAAATACACAAGGAGTCGTTTTTGAGGCCTTAAGATTAAATTAAAATTATCTAAATATATACTCATTTAATTCTGACAGTGGCTTCATTCACGCTTTACTCTGGTTTTGTAAGAGGTGACTGGATACTTTTATGAGTTTTCAATTGATAGAATTTTTAAAATAAACATTGGTAAATTCTTTTAAAACTTCATTAAACAAAATTTCTTGACCTGGGACAAAAAAAAAATTGAAATTTATGCCTTGTAGAAAAATTATGGAGCTTTCGTTCTGTCCGTTCGTTTTTGCCTCAGGTGATACTGATCTCCCAAAATCATACTACTTTATTTATTTTATTTTATTTTACTAAACAAACGGATGAACCATTTTACAATATTAGCAATATATACTTAACAGTAAATGGACAGTAGAAAATAACTAATAACTAAATAAATAAATAACAATAGTAAGCCTATTTGAAACAGACAATGAACCGAGTTTTAATCAAGTAAGCAACATCTTTTTGCAACCAGTCTTAAAACCAGGCAGGGTGCAATTAAACACATCTATCTCATTTTGATGCTCATTAAGAAGTCGAAGAGTTCTCTCAACGGGGGCATGCATTCCATAATTGGTAGGGTGGTGCTTAACCCAGGACAAGTTATAGTTGCGAAACGCTCGAGAAGGAACATTAAGTTGTATTGATGATAAGAGTTCAGGACTGTCTGTCTGGCCATTAATAATTTTAAAGACGAAATTCAAGTCAAACAGCAAGCGCCTATCAGTAAGTGTGTGTTTAAATTCATAATTTGTAACATGTGGGTTCGATGATATTCTTCCATGATAATGTTAAGTTTATAAGCAGCAAATCGTTAAAATTTGTTCTGAACTCTCTCGATAACATCAGCATGGGATTGGTAATAGGGTAACCACACAACAGATGCATATTCAAGATTGGATCTAACTAAAGTACAGTAGAGGATTTTGCCAGTATTAGCAGAAAATTCAGAGCAATTTCTCAATACAAAACCCAACATCATCATACCCTTGAGACCAACCTTAGAGATATGTTCACGGAAACTTAATTTCTCGTCAAATAAAACTCCAAGATCCGTGACCATATTAACATGCTCCAATTCGACATTATTTATGCTATAGTGAGTCTCAATTCTATTATTGCCTTTGAAAAAACTAATGTAGCAGCAAAATTTAGAAATAAATTATTCACCACTGTCCATTGCCATAGGGCATTCAAATCATTCTGAAGAATTACTCTATCCTCAAGTCGCTCAATCGGCCAGTATAGCTTCAGCTTCAGCAGTCATCTGCAAACATGCTGACCTTACAGTGGCAAACTTGATCAATAATATCATTAACAAATAAATTGAAAAGAAGAGGGGCACAGTGAGAGCCCTGCGGCACCCCAGAGGGTACGTGGATTAGGGAGGAAATGTGGTTGTCAATTTTGACACACTGTGTCCTACCAGTAAGAAAGCTTTCCAGCCACTCAACCAAAGATGAAGAAAAACCCAACGCTCTAACCTTGGCAATTAATAGCTTAAAGACAACCCTGTCCAAAACCTTGGAGAAGTCAGTGTAAATTGCATCTACCTAAATTTTATTCTCCAAGGCTTCCATCAGATCCATCTCGTATCTAACAAGGTTAACAGTGGTTGATTTACCTTTAGAGAACCCATACTGTTCGTTATGCACTAAACCCCTGCAAGCCCAGCTAAGTTGATCATAGATAATGCTGACTGGACACAAACTCCCCTGTAATTTCTAATATCCTCTGCTTCACCTGACTTAAAAATCAGAGTTATATAGCTGTGCTTCCATAGATCTGAAAAAATGGAGGTTTGAAGAGACGTGTTAAATATTTTATGCAAAGGTTCAACCAAGGTACATATACAGTTTTTAATGAATATGTTAGGTATGTTATCAGGGCCACAGCTGACCCTATCCGGAAGAGCAGAAATCTTATTGTAAATCTCTAGAATAGAGACACCTTGAACAGAAACATCACCGGTGTTATTTAAGTTGTAGTCCGGAACAGGGCAATCTGAGCTAACATACACGCTTGAAAAATGCATGGCCAATAAATTCACAATTTCGTGACCATTCTGACCAACCTCACCATCAAAATGCGTACAATTTGGAAATCTATTAGATTTACGCCGTTCATTCACATGTTTCCAGAAGAACTTAGGATTCCGTGCAAAAGATCCCTCCAACTGCACTTCATGACATCTGGCAGACTCCAACTTCCACATTGCATGTAGCTCAGAAAATTTTACATAGTCATCGTGACTGCGGGAAACCATGAATTTTCTACGCAAAGCCTTTTTCTTAATAACAAGATCTTTCAATTTGGGGCTGAACCATTTGGGGAAATTCGAGTTTTTACTTCTCTTTCGAGGCACGAACACATCCAGGCAGTAATTCAAAACCTCATACAGTCTTTCGGCAACCAGGCAAACATCAACCCCATTAAAAAGAGCATTCCAATCCACACTTGCGAAAACGTCGTTAATGGCCACAAAATTAGCATTTCTGAAATCATAGTAGAACTCCTCGTAATGTAGATACTCGACATCAGTCGAAATTTTAAAGCAATAAGGTTCGTGATGCACACTATCTGGTAGCAAGACATCGCTAGCAATGATAGGCTTAATATAAGAAACGTGAGAGAACAATAAGTCTAATGATGTATTACGACTATTGGGTGTACAGTTCACTTGAAATAAATTTAGGAAGACAAAAACCTCAGCAACATTTTGGGCAGGATAATTCTCAGGGCAAAGGACCGTGACACCATAAGCATTGTTTTCCCAAGAGGCATCAGGTAAGTTATAGTCGCCAAATAACGTCAGTTATCTTCATCAGAGTTTGGAGGTAAATATACCCCTCGAGAATTAAGGTTCTGTTGGCTAACTTAATCTCGACAAACGCTTGTTTAATAGTATTATTGGACACTATTAATTTTCTAGACTTTAGTTTGTCGGAAACGGCTATAAGTACACCGCCGCCTCTGAGTCTGTCACTCGTGCGTTCACAGCGATCAAAACGATATACATTAAAACCCTGGAAAGCCACCTCATTTGATGAAAAACTATCACTAAGCCATGTTTCCAGAAGTATAATCAGAGTAATCACACAATCTGACCGAATCACGCAGGCCACACAATTTCGTATGCAAACCTCCAACATTTTGGTAGTAACAAAGAAGATGGTTTAATCGTTTTTTGGAACAGGGTCTTGGGAACCTGAGTTTTTTTAATGTTGCTGTATAAGGATTTCCTTCTGCATAGCGAACAGTCAGATTAATTTCACCATTTTCTTTTCTCCTGTTAAGTTCTTCAAATATCTTTTTAGACCCACTGAGCTTTCTTTAGTTCTTAAGACATTTTAATGACAGAGATGAATCCGTGAACATGACTTTCATGGGACGGGGCGCTGTCCCAGCACGGCCAATTCTAACATCTTTGAATTCCAAGTCATCTCTGATGTCAAGCCGTTGAAGCACCTCTGCTATACGAGTTTTATCGTGCTCAACCCTTTCATTTGGACTAGTGGATTGACTTTCCTGAATGTTAAAAACGATTATGTTTTTCGATCTTGCACATCTTTCCTGCAATTCTTTGAATACCTCTAACTGGCAAGGAGCAGTCTGCTGCACTGGTTCGCCAGATCCCCTAGTATTACTGTTCTTCAACCTCTCCAAGTCATCACATAATTCAGTGACTTTTTCAAGGCTATAAATAATAACATTCTTCCTGCGTTGCTCCTCCATCAGACTGTTTAAAGCAGACTGGATACCTTCTCTCTGATCAAGTAGGAGATTTAACATTTACCCCAACTATTCTGTTTTCAATTTCACCATTATCGGTTTTGCGTTCTTAAAATACGATTTTATACTCCTTAAATAAATCAAAGATCTACGCCTATCACACCCAAAATCTAATTCCCTGAGACACTGACCTAGTCTATTTTTGTTGCAAATTTGAAACGAATTAGTGTGGTCGTTCTCAAGTTATTGTTGGCCTAATTTTTTTTACATACACACATGCGTACAGACATTTTTTTTTTGGCAAAAAATAAGTTACGAAAATTTTTGCGATTACAATCCGGTTTATACTGCTACCCCTGTATAACATTATATATGCTTCATTACTAACTACCCGCCCAGTATAATTAAAATCCTACTATTAGACCCCCTTCTGTATGAGCCTTAATGAACCCTGAAAATTATCTACGTGTCTGGTATATATAATATATAAACCCACAGGGGCTATCAAAAGCCTGCAATAAATTAACGAACTTTCATAGGAACATAGGAATAAAATACACCTCCTACACCAGAATTTCTAAAAAAAATATGCTATACATACTTACTGCCCTTGTATAACATATTATATGCTTTACTACTTTTCCCAACAGTATAATAATGAAATTCATATTTATTATTACATTTTTTATGTGAAACATATACTACCATAAAAGCTCACAAAATTTAGAAAATTTGGGCCCAAATACTGAAAACCTGCCAATATTTTAAAAAAATCTCCAATTACACACAAGAATTTCTCTGCTCTAACATCCAATCGAATATTACTTTTATCAAACGAATAACGACTTTTAGCATATATTAGGAAAAGCAACTAATTTTCTTAGGAGGGTAAAGTGTGGCAACATTCAAATTTTATGCAGTCAAAAATACCCAAAAAATCATTTTTGAGACTTAAGGTAAATCCCTGAATTAAGTTGGCCTAAATATATATTCAGGGGCTAAAACCTCACCGTGTTTTATTGATATGCAATTTGATATATTTTGCCCTTGTGTGATTGTGTGAAATTATATTAAAAATATGTGCAAATATATACATACTTTTTTTAAGCCATATTCGAGTATTTAAGTATGTCATAGAAACAAATAGTAAATTTGAAAGTTCCGGATAATAGACTGAAGTTTCTGAATCTGACTTGCTCTTTTATGAAAAAAGTAAATAACTGTGGTTATATCCAGCTTTAAACTAAAGGTACCCTTTGGGGTTACCTTCATTTCAAAAAAATCATAACTTTTTAGTTTTAATCCGATACGGTCACTTTTCTGGCAAGACCTCACTTTTTGAAAAACATTGCCCTATAAGAATGTTTTTTCTTATCCTTGCTCTTTCAGAATCTTTTTTGATTTTTTTGAAAACATAAACCGTTTCGCCACCAGGGACCATTCAATGGACCCTTGTTTTTGACCAAAAAATGATTCGCGCCTATTTGCAATAGGCTTCATGAGACCATACAAAAAAACGTTACCCAAAAATTTCAAATCGATATTTTTTTGGACACTTATCGTGTATATAGGGAAAGTCTAAAAGAATTCTCGAAAATCCATTCGGCAGCCGCAAGTGTGCTCTAAAAACTGAAATTTAAAAAGTTTATCTGAAAGCATTTTCGAGATATAGCGACCGACAGCTAAAAATGTACCTTCTGACACTACGACACCAAGGAAGAATACAGACATTTTGAAAACGGCACGCGCATAATTTACTCACGTCGAGAGTTTATTACAAGAGATCTGGTTTAAATTGTGATTATGAAGAGTATTCCAATGTACGTCGGAAGTGAAATTTAAAACAGATATGTGTTGTGCTATGTACGTGACAAATACTGAGTACTTCGTTTCCAGCAATATTAATCACTTTTGATCATTGGTTATAAATCTCAAATCTGGCTTTTGTCTGCCAAGCAAAATGACCTAAATGACATGGCTCTTAGCACCACAGATGATATTGCAAACGTGTTTTATTGTCCCTTTTAAGCCGACTATTCTGATCATACTGACAATCATATAGATCTCTGATCATTCAGCCAGTATCATTGCTCCAAAACCAATCCTAAGAATGCCAAGGCAACAAGTCAAGATGACCCTAAATGACTGGGCCAACTACAAAGCTACAATAAAGAAAGATAGACAAAGGACTTTGTCCTGGGACCTAATAAAGTCAAAATGGCTTGGCTGCTCACAAGAAGCAGATGGCATATCTGCTCCCTCATAGGAGTGCTTACAGGCTACTGTCGACTAAAGAGATACCTGTCCCTGATAGAAATAGAAGACTCGACCTGTAATGCATGCAGGTGTAAGAGAGAGGGCTAGACTGTGACAGGACTTTTGTGGTGCTACAGTTCTATATAGAGATGCAGTTAAAAACCTTTGGAGGGATATCCAGATCTATGTACGGTCGGGTAGTTGTTTGGGGTGAGCTTTTGGTTTAGGCCTCAAGGACCAATTTTATGGTCTACCAGTTAGGCTTTGGCCTACCCTTAACTATACTACTACTAATACCTGTAATTCACATAAAATTTAGTAACTTTGTAACACCCTTATAATCTAACTTAGAGTAAATACGTGGATTTTAATTTTTTTTGCTTCTAATTTAAGGAATACATTTTTATTTTAGGTTCTTCCATAGGAGTTAAAAGCGTGGTAATAGTAGGTGGAATGGATATGATGTCACAAGCATTACTCTTAGCAAAGAAACCCCATATCATTATTGCAACTCCAGGTAGATTAGTTGACCATTTGTCAAACACAAAAGGATTTAATTTAAGGTATAAATTTTAATACATATAATATGCATTTTTATTTTCCTGTGAACTTATCTCCAATAAATAGCCCAAGAACACGTGTTTTCCCTCTTTATATGTTTCATTAGTTACAGTAAAATATAATTCAAAATATCTTTATTAAAAAACACACAAATATGGTTTAATGGCGTCCGGCAGTTAGTATGTCAAGACAGTAAAATTTAAAAATCTTACATGGTAGTCTAAAATACATAAAATTATCCAAACCGAAATAAAAAAAAATCTCTTCTTAAAATCTAGATCACAATTAAAAAAACTTTAAAATTAGATATTATTTTGATATTGACAGATACTCAGCAACAGTTTTAATTGTTTTTATAGTTTGGATTTCTATAGGCGGTTAAATGGTTTTACAGATGCATATATAAATGTTAGATGGTGTATATAGGAATGTTAAAATTTAAGGGTCTTGGAAATGATCTGTTTAAACAAAAATACCACACACCCGTAAACATACACAGCGTGTAAAATTGACAGCTGAAGCTGCCTAAACTGAAAAGAATTTCAATATTCTTAGAAAGCAACATAATGTAAAAAGCAGTTCGCTTCTTTCAGGTACCTCAGCACAGGACTGTTTAGGTTTAAATAGCACAAAGTTAGACTTTTCTGTATTTAACACTAGCTTGTCCTTTGAAAGGCATACCTCAGGTCTATGCAAGCATGTTTCCACCAGCCCTAGAACTTCCATATCATTAAATGATTTTGCAGCTATTAGGATAGTAGTATCATCTGCATAATATACAAGAGTGGTACCTGCTGTTTGCAGCCTTAGCCCTATGTTATTAATATAGAAGACAAATAGGAGAGGTTCTACCACATTTCCCTGGGGTATGCCTATGCTATGTTTTTGAACACCCGAAAGATCCTATGAATTGATACTCTCTGTCCCTTGTCCGTCAGTTAAGATTGAAACCAATCAAGTCAGGTTTCCCCTTAAAATGCACCCATAGCCAGAGCTTCTCTCTTCAAACATTCAAATATATTTCGAGAATTCCAAAAAGTCGTAAATTGCAGTGTCAATGTCTCCGCCTACAGTAAAGCTTTGCCGACATTTATTTATTTACCAGGGATCATAATAATGTATTTACATACGTCGTGAACCAAAAAAAATATAATTATTATCTGATGTTAAAGTACTAACACTTAAAATTACACTCAAAAACACTTTAAAATTTATTTAATATATATATATATATATATATATATATATATATATATATATATATATATATATATATATATATATATATATATATATATATATATATATATATATATATATATATATATATATATATATATATATATATATATATATATATATATATATATATATATATATATATATATATATATATATATATATATATATATATATATATATATATATATATATATATATATATATATATATATATATATATATATATATATATATATATATATATATATATATATATATATATATATATATATATATATATATATATATATATATATATATATATATATATATATATATATATATATATATATATATATATATATATATATATATATATATATATATATATATATATATATATATATATATATATATATATATATATATATATATATATATATATATATATATATATATATATATATATATATATATATATATATATATATATATATATATATATATATATATATATATATATATATATATATATATATATATATATATATATATATATATATATATATATATATATATATATATATATATATATATATATATATATATATATATATATATATATATATATATATATATATATATATATATATATATATATATATATATATATATATATATATATATATATATATATATATATATATATATATATATATATATATATATATATATATATGTATATATATATATATAAGAGAATATAACCGTTATCCAGCAGAAAACCTACAACGTAAACATTTACAATCATAATTACATTCAAAACATTTCAAATTTTAACATAAATACAACACATTTCGAAAAATGGCTTCTGAGGAGAAAATTATTAAAAAAAAAAATTAAAAACCATAATTTAAAAAATCAGCAATACTGTAAAAGGACTTCCCAATTAGAAGCTCTTTCACTTTATATTTAAAACTAGAAAAAGCGAGTTTCTTTATACCGGCAGGTAGTTTGTTAAGTAGTTTTACTGCAATAAAATTGGTCTTTTTTGACATTTTTTCAGTCTACAATAGGAGGCAATAAGCTTATCTCTATTCCTGGTACTGTAACAAGATGAAATACCATTAATGAAAAACATTTCATAATTCAATAATTTTAGGTAAAATCAATGGGGCACAATTTTTGCATTTCTTAAAGAAACGAAAAAAGCTTGGTGTCGAGTTATAGGTGGTATCTTTGGTTATTAACGGTTTTGAATTTGTTGAGATACAAAATGATCCGTATACCGCGTGATTTTAAAAGACATGCAAAAAGGTGAATATTTGAATTGACTTTTTGTAACATTTATTTTTAAATATCTTATACTAATATCTTCAGATGTATTTCGAATTTTGTTGGTATCCCTATTACCAATTTCGTCTTGACAATAACCAACTTATGTTTGTATTATTCCTAGGCCGTAAAGCAGTATTGTAAATAACCTTCACCTATTCTAAAGCAAAATATTAGAATATTTATACAGGTAGTGCAAAAAAAACAATAATTTTTCCTAAAATTTTAAGTGGCCCTGGACTGAAACGTTAATGCACACAAGTATTATAAAGCCTTACTGAATTACCAGAAGTAAGACACTTATGATATGGCAGATAATGTACATACAGAGAAGGTTTCATAGGGCAAACTTAGAGGTGAAAACGGGAAAGGTTTGAAGAAAAACGCCTTCGTCATCCAGTGGCTTTTTGGGACTGGAGTAGTTACAATAAGGGGTAGTTTTATGGATTACCCAAACCATGCATTTTACCTGTTTGTGCCTTTTACGCAAAATGTTGGCCAGGAATTTATACTTATAAATGTTAACGAATCTCCTTTGGTTATAAAAGTAACAACAAAATTAAAAACATGTCTAGAGATATTAGTATAAGATATTTAAAAATTAATGTTCCATAAATTCCATGTTACAAGATGTACTAGATAGCGGAGAGATCGCGACCAAATTGAACTGCTCTGGGTCCAGTTTTAGGTTGGTACGTCGATGATGGCGGAAAACTTCACTCATATTGTTTAAAGTTCTCTCCTAGTATTATGATATACCAATAGGAGAAGCTGAAGGAGTTAAGTTCTGGTCCTATAGTACAGGCCATCAGATGTTGGAACATTGCCGCAGCGGAATCCCACTCGAATAGCATAACTCGGAACTATAATAACCACATATTGGGAAAGGAGAAAGCGATAATAGGCTTACTCTCTCAGGAAAGTGGGACCTGCCAAAATCCTTGCTTGAGATTGAAATTGGAAATTTGAAGCCTGTGCAAGATGGCATTAATATACAATAATGGGTAGGCATCTTTGCGAGAGGCGGCGTTAACTTTTTGGAAATTATGCAAAAAAGCAATGTTTTACATCTTTCTTGCGGTGTTTCACTTCCAGTGAACATCATGGGCTCTCAGAAGGTCTAGTGATCCCTTCTTTAAGCATTTTTTTAACTTTGTTATTATTAATCTCTTGCATTCTGGGGTTTTATGGACGGTATCATTGTGTGATAGGGTTGGTGTTTTCGAGGTGATTGTTAATTTCAACTAAAGGAGTGTTCCCTCAAAATTGCGTAGTTCTTGGTTCTGGAAAAATGTAAGTTGACGATCTTGTTTTGTTAGAGTCAGCTTTAGTCCACTCTGAATTTTGCCTATAGGTCTTCCCGTGTCGGAAGTAATAGTTTTGGTATGCCTTTACAGTCAGTGTGGAAGTGTCAAGGTTTTTCTCATCTCCAGCAAATTTCGTCCCATATTCATGACAGCCCTGGACATCCCGGTGGTCCATCTGGTACGCGTATTGCTGTTATTGTTGGTTGGTGTTAATCTCTGTTAGCATTCGGTTGTGTGAGTTGGTCCTGGGCGCGCGGGTGACTTTCCGTCGGTATATTGCGGTTCCTGTTAGTTACTGATATTCTCTCGCTTGTGAAGTGTGCAGTTACTCGGTGGTTGTAATAAGAGTTCTTCAGCTGCTCCATGAGTAGCTCGATTTCCCTAACAATCTGTGAGACGGTGACGTCGATTCTACTGTCGGTATACGGGCAGCAGGTTTCGGTAAACCACTTTAATTCTTGATCAGGTCCAATTTTGTCATGTCGGCATATGAGGGCTATATGTCAAGTTATATACCGACTGGACAATTCACTGGTTCTTTGAAGATGGCGACTAATTTCTTCCAAACTATCGGCGTAGTTGTGGAAAATTGAATGTGCGGAAGTCGATTAGAAACTCACTCCAGGACTTCCATAGTTGAGAGTTATTTCAGAACGAGAGTGTTGCTTCTTGCAGGAGCTCGGGTAAACTTAGCGATGTTTTTAGCGGTTGAAATCTCTTGTGGTTGCTCAATAAAATCTACAGGATTTTGCCACTATTTTATATCAATATTGCTGCGATCTGTTGATCTGCCTGTGCACTGAATAACTCAGAAACTACTTATCCGATTGACTTGAAATTTTGCACAAAAATCAAAAGGGAAAAAGGGTTAAACCCATAAACTTTTTGTGCGAATCGTGTAAGGCAAAGCAAAATGTTTAAATATTCGATAAAGTTTCGTTTCCTGGAATAAAACCTTTACTTTTTTTATAGACTATGTAAATAAAGATAAAAAATAAATAAATAGTAATAATAATATAAAAATAAATTAAATTAAATAAGAACAAAAGGTAAACTCGCCTTTAATCTCAACTTCCCTCATACAGAATTCTACTACCCACAGATTACATTTTATATATCTTTATAGGTGTTTATTAATTACCAAAAAAACTGAAATAAATTACTGTTTACAGGATTTGTATACAGTTGTTACCAAATAATGATATTCATATGTAAACTGCATTACCTGTACATAGTGAAATTCTGCACGAGGGATGCTTCTGGGTAAAGCGAATTTATCTATTTTTAGTTATAAAAACATCGTGATTTAAATCATTGATAATTTTAAAAAAATTAAAGTGATTTAAATATCTGTTAAAATCGGTGATTTAACTTAACTGATTTTAATTAAAGCAACCCTGCTTGCTATGCTTGTATTTATGAATTATATACCCGTCAAATTGATTTATTCTTCTTCTTTTCTAATTCTTTTGTTAATAGCTATTTGACATGTAAAAATTATGACGTCAAACACTTGTTTTTATTGCCGCTCCCCGTATTTTTTAAGATCAGTGAATAATTTAAAAACATTTTATCTAACATGTCCTATACCTTAAATAGCCTGTTTCTTGAGTCCTCATATGTTATGTATCTTAACTTCAGAATATACATATTAATTTTACTAATAGGTTTTTCCTCAATGATGAACACCACATATTGAATATTTTAGTGAAATATATAATTTCGTCACTACCTCTGAGTTTACAGAGAAACTTTGCTATAAATATAATTTATGGATGAAATAATTTAATATCAATACATGTTTTAGAGCACTAAAATATCTTGTCATGGATGAAGCAGATAGAATTTTGAATATGGACTTTGAGGTTGAAGTAGATAAAATTCTGAAAGTTATTCCAAGAACAAGGAGAACATTTTTATTTTCGGCGACCATGACAAAGAAAGTGAAAAAACTTCAAAGAGCTTGCTTACAAAATCCAGTTAGAGTTGAAGTTTCTACCAAATATCAAACCGTTGAAAAGTTGCAACAGTATTACATTTTCATTCCTGTAAAATTCAAAGTAAGCATTTTCTTTTTAACTCAATATACCATAAAACTTTACACCTTGAGTTTTGGGCACTTTGTTAGAGCAATAGTTCTCAAGTTTTTTTTTGAGAAATTTTTCGAAAATGATATATATGAAGTATAATTTAAACAATAAACAATTGAGGAATTAAATGGAATATCTTGAACTATCGAATATACAATGGAAATTATTGTTCAGTAATGCACCATGTTGAGAATTAATTTTCTTTTTTGTTTCTAAAATTATAATTATTATTAAGTTAAATAATGTTTTAAAATTTTATTGTGCTAATAATTAAATATTAAAATTTACGACGATTAAAAACTCCACAAACTAACAATTTGAAGCACGCCCATGACTGCGCGTACTACTTGACCTAGTATCAAATATCTAAATTTTGACTTTGAGATATTCTCATCAAATTTTATATTTTGTTTTCGCCTATGATTATATCTTAATTAAAATAGTCAACTTAATATATATATTTTTCAATTTTCAGTCTCTTCGACCAGGACTTTCCAGGTCTTTAATTGCAAATTGAGGTGAAAATTTAAAATCGCCATATCTTAAAAGTTAAATTTCTGTTATAAAAATAGCCATCATTTTATCAGTTTGGCAGGTACACATAGACCACATGATGCCTTCAGTGTGAACTACATATTAATATGGATCTCTATTTAGTATTGAGAAAATAGTTTTCATTCAATAAAAAACTGTTTAAAAGAATTATGATAAAGCAAATTAACATGTTAATAAACAAAAAGATATATATTTTTGAAACTGAAAAAAAACATTCTTTTATTTTGGACATTTTGTCTATAAATAATAAGCTTGAAAAGAAAACACATTTTACAGTTACTCTGGTAACCTCTTGTTTGAAATGTTTTTTAAATATAGATTTTATAGTAATCAGGAATGACAAATTGTACATTATTGTTAGAAATACTCATTATTTGCTCCTTTTGATACCAAACATAATTTTTTCCTTTTCCCCTTTAAAATTATTTACGAAAGCCTGAAACATTCGGTTTTTGTGGACTAATGCTATTTATTATTTTTAGGATGTTTATTTGGTTCATATTTTAAATGAGTTAGTAGGAAATAGTTTTATGATTTTTTGTTCTACTTGCAATAATACTATAAGAACAGCTCTAATGTTGAGGAATTTGGGATTTACTGCTGTACCTTTACATGGACAGATGTCACAGAACAGGAGACTAGCTGCCCTTACTAAGTTTAAAGCGAAAAGCCGCTCTATATTAATATCAACGGATGTAGCTAGCAGGTTTGTACATTTATTTAACTAGAATTTTCATTTGGATCCTTATCTATATGTTTTAATATTTGCGTTTGAAGACAATACACTGAAGATTTCTTATGGTTTCTAAGATAAATCGAAACTATACCGGAGGTGCTATTAGATTTTTAAAAAAATATTTTTATATTCTTCTAAGTAAAAGTGGGCTGTAAAGTGACAACTTTGCGGTTATTACAGTAGCCTAACCTAATCACCCACTATAATGTTGACAAAAGCTAGAATTTCGCTGTAATGTGTACTGTAAAGCTATGCTTAGCTGTAAAATGTCTTTACTGACACTTGAAAGGATCGATTACATTTTCGATTATGTCTGTTAATCTGACGATAAAATTTGTCTCTGGTTAATCTAAGTTATTCAAAGTCAAAGTCAAAAAATAGCTTTAATGTCTAAAATGTTGATTTTCATTGTTGACAAAGCCATTCAAGAATACAGAAATGCAGTATATAAGCTTACATAAAAGTTATATTAGAAAGCAAAAAAGTATAACCAACAGTAAAATCTAAACAAAGTAACCATATAACTATACTCGAATGATTTTTAAATTTATACGAACAAACAAGGAGAAATTATTTAAAGTCAAGTTCAAAAAGACTTATATGTCCAAATGTTACTTAGATGAAATAAATTAAGTACATATACTTATACCTATATAAACTAGTCATATTTAAAAATCATACATTAAAAATAACAAAAAATAAACAAAATAAAACCAAACGATTTGCAGAACATAGTCTAAAATTCTCACATTTAAATCACTCTAAATGGCCGTTAAAAAATTCTTGAATATTATAATATGCATTTTTGAGTAATAACCTTTTAACACCCTTTTTAAAGCTTTTCGGGCATAATTTCTTGTATAGATTGCGTATATGCTTCTCGAATTTTAAGGAACTATCAATTATAATACCTAACCACCTACTTTCATCAGATCTAACAATAATTTCGTTGTCCAAATAAATGTCAACAGTTACACATTTAAAATTTAATATTCTTGTTTTTGTAGTATTAAAAGACAGTACGTTTGCATCGCAACACCGTTTAATCTTATGTAGGTCACAGCTTATCTTTTCCTTAAGAACATCCCATCAGTGCCATGCCAAACACTGGTAGTATCGTCAGCAAAAATTGTGAAATCACCCTGGATCTGCAGATTAGGAAGTTCATTCACATAAATTAAAAAGAGCAGAGGTCCTAGTATAGATCCCTGAGGCACCCCAGCATTGATGTTCAACTCTTGAGAGTTGTCATTGTTGAAAACAATATTCTGAGAAGTGTTCCATGGTCCACAAAATCAAAGGCTTTTGAAAGATCACAGAACACCGCTGAGGCGATTTATCCAGATTTTAGGCCAATATACAGGTGTTCCAGGAACTGAAAGATAGCATCCCGGTGCTCCTTGAGGTTTGGAACCCAAACTGATAGTGCTCATCAGGTCATGCTTATTCAGAAACGACACCATTCTTACCTTGACAAGTTTTTCGACTATCTTTGCTAATGTTGGTAGTAATGAGATTGGCCTAAAATTTGATGGGCTTTGACTATCTCCACCTTTATAAACCGGAATGACCACAACCTTCTTTAGGCAGAGGGGGAAAATTCCCCTAGTGAAGGACAGTTTATAACCTCAACTAAAATCTTTAAAGAAGTATTTGTCAGTTCCTGAAAAACCTTTAAGGAGAGTCTATCCCATGCATCATTTGGGTTTTTAATTTCTAAGAGAGTTGATTTTATTTCAATAACAGTGGTAGGAGCAAAAGAGAATATCTCATTCACTGACACATAGAATAAGTAATCCTTGGGATCATTTCTTTGTGTAATTTTTTTAGACAATTCTCCAGCAATAGTGCAGTAAAATGAATTTAATTCATCAGCACACAAATTGCTATGTATCGGAATGACATTTTTATCCCTCAAATTATTCACAATCTTCCAGGCTTCTTTTGATTTGTTAAAAGAAAGAACAATGCGCGTCACTAGATTAAATGAATTCAAAAGGTTAGTAAGCACCTGGGTATTACAATTTAAATCCTCCAAATTGTTTATATTAAGATCACCACTCAAAATCAAAGGCGCATTGACAGGCTATATCAGAAGGTAGTGACCTGTAAATACCCAAAATGTAAATATTCAGTTCAGGACAGTATATTACTGAAAATTCAAAATTTTTTTCCTGTAATAAGTAATCAAATCTATTAATACAAACGAATCTATAACTCTGAAAAAAAAAAACAAGACAATATGTAATACTAACCGTTCAACCATAAACCATTTAAACCGTCATAATTTGCCCAGGACAGAATATGCTTGTTTAACCAAAATGCCAAAAAACGTTGATGCCATCAAACATATCATAACCACTTCTCCTACATTACTTTTTCTCGCAGCAACGGCATGCTGTTTGGTAGTTTCTACTTCCACGTAGTCTTCTACAAATTTTAAGTTTTACACGCTATTTTACTGTCACACAACCTTAACAGGTGTGCTTTGATTATAAAAAACCCGAGATGTAATAGGCCGCAAAGAAGAAGGCGAGTTTTTGTAGTTTTTAAAATATTTTTTTTTATGACAAAAAACATTGGATTTTGTAATTGATTAATGCAAAGGGCAAATTATTACATATATAAACCAAATTTTGCATATTTTATATTGTTAACTGTATTTTTTTACCAGTATGTAAAAAATCACCTAACTACCATAAAATTAAGATAAACAACACAAAACACAAATGTTCGGGAATAATTTAAAATTTCTGGCTTTCTTAAGTTATTTTTAATAATATCTCATTTGCTTAATATTCTTTTACCATTATTTTTTTACAAGCATACATATATTTTCAGTATCCGATAATATATACCAATACAGTTTCGGCATTTAAATCCGTTAAAATTGATTATCATATCCATATAAACTAGAAAGCAGTATACTTCAAGAAGAAAAGATAGAAGTTCATATTGTTTTAATTTAAATAAACATTTCCCGCATACTAGGTTTAGCTGACGAGTAACAAAAGCTAACATAACAGGAAGCTTTCTGTTTTTCCCTGTATTATGAAAAATCATTGAAAATATAATATTCGAGATTGATGGTTCGCGAATTTCTATTCCATATAAGCAATGTAAATCATTAAAACCTGTTTATAAGGAGGTTTTATATATAAAGCATTTAAAAATCTCGCCTAAAAGGTAATAGGATTCCGGTCGAATTTCGCAAGTTATATACAAATTCAGGAAATTTTAGTCAGGGTATGTCAAGAAAAATTCTTCCTTGCATACAGACCCCCTTGTTAACACTCTACAATTCGAGTGTTTATATAGGAGTTGTCCGAGTTAAAAAATTCCGTATTCGTAGTCGTGTCCATTGAATGCCCTCTGGTGGCTAAAGGTTCAAGTTTTCGAAAAAAAAAACAAAATATCCCGAAAGATCATAAAAATTAGTTTTATTGAAGATTACTATAAGAGAAAATTAATGAGGAGGCAAGAAGATACAAAACTGCGTCTCAATTTTGCAGCTAAAAATGCCTTAGAAGAAAAGCTACTTGCGTGCAAAGTACCATCATTTTTTGCCGTTTGGTGCGTTTCCACTTCACTGATAAACATTAAAATTTATTATAAATTAGCCTTACCTCTTGAAGTTCTGGTGTATTTTTTTTTTGAAAAAGCACATTGATGCCTCGAGGACTTACAAAAAAAGCGACCCCATGGGATAAAAACCAAAAAGTTACGATATTTTAAATATTTAATACAATATTCTTAATTTGAACGTGAATATAAAAGAGGCTAATTAGATTTTTGACAAATCCAAGAAAAGAAAATTAAAAAGCTCAATCTATTTTCTTTTGATTTACCATTTGTTTTCAAAATGAACCAAAATACCAGGATATCCAACTAAAAAGAAAAAAGCACAATTTTTAATTTTTGAGAGATTAAGTCACTTAATAATATGGCCTGCCTTGAAAGAGGTCGGCAGGTCTTTGCTGTCACGCCATTATAGAATTTTGATAAGTCAAACTTGGGATGGGACTTAGCCAAATTTTAGGTTTTGCGTTGCTGTTCGCGTTATGTTCGTAGATGAACAATGAAAATGCTACGTACAATCACATATTAAACATGCCCATTTTAGCGGATGAAAGACAAACATTTAATCTGTTTTGTTCATCCTTGGCGTTGCTGTGATTGTTTGTGATATTTTCTATTTTCAGTTCTGGATATTTTCTTTATTAAAAAAAATTCCCGATACATAAAAATTTGAATGTGTGAATAGATGAAGATATTAAAAAAAAGGATATAATTTCGGTAAGTGGATATGTATATATCTATGTTTATATGGTTTCCAGCGATATAGTTTTTTTTTAATTATACGGGTTTTCGCGGTCTTGAGTATTCATGGGGATGTTTATCTGTTCCAATCTATGCTTTATACGAGATGTAAAAATATGATGTAAAAATATTTCGGTCCGAAATTTTTTTTTATAAGCTTCTGTAGGTTTCCTTTGTACAGATGCAAATATTTTGCTTGTTTTTTATGCTAGTACAGATCGATATATAATCTTGAGCGCTAATTGAGGCTCTGGTAACATATTTTATTTCACACTGTAGTAAATCTATTTACCCTATACTGATTTGCCACTGGTTAATCGAAAATTATAGTATCTGATACCGTAATGTGTTGCCTAGCAACACCACCATTTTATTGTTATTAAGAAGCAAATATTGGTCATTGTTGACTTCTCGACATTTTGTCACTAAAAATATAAGAAATAAAATTTCTCATTTCAAAACGGAAAATACCGGATTTTCTTAAGATCCTGCCAAAAATATACGGGGGCCCCGGTCGGTTTTCTATCCAAATTTTCCGCTGAGAAATGTGTTTACATCGAAAATAGTTCCCGTATGTTTGGTATACGTTTGGGAATTTCCGATCGGTGGTTGATATTGGGATATTTACCCGGTTCATAGTTTATTAGATTATAAATTCGAAAAAGTTTAGAGAATATAGAAATGACATTACAATACCGTATTATTTACGGGTATTATGCAAGTATATTCTGTTTTATTACAAGTGTATATGGGGGGGGGGGCTAAGCGAGCACATCTCACCACTTTTTTGATTGGGAGGTGGGGGTCCCTGCACCTGTCCCCGGCCGCGTCTACTTGTCTGATTAGTTGACCTTGACTCCACCTGCATTGATCCTCGTGCCTCATAAAAATATTTCACTGGCGTTGGTGCCGTTGTTGGAGCGGTTGATGGCTTTGGTAGTGTGGCTGATGTTCGTGCTTGTATTAACACTGTCAATAGCAAATGTTGCGGCACCGGTTCCTGCGGTGAATGTGTGGATTCACACAATATTATGGGGGCATTGGTATTGCAGCTGATGTTGCTGCTTGTGTAAACACTGGCGATAGCAATTGTTGCGACACTGGTTCCTGCGCTGAATGTGGGGAACTACACCACATCAGGGTTTCAACCGGACACGTTAACACTGGCGATTGATTGCGAATTCGTGGGTGATACCATGCCGACATCCACAAGTAACTGTTGCCGCTCTTCTCATTATTGAAAGAACTTGTCAGAATAATATTATTAGCCGACATTTTATTTCCAAAAATGTGTGTTAATTGTTCAACTCAAAAGGATATAAATGCAAGTTTAATATTTGATTCAAACTAAAGATTCCAGGAGAATCATGATAATGTAAAGCATAAAACGCGAAAAAAAGTAAAAAAAAAATTATAAGAAAAAACCGCTGGTACCACGCCAGTACTAGCCAGTGTGCGTGACTAACAAGTGATTTTTAAGCAGCTTGGGACGCGGCAATCGTATTTACTTTGCGCCAATTATTCGTAAGGTTCATGTGCTTCCCAGTGTCTGTTGTAAGTTGCTCTTGTGTAGTACTCCAGTTGTTCGTGCCTTTAAGTGTGTGCATATCCCTATCTTATTTCTAAATACAAATTAATTTTGTGTTGTGGTTTACAATTTTGTTTTGTGTTTTCAGGTTTGGTTGTAAAGTTGAAGGAAAAATTAGTGTTGAGGTAGAAAAGAAAGAGCGCAAAGTTGGAGAGGAGAGGGAAATATTATGGTTATACTCACCAATTTCTGATGCGTCGAGTGAAGATTAAATCGAGAGCGTTACGTATTTGCATTTCGACCAAAAATCAATAGCTCTTGTCGATCAAAGCTGTGGTGAAATTGTAGGTGATGTTGAAGTGTATCCTGTGATACAAAATTGCAATCATAGTGCACCGAGATATCACTGCTATTCAAATGAAATTTTCGAAACATCATCTGAAGGGGATCCGAATATATGCAAAACAAATTTAGAAAGAAAACGTTCTGCCTATTCGGACTATGTTACAAAAGTCAATAGAAAATTAAAAATCGATTATTTATTACTTTAATTTCAATGAGTCAAAAAATTTGAATAAATTACTCTCTCAGCTGTAAAAAATAAAATACAAAGACAAGGTGAGCGTCTTTTAAATTTAGGCAGTATATTTTTTAAAAATTCCTGCTTTGGTTGAAAATCTTAGGTGTAACTATATAAAAAATAAAAAGAAATCCAAATATACAAGAGAAACTAAATATATAAGCATTCATTTTAAAATGACTCTATTCACAATCGTCATAAGAAACATGAAAGAAGT
The DNA here is from genome assembly GCA_030620095.1 of Kuschelorhynchus macadamiae. Lineage (NCBI taxonomy): Eukaryota > Metazoa > Arthropoda > Insecta > Coleoptera > Curculionidae > Kuschelorhynchus > Kuschelorhynchus macadamiae. The sequence continues at coordinate 197,975 of JAUTXW010003355.1, forward strand.
ATATTTGAAAATAGACACAATTCATAATCCAGATGAATATTTGATTAATGGTAAGTATATTTAAAGTATTCTCTAAAAATTATGGTATAATATGTTCTATATTATATTATATTTTATTTTACTTTATTATGTTAAATTATATCATTTTTGTTTCAGTTGATGCAGAATTCTTCAGGAATAATGCTACTCGACGTGGTGAGGGCTGTAAAGTTGATATTAATCTTAATGCTTGGATTCTCATCTGAGAACAAACATCCACAAACGCAATAGCATTATCAAGTATGGAAATTGAATTGCTGCATACAAGGTTTACTCACCAAAAACTCATGTTGACTTTAACAAGTTTCAACAAGACATTTCCAGCAAAGTTGTAACAATAATTCGACAGTAACAACAACTATATACACCCGTCAAAATAAATGCAGAGCTGTTTGGCATCTACTACTCGTCCATTTTGAAGTCTCTATCAGTTAAATCATTTAACACAGCCTTCCATAACGTTACTGAGACTATGACGAACTATTCTGACAACCAAGGCAGATGAACTACCTGAACGCGATTCTGGTAAGTTATCATTCATAGACTCATATCAGTTTTTACCAGAATCTCTTGAATCACTGTCTAATATTTTAGATAATTCTCAATGTCTTGAAATTAGCAAACATTTTTCAGGCCAGGAGCAATTTAGATGTTAGGCAAAAAGGAGTTTTTCTTTATTCTTATGTTGATTCCCACGAAAAGTTGAAGGCAAATCTTTACCTTACATTGATAAGTTTTATAATGATTTAATTGGTAAAAACATTAGTAATGCAGATTACAACAGAGCTAAAGAGGTATAGAATGTATTCAATTGTTCAAATATAGGTATTTGTGGTTCAACAGAAAAGTTGAAATTAAACAACTTTATTTCATTTTTCTTAGTGTTAATGTTGCTCTTTTTTATTTATTAGACGTTTCGACCATTCAGGGTTATCTTCATCAGTGATTTTTTTTGTCAAATGAAGGAATTTTTTCAATTTTTTCATCCTTCCAAGGTTAATTTTTTCTACACAAATAACATTTACAACGAGAACACTTAAATTTGTTGCATATAATATTACAGAAAATGACCCAATTGTTAATAATTATATGAACCATGTATTGAATTTTGTGGAAATAAGAATCAATCTATTGTTCTAAGTGAAGATGATTGGAAGGAACTACTAAAATATTTAGGTGTTATAACAAACTATTTCTTCGTATCCAACGCCTATCAAGAAACTATATTTTTGAAAAATATATACCTTCTTTTTGAGAAACTTGGTCAAATGCCAATAGTAAGGATTACAAAAAATGATGATTATGTATGTTTTGGAAATGAAACTGTGTGCAGATTATGGGAACAAATACCTCTAATCGAATAAATTAAATATTTTGCAAAAACAGTAATTTAAGAGTTTCTTCGATATTTTTAAAAAAAAGTCTGTTTTGCGAACCCAATTGTCTTCAGAAAGTATATGATATACTCTATCTCCAAAGAAAACCTCAATAGTAAGAATGTTTGTACTATGTTAGAATTACTATGGATGTATCCAAACCAGCTGGAACAGAAGTTCAGAAAAAGAAAATTTGAAGAAATCGGTAAGTTTTGATGAAACTAAAAATCAACTTCATGGAAGTTTACATATAGAAAATCGCATATGCTGCCTCAAGAATTTGTAGGACAACAATATTTTAAAGAACAAATTGATTTATGTGAAATAATGTTTAAATCTGTATTAGAAAATATGTTAAATATGCTCATGAAATAAAACAATATTATTAAAAAATTGTGTTTTATTGATAAATATTTTACAAAATATCCTTTTTTTTAATAACCATGGGTTATGTGTTTTGTCTAATACGAGCCATTTAACTAATACCCCTTTTCCTTTTCTTATAATTTTTTCAACTATGTCTGAATGTTTGACGTTTTATAATTTTTTTCTATAGAAGCCTCATTGAATATTTGATTTGTTTCCATCTTCAAGTAAATGTGTTGTGGGATTTGTAAGTTCTAACTTTTTTATTCTAAAAATGTCATTTGGCCAGTTAGATATGTAGCTTTTAGAAAATATTTCACTGGCTGCTTATACGAAAAAAGTCATCATTTTTTTTTTAATTGGGATAAACGTTTTTTTTTATATATGAGTCATTTATTATTTTAAAAGTATTTTTTTTCGTGTCCTTTATTAACAGAATTAGGTTTTTTACCAGTTGTAGAGTGTACTGTATTAATGTACTCTCCGACGGTTTCAGGTAATATATCTAACCATTTATAATTTCCTTGTAGACTAAATTTTTTCCACATCCTATTTTGTAATTTTCAGTTGACTTTCTCAACGATTCTCGCTTTCAAATTAGAAAAAGTGTTATAGTGATAAATTTTAAACTGGTCCATTAGCTTTTGGATATCTTTGGAATAGATTTCTGTCCCTTTAACCATTTGTATATTTTTTGGAACATCTTGCAAGAGTTTAATAGTTCCTTTTACATTATTGATAATTTTCTTTATTGCAGCAGCCACCTCTACCAGTTTTTGTTTTAACAGGTAGTGCATAAACGAATTTAGAAAAGGTATTGATTACCACTAAATCTCTATCCTCTATTAAATTTTGAATAAGGTTCCATTTCCACTAAATCTGCTTGTAACAAATTATTAAGTCCTTTCATTATTACTCGTCTTCTTTTAAAATTTCTTCTAGCGGGTAACGACTTCCGCCTTAATTTCATTCATTTTCAGTTTTACACTTCTCCTTGAACCCGCTCATTAGAGTCGTGATTTCTGCGAGAAATATGGGTTAGTTTTTGATAGAGTATCCATAAACTCATCTAAGTCTTTTTTGTAATCAAAAGGATCTTTTTTAAAAAGTAATTCATACTAACCTGGCGTACCATTGTAGGTTACACCCTCCTCATTTTTTTCTTTATCAATGATTTCATTGTTGTTCTTAGAAGAAATTTGTTCGTTTCTAAATCATACAAAACAATACCAGAATTGTGATCAAACATATGTATTGTAACTAACTCCATGAATTCTTCCAACTAATCTATATACTGGAGTGTTAAATAATTGTTGAATTATTTGTCTCGTTTGTTCTAAAATATCAGATAGATTTAAGTTTTCTACAGTACTATCATCTGATGGAAGTGTAGTTTCAGCTATGATGCTTCTATGGTAGGAAAATTACTAGCAGATAAAAATTCTTGTCTAAAAATGAAGACAATTCTGTAGGTAAAACGGTTGTCTTCCCGGTTTTTCGTTTCACTCTCTTGGATTTTAGCAATAGTTCAAATTAATTGCTGTATTGGTTGTGGTATCGGGTGAAATGTTTTCTCTAATTGGGTTGAGGCTTCCGACTTTAAAGTTTGATATTTTTGTTTTATTGCCTTTCTTGATTTAACTAACTATAAGTCTATGAAAGAATAAAATTTGTTCTGTATCTGTCTGATTTTAAGACACATTCCTTATCGATTAAAACAAAGCCTTAATCTTCTTTAAATTTCTCAAATCTCATGTCCATGATGCAATAGTCATATATAGTATATATGTGTCTTAAGCTAGTATAATCCTGTTTAAATAAAATTAGGAGGTTTACATTTTCACGTATAAGGCTTTTTTAGAATTGATGAATGCCAGAAAAATAAAAAACAATCTATATTTTTGTGTCTGCCAAATGTAAAATAATCTCTTATAACAGTTTTATTATGTCACGAAATATTATCAAATATAAAAACTGAATTAGGCTTAATATTGTGGGGGATATATTTTCATCATTGTCATATTCAAAATAACCAATTTCTTTAATTGGTTTCAACACACTTCTTAATTGGGTTGATGTAGCGATTTTGAGTATAAATAAACATGTTAAATACTGTGTGTGTCTAGGGAATAAACAAGTCAGTTTGCAGTATTGCGGACCGAGAATAGAGTTGGAAAAAAAATTAAGTAGGGGGATAGTGGTATAAATCCATTTGATGCTGCATGTAAGTATTCCGACATAGCATACTCACAATCTAATAATTTATAAAAGACACGAAGATCTTGGCAAAGAGTGAAGGCCAAAGATTCTTCATTTGGTTGAGAAAACTGCGGCTTTGATGCTTACGGGTATTATGAAACGAAAAAAGGAAGTTTGTTATGGGTGTAAAAGTATCCAAGGGTGGAAAACTAGATGAAAAAAAGCGCATTATAAACCCCGAAAAACATTGGTGGATTTGGTTGGACTGATTTTGAGTCATTATGAGTATATCTGATATAGAGGATAAAAATAATAAATTATACGTAAGCGGTAAAGTGATTATTATACCGGAAGGAACTTACGCCATAACCAACTTAGGTACATTGATAAATTGTGGTATTAAATGCAGTAAAGAAATTGATTTCACAAAAGATAATTTAATAGGAAAGCTTTTAATGCTTTTAATGCTAATAAATGAGAAATTAAACCACATGAATCTGATAATGCCGTAAATATTTCCAAACTTAATTTTATTTGTATTGATTGTAACGTTTGTGTAGGATCATTCATCAACGGTAAACCAGTTCGCATAATTCACTAGTTTTTCCTAAGGTATGGTTTCCAATCAGCTTTCAAACAATCAACAACTTGTAAAAATAATCAATTAAGATGGCCACCTTATAAATTTTAGAAACGAAACCCGTCAGATTGTATTTAAAAACCAACAGTAATGGTTATTCGATATAATAGACCATTTGTATCTAAAATTGAACCTGTTGCAGTTAGGAAGTCTTATAAAAAAGGATAGCCTAACCACAAGGTTAGTAGTTCGAAGAACATCAGACAGTTAACAACAAACAATCGTCAATTTCTTCAATAGTTAGGTTTTAAGTTTTTAAGTAATGGATATTTTAAACGTTAATGAAAAGCTATATGTTGATAATTCAGTTGTTAGATCTGATTTACATAGTATCAACCATTCATATTTTCAAAATTTGAGTATAATGATGAAATATGTATTCCAATCCAAGAACTTGACACATATACATTGTCGTCAGAAAGTCTCTCACAATGGTATTCGTTTTAATTTCGGGAAATCCGTTTTGAACTTAACGGTGTAACTGTAGACTTATTATATTATAAGAAAATTATTTTAAACATGAAACAAGAATTGTTGTTTATTAGAGCTAGTGATGATTTGGATGCTGTTCATTTTATAGATGATATAGCACCTAAAACAGTTGTATATCCAAGTCCAAAAGTCGCGATTAAAAAAAATTATGTTTTAAAGTACCACAGGTTGTGGTAGATATCCCTCAACAGCTTACGTTAACGAAAATATTAGAAACAAATAAGGTTAATTTGCTGGATTCCGAAGTTGGGAATGTGTTAAAAATTTTGAATCACATGAAACATGGCCAGTAAAAACAACTAGTAAACTGGAAACACCACTTTATGCTGTTATTGCTTTCCAAGTAGATCGAAAAGGACATGTACAAAAAGATGAGTCAATTTGATTAGGTTAATTCAACAAATATGAGAATTGTTTTTGTATTTAAATTTGAAAGACAACAAATTTTCTGTTATATATGAAATGTTTGTCATTTTTAGAAATTCCTATTATGGAGTGATCCAATTTTTAGTATCGAAAAATTTAATAATAAACTTCACCTATTTCACACATCGACTGTTCACATAAAAAAGAATTGCTCCAGAGTGGTACTGTAGATATGAGAGTTGAATTTGAAACAAATAGGAATATTTTTAAAAAATATCTGTTTGTCTTATTCTACACTATAAAGTCTATAATCCTCTAACAAAAATAGTGAGGCAGCTTTAATGCGCATGCATCAGTTTTAATATTTGTAACATAAAACAAACCACTTCATTATGGATTTATGCATTGGTTAATCATTTTTGGACGCAAATTTTAAGAGCTGAAAAAACAAATTAGGTAATATCAATTAAAATTTGAAATGGTAAAAAGATGTCAATATTTAAAGATATGAAAGTCAAGGATTTAAAGTGGAAAACAGTGGAAACAATTAATTTATTGTAAAAGAATTGACAGTTTATGATGGGTTTAAAATCAGTCACCACATATTTAAAGCACCCTTTTCCTTAAATCATTTACCATCAAACCTATATAACAGCGCTATTTGGCTGTTGAAGAATCAACATTGGATCGATTGGAATGAACGATTTACTCCCAGAAATTTACTGGGAAAGTCAACTTTGTCTACGTCAGGGGTGAAGAAAATGCTGAGTTTGTCAAAAAATATTATCTAAAGCCAATTATTGAATTTGATAAACAGCCAGCTTTAGAGAAATTGGATCCATGATGCTTTCATCATCAGAAAACTCCATGTGTTTGTACATCAGCAAATATTTTTCATCTGAATTATTTTTTTACGAAATAAAACGACTAGTTTAAAATATATTTATTTATTTGTTAAATATTTCCTTATACACAATATAGGCTCGCTTAACACTTAACTTTCTTAGTTCACATATAAATTTTCTTTTATTTTTAAGAAAATATGCCTTAGTAGCTAGTCTACATAATTCTGCATGTTCCATATTATGTAAATAGATAATATTTTGAGTGTCACTGTTTTGTCCTTCAAACGCATAAAATTCCGAGTAGGCTACAGATATTATGAACTCTTCATACATTTCTGTAACAGTTTCCTCATTCCTTACACTAAAAATTATTTCTCTTTCACTAGAATGGAATCTTCAATATATTCCTTCAATTTAGAAAATGATAACCATATACCAATTCCTTTGTGTCATGAATAAATTTTATTAAATCTAATTTTTTACAATATTTGTAATATGCAGATGTAGCGATCACATATTCATTAGATAGTTTGTCCTAATGATGACACCATTGTGGTTTTCATTGCTTAGAATTCTGAGAGTAAGAAAATGAAAATAACTAAAATTCTTTACTTAACTTTCTGACAGCTTGCAATCATTTGTTATACACGACCACAACACTTTTATAGATAGCGGTGGTCCATCTGTACAGTTACCCTCTTGTTTATGATGAGTTAGATTTTTTCCAAATTTGAAACAACTCCACTGACTTTACAAATCTCATTAAATAATTGAGAGGAATATATTTTAGATTATCCACTTTAATTTTTCACAATCGGACAGTTAGCGCTAAACCAATAACTTTATCAACACGTTCAATAAAATATTCGGTAGGTACTGTATTCAACGAATCCATGTGACTTAATATAAGAATAAGTTAGTCTGTTGGCTGGTAACACGTAAATAAAACATCTCCACTCCATTTCCCCCTCTAGTAGCGCACGTCAGAACTGGGTTTAGGAGTAGGGGACGACCAATAAGAATCAATGTAGGTAGAGTCAAGGTCGACCAATCAGACAAGTAGGCGTGGCCCGGGACAGGTGCAGGAAGTGGGGGTCCACCAATAAAAAGTGATGGGAGTGCTCCCTGAAGTTTTTCTTTGAATAATATTAAATAATATAAAATCTCATAATTAGTTTGTACTTTTTTAAAGGATTTTTTTGAGTTTGATACATCACTGGTGGCGCTTAGTTTTTGAGGAAAACACGAATTGGTATTTAGGGAAAATTTTAATAAGAAACTGATTGGAATGATACTCTATTATACACCATAGTTTTTTTAACGTTTATTGTTTCCATTTCATTTTACAGTGAACTATTGTGTGATTTTTCTAATTGAAGGTAAATATATTGGGTCAGTGTATTCTTATGTGCTTATAGACATCACACACCCCTCCGAAAACTAATCCGTATGATAGTTTTTGAAAATAAACTTTTTTAAGCAATGTTCAGTTTTTCCTGTTACAGCGCAGTATATATCCCCGGGTGGCTACCAAAAACGTATTAAAATTCACCGTCTACCTGCAACTGTTTCGGGACGACAACATGCCACAAAACTGCCAAAAAATAGTTGAATAGCACAAAAAAAAACACTCAATTTTAACGGGGGCAGAAATCAACTTCAAACTGTGTTGTTTAGATAACCTTTGTCTTGTTACCAATTTATCGCAAAAATAAGGAACGTTACTTATAACAAGAAAGGTGTGCCTAAAGATAACGATTTTTTAAAAAGACAGCCCCTTATCTCAAAAACTAGTAAGCTTAGGTATATCAGACTTATAAAAAATAAAACAATTATACAGTTTTAGTTGACACACAGGGTCCTACATATAAGAAATCAAACTTTGCTGCTCTAATTTTTGACGGTCTTTGTATAGTCGTAAATATTTTTAAAAGTGTACAATTGGTAACTAGAAAGATATTAAATATATGGTTTTGGTGGCAAAGCCCAGGCACCATTTACATTGAAAAACGTATTAACAAACTTCCTCTTTGTTAATTCGTGATGGAAAATGCTGTGCAATTACTTTTGCAAAAAATTTGGGGTGGGGATTGATTGGACTGTTTTCTAGGAATGGTGGAATAAAGGGACAATTTTGGGTTGTCTATAAATGCTACAAATAAGAATGGTTGCTTCACTCGGTGAATAATATAATAATTGGTGTATAGAAAGTCTGGGAGAGTTCATATTTGGCGGTCATTTTTGTCGATTTATTAATTTGCTTTGTTTTCATTTGATTACTGAATCCCTTCTACTATCTCATGTACAAATGGTAACACAAAAAGAAATTTTGAGTTCCTGTTTATCGGTTTTTATACACACGAAATGCATGGTATTGCAGAAAATATGAAACATAAAAATGCTTATTATGATTTGTACAGTTCATTGCAGGTGTGCTTATTCTTATAGGTTTATCCAAAAATGCCCCTAGGTTAGGTGTAGTTAAAGTAGTGATTACTGTGTCACAAATATTGCTTATAGACCTCTTAGTTGGCATATTGAATTTGGTCCTGTTATAAGAAAATCAAAACCTGCAAGGAAGCAGCGACCTGTGTGAAGAAAAATTTGGTAAGTTTAGCTAGCTATTCAAAACAGAGTTACAAGTAATATTGCTGATACAATTTGGCGCCACGGGAAGTAGTATTTAAACTGTTAGGAATACATTTCACAAAGCTCAATTTTGATACAGGTCAGAGCTGTGATCCTGAGCACCGCAAAGAGCGATACCTTTCTCGAAATCACCTGCACTGGAATATGAACCAATGGGGTCACCTTCTCTTTACTGACGAGACGGGTCTTGGATTTCATCTCAGGCACAGCCACGAACAAATACGAGCATGTATACGTAGAGCTGACCGATATTTACAATCAAATGTAACATGTCCCGCTTGAAAATGTGATATCCCGTTTAACCCATATAGTGACCAATTCCCTAGACTTGTATGCTACTTACAAAAAGTTAAAAGATAAATGATCAGATGCTTGACAGAATTTTTGACCAGAAGGTGTGATGAAGATTTACAAAAATGTTCGCGCCACCGATTTTTTTTAAAAGAATCTCCGTTCTTAGAATCCCTATTCAGTTTATAACAAAAAGAGTTTTTTGTATTGTTACAAATATTTACAGTTTTTGAAAATATTAGTAATTTAACTTTGTATTATTTCAAAAACATTACTCTTTTTTTACAAAATAAATGAAATGAAATATAACACAATTTGAACTGATCTGCACCTCCACATTTTAGTAATTGTATCAAAAATATATTGTTTAAATCATGATCTAGGTTTTCTGAACAAACCATACAAGTGCTTTAGATAACTAAATCTCTCGTATTGCATAAATAACTTGTGTGGTTACTTCAGAAATCCTAGAGTTCTTTTTAAAGAACTTTTTTTGATACGGTATAATTGCTAAAATGTGGATATGTAGAGGTTTAAAATAACCGATTCAATTATATTACTGTGTAGTATGACAGGTCAATGTGGGGGGTCTCCGTGAGACACCTGACTACTTTAGTAAATGAGCTAGATGTTCAGCCAAACACAAAATATGGAGTTTACCTTGAAAAATGAACGCAAAGTTTACGTTTTTTTGACATAAAAAATAAAATATGAAATAATACATACTTTTCCTCGAGACATTTGATTTTTCTCCGTCGGTAAATAAGACATTGAAAAGTCGACGCGGTTTGGAGTTACTCGGCTATCCTCTTCATATAAAAGTGTGGAATGTGGTATTTTTTCAAAAAATAAATTAAGGAGATCAAATCCGGTCATGTATTAAAAATTCTGGAAGCTTGACTGAAACCGTTTTTCACTGTAATAGTGCCTGGTTCTTTTACGTATAAAGCACAAATTTCATTGCAGTTTTGGACCAGTTCACACTGTACATACTGTTTGTGTTTATTTTTATAGCCTTAGTAAGTATTTTCTTCCATTGCGCCAACTCGATAACAATATAGGGTGTTATCAAAAATTGAGCTCTTGATGATTTAAAGATTTTCGTTTTTCGTGTTTTGCACTAATTATGTAATTTACCACAAGAAGTATAACATATCTTTAATACACGCCTTTATATATATTTATGTATTATAGAGGTTCGTTGTAAAGCCGCAAAGCGACTTTATAGGGCATATAATGTACCCCAATTTACTAAAAATTCCACATAGTAAGTAAGCTTATATTTTAGAAATATATAGATATAGTAATAATACTATACAAGATGGTTTTTAAAAAACGTGTCAGGTAGATAGATTTATTTAATAAAACGTTTTAAACTTATTGTATATTTTACTAAAACGTTATGCCCGACAGGTAAAGTCAAGTTTGACAAATAAGGGCAATACTATATAAAGAATAGACGCCCTCACCCATTCATAACTAAGAAAATAAAAAAAATAAAAGGAGTGAACAAGTTATATCGCCGCGCGTGCATTTATTAATGAAATACAAAGCGTTTGGAAGAGTTGCAGAACACGTGTTTTTTTTGACATCCTGTACTCCACATACGGAGTATAGGGGATACAATTTACAAAAATTCTATTTAATGTCGAAAAATATAGAACCACTTTTTCGTACGTTATGTTTTAGGTTTTGCGAATTGTGTTAAATAAAACATAAATGAACCGAAGCTGGCTTAGGAATAAATATAACATTTCTTGTGGTGTAGACTTCCAAACGAATTTTTATTTGCCTGCTGAAGGAACATGGACATATTACTATAATACATTTTCAATAAAAAAATATTTAAATAATTATCTATCAAAGTTAGGTTTGGTTTAGTATTGTAATACGATTAATTGATATCTACAGATTTGTTACGGGAATTTAATTTAAATATAAAAATTATGCTATCTAAAGTAAATAAGTTCTTTAAATTGGACTTATACCCTTAATGACTATCCAGCATTCGCCTTTAATAATTGCGTTAATAAATATGACATTAATATCAGGATATTCAAATTTTCTCCAATTTTTTTCTATTTTAAAATTGTTACAAACTACCGCCAACTTAGATAACATATTGCTGGGATACTATATACTACATTATTGCAAGAGGCAAGTATTCTAATGTGAAAAAAATCACCATCCGAGTTTTTACATATCTTTGCGTTTTAGGGTTCTCGAAAAACATTGCTCTTCCATTGCCGTCGGTGTGTCTAGCGTCATAGCCAGTCAAACCACTTCAAACATTTTCTTAAAAATTTGATATGGTGGCACTACAGAATCTTAAAAGAATCATTATTAAGGAACTGTTTATCGAATGGTTGCGTAAAATTCAATGATTAATATAAGGATACACTGGTAAAATTTTGGTGAAGCCATTATGACAGAATAAAATGGCCGCCTAAAATGTTTAAAAATTCAGTACTACAAAACTCGTTATTCATTTGACTTGAAAATGTGAAATTAGTTATTTATATATTATTAAACAGTTTTAAACTAAAAAGCAATGCTTTTAACACGCTTTTATTGGAGTAGGAAACTCGTCTGATTGTATGTATGTACGTCTGGTTCAAATCTTGTAATGTATTTTTTACCACTTCCACATTACTCAATATTTTTAAATTTGACGTGCATACACTTATATAAAAAAATCCGAATTTTTTTAGTCAACGTTTAGAAATTCAAAATGATGGAGCCAATACTGCCACCGAATTTGGTTTCTTGTGTAGATTAAACTGAAAATCAGTGCCTAAGAAAATTTAAGAGTGTCAGCATTTAAAAATTCAAAATAGCGGTATGAAAATGATGTCAACATGGTGGTTCGGCTGAAATATCGATATCTAGCAGTATTTAAAAGTGAAAGTTATGAAATTTTAGTCAATATTTGAGAATTAAAAATTGCGACCCCAAAATCGCACACTAATTTTAAAATTTTTGCAGATTTGATTAAAATTCGGCATTTGGAGGTATTTAAGACTGAACATCATTTTTGTGCAGTTTATCAATTCAAAATGGTAATGCCAACATGGCGGCGGAATTTAAACATTTGTATAGATTTGACTGAAAGAAAGTCGGCTGCAGCATCTGGGGGTATTTCAGAACACATATCCATTTTTAATAAATATTTAAAAAATCAGAGTAGGAATGCTAAGATTGCGAGCGAATTGTAACATTTATGCAGATTTGATTAAAAATCGATAATAAGAGTGCAATTCATACATTTTTAGTAATAAATATTCAAAATGGCGATGTCAATCAATCAGTCCGATAAGTACTATATAGCAGTTTTTAAGTAATAATTTCTTAACGTTTCGATAGGCCGTCGTTTTGTTCTGCCATATTGGATTTTTACCAAAACGTTACCACGTCTTCCTTATATGACCTTTAATTGTTAACCAAAAGTAAATACGATAATTAGTTCTCGAGCTTTGTCGCGGACAGACATACAGACAGACCGACGGAACTGAGAAAACATGTTTTTTTGCAACTAGTAGTATAATAAATAAGTAAGAGGAAGCGAGGGCTATAAGACAAAAATAGAATAGCCAATTGTCATATTGTCATTCCGTGTTAACAGCTGAATTTAAAAAATAGAAGATTTTTTTAAAATTTTCAGTATCCTAATTCTTAAATTCTAACCACTTTAGAACATGTTTACGAACACATTTTTACTTTTAATTACTTAAAGAATTACTATTTAAATTCCTTTACCTCATAACAGTTAAATACAAAATTGGCCCAACTCAAGTGAAAATTAAAAAAAGGCTCGAAATCATCCGAAACCTTATTATTTCCCCAGATTTTATCCAAAATCTAGTGATTTTCCAAATCGCAGTACGTTTTTTTTTTGGAGTGTAAGGTGCTCTTCGACTATTACCCAGTAAATAACAATACTTTAAGTTAGGTTTGCATATACTAGCATCTAGGTAATTATTGAGAATATTTATAATTTTAAGATTTTAATATACTTATAGACATTCTGTTATTCGAAAGGACAATTATTAGTTGAACTCGTCCGCTATGCCATTTTATTATACAATTATTTTAATTCTCTGATAGGATAAAACTATTTTAATCCCCAAAAAAATAGTCTCAGGATAAAACTATTTTAATCGCCAAAAAATAGTCTCAGAGACTTTCTTGTATCATTTTGTTTTGGAGGATAAAGGTTCTATTATACTGAACCGGACTGGGCAATACGTCATGCGACCCAGAATAAGTGAATAAGGTATCTTCCATTACACGTTACAAGTCCCAGGAAAAGGAAATCTAGCTGTTTACTTAGCGATTAAAAGGCAATTCCAAAGTTAAACGGCTATTAATTGTCCAAGATAAAGTAAATAAAACTTATTTATTAAATATTTAAAAATATTACTGCTTTCTTAATCTCACCGCACCTTTAAAATGCTGCTTCTTGAAGTAAGGCAATATATAATTAGAAAATTTGAACCATATCAACAATTACACAATAATACATTAAAACACATGCAATAGTCAAGCTAAGTACTAAGCTTGGTACCTAATGACAATTTTAATTGAATTAACTTTTGAGTTAAAATATTTTTTGGCAAATTAATTCTGGCTAGGCTTGGCATCGTCGCAACATGGACCTTATACTGTGAGGTAATCTTCGCAGTGCCTAATTATGTAAATAATGAACTCTATTTTTATTCTTACTCTAAGGTTAAAGCTAACATCAATAAACAAAGAGTATATTTAACACTTAATGTATGTGCCTGTCTGAAATTAATGGGATATTTGCCTGTTTTTAGAATATTTTGCAAATAATACAGTACAACCTCCATATATTTTATTTATTTGATGTAGTGTAGGTATATAAAAAGTTAAATATTGTTCGGTAATAAAAAAAAAGAAGGATTAAAAACTCGGAAAAGTATTTACTTTAATATGTGTTTGCAGTAGTATTTCGGTATCAACCGTAAATAAACTAGTTAATAGAATAAAATGACAAATATTATAAAATCTTATTAATTTGAGGTTTGCAAATGAATCGTTTACTAAGTCAAGTTCCACTGTCTCGTTGTTTGTTTATATCGATAGAAAGTAAGGTTTAGCAAATTGGAATCAAGTTTTTCGCACAACTAGCATTTATAAACGATATTAGTCACAAAAAATAAAGCCTGTACTTATTATAACAAGATAAAAATCACTTAGTATGCAAACTATAAACGTTTGTTTATAGTTTGCATATTAAGTATTTTAATAGTTTGCTAAATTTTTTGCAATCCTACATATTTAATTGTAATTATTATGTTCTTAAGATCAGGTATAATAAATCATACATTGATCTTAATTTGCTTAATGTAAAATTGTTTTTTTGCATTGCTATTAAACGTTTGCATGAAAATAATTTTTTACTATTTACATTTTAACAAATTGTACTGCGATCTTGCGACCACTCTGTGTAATGTTACTAGTTCTAAGGCTGTACTTGTTAATATATGTTATGCTTTTAGGTATGTTTAAGTCGCATATTTAGTGCATAAATCGAAATAAAGAATATTTAAATCAATCACAACGAAAACTTTAAACTCAATTTTCGGTATCCAGTATAGTTGGCGCATTCGAAGGAAATATGTGTGCTAATAACATTATAATTTCAGAAAAATCGGTTGGTCGCCAAAAACACATAAGAGATGTGTAAGATATCCTTTGTTTGAAAAAAAAAATCATTTTTAAAAAGTCTTGGTCAGATACAATAATACTGGGATAATTTCGACTTTTACTTCATCTGAACTGTTATCTTATGTTTTAATTCAGTGAATAAGAATTGTTTTTCTTGCTATCTTTTGTTTTCTTGTTTTAACACTTTTTACAATGGCCAATCCTTAGCCCTCGCATAATTTATATTAATAATTTGATTACCATGAGGGTGTACCACATATAAACGGGACTGATTTTCTAAAAAAAATCCTATCGAGTGCCAAGGAGCTGAAGCTGAAGGGCTTTAAAAAATCGAGGCCGAGAGTCATGATCGCCCAAGGACGAGTGTGACCGAGGCCGACATTGAGCAGTCATGTGCCAGGATCCGTTGGATACTCCTCTAACTGATCTTCACCTCTTCAACGATTTATGCACCGATTTCCTTGGGTGGCGATCATGCCTCTCGCTGTCGATATTTTCTCACAAATTTCTTCAGAAAATTGTTTGTGCCAAGCAAACACACGGGTACTTGACAGAGTGTTGTCCCCGAAATGAGCCTATAATCGCCGCAAAATTGGGGGTTCATCCCCTCCTTGGCCAAAAATTTGTTGATAATCCGCTGCTCCACGGAGACATTATTCCTTTTTCAGTTTTGCAGTCGGTTGTCCCCTTTCTAACGGTACATACTACCTATATATCAACCCCCTCAAAGTCTAGGACACCTCCGGAATTTTTAAGAAAATTTGTCTCGTGTATATTTCCCCTCAACAGGCGACATCGTGATACAAAATTCACAATTCACTACGTGTATGTTTATTAATCACATGCCAGTGAGCCAGTGGCGTATTTGGAATGCCTTCCTGCAAGGGGTGGGGAGGAGTATTTACATTCGACGACTTTAATTTTTTTTTTTAACGCAACATAAGTTTAATCCTTATATCCATGTGCAAATTAGCATCGAGGACTAAACAAATTGTACTATGTAAGTATGGTAATGCCTTATAAAATAATTTTTACTTTCAAATATTTTGCTTGGGTTATTAACTCGGGGGGGGCATTTGCTTTTTTGCATATTTATATGCGATATTGCATATTTCGCGTACAAAACCTTTTCCCACTTGAAAACGACAGAAAGCGGTTTCTCTATGAGAAAACAGATACGAGATCCATCTAGGATCGAATATTAGACATTGTATAATATTTATTATTTAATTTATTCAAAAACTGAAAATTCGTTTTTCTCAAAACTACAACTAAGTTTGCAGTTTGTGTAACTATTTTTTTAGTTTTTTTTTATTCGATGATGCATATTACTGTAAATGTTTGACAAATCATGAAAATTTAAACATTTCGTCACTACCTCTGAGAACTTGGAATAAACTTACAACATATTGAAAATATTTGTGCCCTAACACTAAATAGTTTTTTTTCAATTTTAGGGGTTTAGATATTCCGCATGTAGATATAGTAATCAATTTTGATATACCAACACATAGTAAAGACTACATCCATAGAGTAGGTAGAACAGCAAGAGCTGGAAGATCTGGTAGAGCAATTACATTTGTTACACAGGTTAGTAATATATTTTAATACAGTACACCATTTTTTTTATATGGCTTTATCCCGTTTTTATATATATATATATATATATATATATATATATATATATATATATATATATAAAATTTGCTACAAATGTAAATAGAATTGGGGAGAATTAGTTGAATGTATTTTCTGAATAGTTATTTGTATTTTTTTTACAGTTTCTGGACAATACTGTGTTGAAAACATACAATAACATACCAGATTTTCTTTTAATAGATTTTTAATTTATAGATAATTTGGTGCATATTTTCTGTATGTACAGCTTGCGAATGCCTATATTGATTTCCCTTATTTTCTCTATTTTTAGAAAATATTTGCAAAAATTACTATATTCACCTAGAACTATAAAAATATAGGAGATAAGGAAGCCAGTTCTCTCGTACAGAATCTCTGGCATATTCGTTATAATTTATTTCATATCATGGATGTCCCAACTAAAAATAATTTTTTAAAAAAGCTTCTATTGCTTGATAGAAACACCAAATATGGCACCAAGTAAAATGAAATATTAGAAGGAATAATACGTCCCCCATATTAAATATATCTTAGAATTAATAAAAAAACATAGTAAGTAACGTTCTTGGAAAAACTGCATAGAACTGTAATTAAGGTGGAAAATTATTATTGTATGAATACTAATGTTCAACCTTTAATAATAAGTTTAAGTTTAGATGAAGATAGCAGTGATAATAATCCAGAACTAAATTTAGAGTAAAGTAGAATAAAGTTGCCAAAATTGATTATTGAAAAACTTTTCTGTGTGCCCACATTGTGCTGTATTCAGTATGATTTTTCATTTGTGTCTTACTGTCGTTCACATGTGGACTGTTGTTTTAATTTAATCTGATTTAATGGCGTCCTTTAATTTCTACCAAAATATAATTTGATATTTTAGATTCAAGTAATTGTAATTGGGAAAAAACCACCCTTTCAGGTTCCTACAGATTTTTTACGTTAGTTGCTGACAAACATGTTTTTGTTAGCTGTCTCTTCGCTTCATAGCGATTATAGATATATAAAACTCGTTTTAAAATCACTTTGGGAATAATAATCAAATTATTTTAATCATTCTAAAAAATGTGATTTTTTTATATTACGTAAATTACTAAAAAATAAAAATCTTAAATTTTATTAAATTCATTTATTTTGAAAAAAGAAATAAAATTCGTTGCAGTTTATGGGATTCAATTTTTCTATCAGTGTTGATTTCGTAAACACTGATGACATTATTTGTTTTTAAAATTACCCATTTAAAAGCCTTTCAATTTATATTAAATTCATTTTTTTAACAACAAATATATATATATATATATATATATATATATATATATATATATATATATATATATATATGAGGATTGCAAAAAATATCATATGCTGCCCTGTGTTGTAACTTCGAATGTCAATTGGTAAAGGCATGGCACCGCCACCGCGACACTGCTACAGAGTGTCAGAATTAGTATTATGTAGGCTTTGATTATATCCTCTTAACAATGGTTATATTTTATATTATGTATTACATATCTCTGTGTGGCCCAGTATTATGTATATGTATTACATACTTTAGTGTAGCTGAGGCTCACTTGCTTTCAACTTTAGCAAAGTCAATATTTCACTCCTTGTAATGGGTGCTGTGTGGGGAAATAGTTATTTTTCTAACTGATGCGGGAAAGATACTTTCCCCAAGAGTTAAGAACAGTTTTTTTTCTACAAGCTGTACAAAACCCTTCGATCACATTAAAAAAACACAACCCTCGATAAGATTATTTAAGTTTATATGTTTATATTATATGACATGTTTATATTTTCAGTGGCGTGTCGGTTTCTCTGACATTAAAAAAAAAGATATTGACCCTTTATCAACAGTCTTCCAAACCGATTTTGTTTTTGGGAAAAAAGCTAATAAAAAATCTATACAGAACGACTATTTATTATTGGTCACATTTATAGTAAAAGTACAATTTAAGGCATGCTGCAAGTTGATTGCCAATGTCGGTTGTTAATGCTTAAAAAAGGGAAGGCCACCGGCGCTAACTACAGAATTAGATGCCGTCATCGCCAAGTGTTGATTTTGAGAGATCATCGAGGTGCCAGTGTTTAAAGACGATACCACGCTAGTTATAACTGGTTGGTACTCAGGCTTGCATTGAGGGCCCAGGTTGCTGGTCTTCATTGTTCATTGATAAAATCTTGTTGCAATCAATTTTTTGCATCTTCCTTCGGAGATGACAAATGACCTTGAAGAATGATTTTTCTTATGAAGTTTTTTTACGATAACGTTATACCTGCTGCCTGCCATACGGTAGAGAGCAATCCAAGTATTGTGGCTACCTATGTCGAGATATTATTGACCTATATAGATGTTGGGTCTGATTTTCATTATAGATTTAATTATCTAGAATCTGGACCAGAGTGTATTAGGTTTCATAATTTTGCCTAATTCTAATAGGTATGCTAAAAGAACTTGTTCTTTAAATTATTTAACTTCCTTTGTTTGGGTCACTTAAGGAAATGTCGTACTGTTAGGTTTGCAGCAGCTATAGCTTCGAAAATTGCATCTGTTAGCTCCTCACCGGACGATTCCATTTCGAATAATTCTCTAGTCATTAGGGGACAGTTACATCAGCAAGATAGCTAGATATAGATATGTTCAGTCAAACCAGACCAGTGGGACTAGAAAGAAAAATTGAAAAGGTACTTTTCATCTGGCGCCTGCATTAAACATATCGAGATATTATTGACCTATATAGATGTTGGGTCTGATTTTCATTATAGATTTAATTATCTAGAATCTGGACCAGAGTGTATTAGGTTTCATAATTTTGCCTAATTCTAATAGGTATGCTAAAAGAACTTGTTCTTTAAATTATTTAACTTCCTTTGTTTGAGTCACTTAAGGAAATGTCGTACTGTTAGGTTTGCAGCAGCTATAGCTTCGAAAATTGCATCTGTTAGCTCCTCACCGGGCGATTCCATTTCGAATAATTCTCTAGTCATTAGGGGACAGTTACATCAGCAAGATAGCTAGATATAGATATGTTCAGTCAAACCAGACCAGTGGGACTAGAAAGAAAAATTGACAGAAAAACTAAGTTACGTTAACTAAGCATTTTTTGAAATTGCAAAAAAAAATATGTGGAACAAAGCTTTCACAAGATAGCCGGGCACTCACTCGAGGTACAACCCTTAAATTAACTGATTCAGCAAATTTTACTGAAAAATGCGGATATTATACCAAAGTGGAAAATAATACAAATATATTAACTTTGTACAATCCGTTAGAAAGTAGGGAGGATAATTGGCAACACTGTAAGCTGTAATTGGACAGCTGCTTCTTTGATAGATTTTGGTGTCGCCTCAGAAACGATTTCAAAGTACTAATAACGAGTGAAAATTGTAACAAAAATTTAATTTCTTGGTGAAGTTCGGAATATAAAAAACTGTAGAATTTTTAATTAAAATGCTAAGACCACTGTAAACCAAATATGTATATTTTGTCTCTGATTAGGTAATAGCTTAATTGTATTATTCTGGATTTTCAATACAGTACCTTGCAGCGGCCCAGTATGGGTCGTTTTAACAGCAGAAACATTTCCACCAAGTATCGGCCAAATCAGTCCAGTTTATAAAACAAGACAATGTAATCAAAGGGTGTATGAATCAGTTCCAATATGACATTTGGCGTCAATTTTATGATTACAAAGAAAATCATCTTTTAGCAAATGCTGGTTTCATCTAGCTTACGCTCCTTTAAATCATTTAATATCTTTTGAACCTTTCAAATGTTTTGTTGTTCGATATATAATCAAGAGTTAGGTTGCGATAATATTATGACATTCACCGGATTTTGACTCAAAAAGTATACATTGCTTATTGTTGATTGCCAATGCCTTTTCGATAAATAATTTCAATGTTAAAATCTTGTTTACGATGAATTTTGACGAAATTTATTCGTGTTGAATATACTGTAGACTGTTTAAAATCGTTTGAAAGTGGCTAGAGTTTCTAACTCATATTTAACTCAATTGTTTCTGTTTTTGACGTGCGTTTACTAAAACGGCCGTTAGCCTTGTTTTGCCTTGTTTTTTAATCAAAATAGCTTCATGCATATAGAACTTACATTATGTGTAATTTATACATTTATCATGTTCTTTAGCATAAATAAGGGAAGCATCCTGTGAGTTTATTTGGTTAGACAAGCTGTTAGAGTGGCGAATTTAGAGACGGAGTTCCTTCTTTTCGGGATTGTTAAAAAAAAGGGTTACATTATTTGCGCATTTTCTTCAAAAACCAATAAAAGTGGAAGGAAAACAAGGAATATTTACAATGAAGATTAAGAAGCCTTAAAAGTAAAAACAAAATCGCGTATCTTAAAGGAGATCCAAATGAGTGGCGGTACATGGCAATTATTTTACCACAATTAAAAAGATAAAATTCAACAGATTTCTACTACTTTAACAAACTTGAAAATAAGGTGCACTTATGCGACACGGGACAAAAAAAGTAAAAATTGAACTGTTTGAGCAACGCTCAGAGAAAAACCTATCTTGGCAAACGTTACCCGTTGGTTAAATACTGTAAACACGTCCCTGGAAATGACTTAAAAATTAAACAAACAGTTGGGTTGAATAGTAAAAGATTTCTAACTTTTCGCACCTATACACGTATTTTTTTTAATTTAGTTCTTGCTTAAATATCAGACTTATGTGGTGTAAATATATGTTAGGCTGGTAAGCGGGCACAGGGGTGCGACGCGCGTCCTTATAGTGGTAAGTGACAGTATAAAGCGAGCGTGGTTGGAAAAATTTAAATAACGATTTTCCGTTGTTTCGCGATTAAAAATGTAAGAGAGCTTAAATGCTTGTATTTTCATAAACATGTTCGAAAAAAAACTGCATTTTTATCTTTAAAAATAAGAGTACATTGGCATGGTGTTAATAATGCATACAAATGTTACATAATATGCTTATATAGAAATATATTATACTACCTAAACACTAATTTAAGATAACTTAAAATAAAATAGAGAATTCCTGTAGTCGCTTGTACAATAATGTTTCTTTTACCTTCGGCAAAGTGTTCTAAGTACATTTCATCTTAATGAAAGGTGGAGCACACAGTGCTTGCTGAGTCGGTGATTCGACTGGATTTCGCTAATTAGTTATCCCGATTTTCCACTAGCGCGAGCAGAGTTCTCTCTATATACATGGCCCATTTCAAGAGTTTCTTTGGTGATCTTTTTGCCCACATCTTCAAATAAACGGGCATATACATTTATTAACTCCCGACTGAAGTATTGGTAGGGAGGAGTACATTCCGTACTTGGATCGGTGAAAAGATTGTACAAAAGTTCGTTGGTTTCTGGTGTTTCTAGGTGGAATCAGAAAATTATTCTTGTACAAAAGAACCGGACGATTATTAATCAGTGCGCATTTATGATTTTATAAAAAAATTAACTAAGCTTCGGATCTCCTGGCTGAAAGTATTAAAATAACAGTAATTTTCCTCAACAGTAACGGAATTCTCAACTGAGGAAACGTTAGGCTTATAGAATATAATGAGAGCAAAAATGTATAATGACTATGACATAAATAATGTAGTGGCCAAACAGGGGAGCAATGTTCCAACACCTGATCTGACTAAAAGACTCAATAATTTAAGGGTAAAAATATTACAAAGTTTCTTCCTACTAATCCTTAATCTTGGGTACCAAGCGTGAACGTTAATGTGAGAAGGGAAAGTAATTTTAACAGTAATTCGACTGAATGACATATTTTAACATTTGTCAACAATCAGGTCGAAGTCGTTAGTTTTGCATCAGACAGAGAGATCATCATCGTAGCAAACGACAATCGGAAATGCAATTAATTTTTTAAAAAATTTTACAGTCATCTGGTCGCCAGACACCCTATAACAAAGAACTCCTCAGAAACCGCACCCTTTATATGAACAGACTGCCCCCTCAAGTAGTCTCAACAGGCCTTCAATTTAGAACATAATATTTTTATATTAACTATATCAAATGCCTTGGAGAAATCAGTAGACTATGCTTACTTGTGAATGGCTTTACAAGGCGTCAGAAACAAACTAAGTAAAGCAATCATATTAGTAGTTGTAGATTTCCCATTGTTGATGAATTAAACATGATGTGAAATTGTTTTTTATTTGATTGGTAATTGTGGTGTCAAATATTTTTGGAACAGTACTTAAAATACTTACTGGCTGGTAATTATAATTTAATAGATGTGATCTATTTCCGTTTTTATCTATGGTCGTTACGTAACTGTTTTTCCCACGATTGAATAATATTCCAGATTGTAAGGAAAGAGTAAAAAGTGTTATCAAAGGTTTGGCAATGGAGCATCTATAAGTATACAAGAGAAGTGGGGAAATGCCATCAGACCCTGGGTTCTTATTAAAATTCTTAGAAAACATCAGCTGCCTAGGGACTAGTTGTTGGCTGTTCCCGATAATATAGATTGTGGTGAGCTGTTGTCAGAGCATTTCACAATGATAAAATTTCAAACATATTTTGTTGTCTGGTATTAAGTTCTCCTTTTTTCGATTATCGAACTCTTTAATTCGTTGCTATACCAAGCGAGGGGTCATAGAATCGATGGAGCACAATATTTATATCAGTCGTTGACTGCAGCATATCGTCCCAACCAACACCGACCAAGAAGTTATACCTCTTTTAGAATTGCAAAAAAAAACGAATCATACTCAAGAACCTCAGTGATTGTAGAAGTTGAGAGAAGAGCCCAATGATGCTGATCAAGGGGTAGCAGAATGTCATCTGGTACACTAACTTGTGTATTTGACTGAAGATCAAGTATAATATTACAGTTTCTAACCCTGTCAATTTGTTGCAAATAGAGAGAAGAGAAGGTATTACATAAATGTTTGATAAAATTTTTAGATATATACCCTAGAATTTTAGATATGCTTAGAAAATTAAATTGGATGAATATAGAACATTTTTTAAAATATATGTGCCTGGTTTTTATACATAGAATTGCTTAAAATATGCCTACATATTTATTAAATATAGTGACAAAATTTCATAATGATAATACAAGGAGAAACCAGAACTTTATTTTATGGCAAAAACATTTAAAATCTTCACAAAATTCATTTTTCTTCAGGGGGTTTATTATAATATAATAATTTAAATAATTCTTTCAAAAATGTTTTACCAAAATTTAAATTTAATTTAAAAAATTAAATTTTTTCAAAAATGAGTTATAAAGCATAATTTCACATATTTTGTATACTATCAAATTATTGTGATATTGAAGAATATTGTAAATAGCTATTAAGCTAAAATAAAAACAAAATCTCCATAGGTAGGGACTTAGAGGATAGTATTCAGAATTGATGGCTATTTAATTTCTTTCTCTACCAAACTATTACAGGGATAATGTCTAGACATAATCGTATCACGTTGGTACCTAAAACAAAACAGCTTTCAGGGACTTCTGCAATGGCGTAGTCTCCAATTAGACCACATCTCCAGCAGGTGCAAGAAGCATTGCCGGGTATGTAGGGTTCTTACTGAGCTATTGACTTAAAAGACTGGAGTTCTTGAGAGAGGAGTTCAAACTTGAATTTTCCTACGAAAAATAATGTCGATAGAGTCATTACGTCAGATATGCTGGCAATATTCTAACAACGTGTTTCGTTACAACCATACGGGTTTTTGTTTCGGGTTTACCTGTCCATGACTCCGTATAAGATACTTTGTATCGGTAATATACCCCTGAACCTGTTTTGTGGTTTCTGTTGTCTGCTGATAGCGGCCTCTAAATCTACTTCACAGTGTACTGAAGAATTGTAAATATGAAAATCTTTTCTAAACTGGCAACTGATAATGGGTGTTACGGATGTAGAGTTGCTGCTGCACCTTGTAGTAATTCTTGTTGATGTTTCGGGTGGACCATATCTCTTAAAATCGCCCCAGAAACATTGGGTCACTGTTTCTATCGGAGGCCAGGTTCCTTTTACATACTAATGGCTAGGTACAGGGGGTGATATTACTAACATCTACGACTCGAAAGTGACCATGAGTATATAAAAAAAATGAGAAATATAGGAAAACAATTAAACATTTAAAGGTTCTTCAGATTCTGATGAGTATTTGTTGGCATACTATTTGTGCGGCTATAAAGCACCGACGGAGTTGATATGTTACCGAAAATTACACTTGTTTAATATGCAGTGGTAGCAGTATTGAAAGTAACATAAACGGTCGTTGTAATGGCGATGGTAAACAACAGGAATGTGAACGGATTAGCATGCTGAGATCTAGTTCTGCAATTTTTTAAAATTTCGACCCGCTTTCGCATCTCTTCTACCGTTCCACCAGTAGTAGTAGTACTCATTTGTTTATTTCCAAAATCAAGGCGCCTCACTCTGACTGACCTAAGCTATTTGTTTGTGCAAATTTGAAACGAATCGGTTTGACCTTTGTTAAAATAATATTTCATTTATAGTATGATGTTGAGCTCTACCAGAGGATAGAACAATTGCTCGGCAAACAGCTTCCCCTTTATAAGACAGAGGAAGATGAAGTAATGGCCCTGCAAGAAAGGGTAGCCGAATCACAGAGAATTGCCAAATTGGAACTGAGAGATTTAACGGATAAAAAAGGAGACAAAAGAAGAAAAGGAGGCGATGATGATGATGACACTGAAGGAGCCGCCGGTGTTAGAAAAAGAATAAAAAGTTTAAAGAAAAAGGTTAAAAAGTAATTTAGTTCTGGAGATGTTTAATAAATATTTTTCTTTGTTTATTCGTTTTATTTGCCTGACAATGACAATATTAATTTTAGTATGTTCTCTACCTTTCCAGATAATTTTGGTCGCCACCGGCGTTTTAACACTTGCCGACTTCAATTGAGTTTAGTTCTGAGAAGCCACTCCGACTCTCCATTTTTTTTTATCTAGGACAAATCTTTCTAGCATTGACATATGATGATCTTTGCTAGCTAGCTAACTTATGAATATGATTCATTTAACATTCGATGTAATGTAACAGTTTTAACAACTTTAGTTTTCAATCAGTGCGTGTTGATTGCATAAGTTTACAAAAACTTACAAAAGTATCGGTAATCAGGTCCTTCCTATATTTACGGACAACTCTTTCACTTCTTTTTACTAAATAGTAATGTTCTTAACTGTTCAACTAAATTTCGTCTATCGGGCAGTAAAAATAACACAAAATCGTTTTTAATCTTAAACTTTTTATTTTTATTACGTTAATTGAGTTAAAATGCTAAAACCTTAAATGATTCTGTGGCAAAAACGAAACGTTTGAAAATAATATAGGTCACTAAAAATTTAAAACAACTTATTAAGTAAAGGTCAAATAATTTGGTTGCGTAGTATTAAAATGGATACAAACGTCTACCTTTAACTTAAATATTACAAAAACTTGTTTAAATTTATGTTAGTAGTCTCTTCGTTTTAGAAAGCTCATAGTTATTGCGTGTCACTAATAGATATTAATCTACAAAAACTTGATTCTCAGATGCAATACGGCAACCAAATATCTTAATGATGTTAGAAGTTCATATGTATCGTGAAAAGCTTCATTTTGGCAGTACGGGATGTTCAGGGTCGCAGCTAAACTCTGTCGATGGGGGGACGGTTGAAATTAACAACACATGATTTTCACATGTTCAATGCAGCACAATTTAGAACAACATTATTTCAATCTTCGCTTGAATAAAGGAGACAAGGGGTTAAATCCATTTAAAGAGTGAAGACGTGGAGGTGGCCACTCTTATTTTAAGCATACCTTGCTTTTGGAAATATTTGAGTCTCGTTTTTAGTATACACTGGTAAGTTAAATTGGGACAACCTAAGGGTTAGTAACAAAGGGTAAAGAAATTTGAAAACTTCCTAACATTGGTTATATACTGACCCATCAACGCCACTGGATTAACACCGCAAGTCAAATCTATTATAGTTCTGACATTAACAGTAGCGAAGATAATAAAAATCGTTATTAATTTCAAAAACTATTTATTAAATAGAGCAGATGAATGGGCAAAAAATTAATATAAACCTAACTTATACCTATAAACATAACATAAAAACAAACATAACTTTCATTTTAAAAAGAAGTTCAAGACGACGTGTTTTGCTTGTAGCAAAATAGTCAATGCTTCTTTAAATTATGGGTGCCTATTGCAGTTATAGCAACGATATCTTTCTATGGACATCGTGGATAACGCCGATAACCGTTCGTTTGTTTTTATTCGTTTTAAGGTACTCTTCGATGATCTTCCAGAAGACGCTGTGGTAGGGAAAATCAGTTTCAATAATTTGATACGTTCAAAAAAAAAAAACATTTCAAGTCATTTATAAATGTAAAGAAATAATTATAATCGTTCTAAATGTCGTTTGGTGTCACAAGTGTAATATATTTCCGACAGTTCATTTTCTAGAGTAAGTACTATCGCACCTGAGTTGGGAAGTAAACGACTTATCTTTAAATATTTTATAAGCCTGGCAGTATTTCCACTCGTCTTTATTGTTTCCAAACATTTGGTAGAGAGCGCGGTAATTGCTGATTGGCCAACCATTGCCACGATAATGGAGTGTTACAGGGCCACGCGCCGCCGGGACATCACGCGCGCTTATGTTGTCAACGTATGCAAAATCTCCCAAAATAAAGAATTGTGTAGAGCTTTCGTCATGTACACTAATATAGAGGATTGACGAGCTTTTATTTAACTTCATTCGTTCCTAACTAAATAACTGTCGACAATCAAATTTTAAGACCATTTTGATACATATTCATAGAGGTATAACTCTATAATTCAATATTATGATATATCTACACAGAGTTTGTCTAAATTTAGTTACCGAATAAACTTTTCATTATTGAAAATTAGATCAGATATACAGCATGCGCAAAAAAATAAAAGTTCGATTTTGAAAATCAAATCTTATAAGTCGACTTCGACTACAACCTACTACAAAAATTATATGAAATGCAATATTATGATAAAATATTGCAGGGTGCGTTTGGTTGGGGTCTAATTGTATTACATTATTTTTTTAATATTTATGTAGTTATTACCAATCTGAATAATAATAATTCTTTATTTGCTGATCAACAGTTGCATTGTTTGAGTATCGTCAGAAATAGTGCCTTGAACTCACCATGGTTTCCACGTAGACGCTAAAATACTCCGTGCGGAAAACACTCTCAGTCCAATACAAAGTAGATGTCAGAATTAAAATTAGATAAAGTTAAACTCAATGCACATTATAACTTAATTTTATGTTAAACAAGGATAAACTAAACGTACAGTATAAAACTTAATTCTAGGTTTAGCTATTAAAATTTAAAAATACAAAGAACAGCTACTGGAGATTGAAGCTATAGATAAACAATAAATTTATATATATATATATATATATATATATATATATATATATATATATATATATATAATAAATTCACAGGGTTTTCATTTTGTCCATTAATTCCAAACGTATGTTAGTTTACAAAGCTGGTACCCAGGTAGTCATTTAGGCTATGAGGACACGTAGATACTAAATAAATTTTAACGGCCTTTTTAAAGTTGTTAACTGTTAAATTTCTGATTTATTCAGGTAAACTATTATATATTTTAAATAGTGATCATGAACGTTTTCTGGGTCAGAGTCGATCGATGGTTTCTGTCTAGGGTCGTAAGAATGTATAGATTTATGTGCTACAAGTTTATTTAAATTTGATTTTGCATATAATAGACATTAATAGACAAAAAGGGCGGGAAGTGACATGATTTTTAATTGTTTAAAATAAGGCCGGCATGATTCTGTATAAGGCAGTTTGGCAATCACACGAATTTTTGTTTAATGACAGAGGAATCTGTCGAGTTTTTTGAAAATAAAAAACCATAGAGTAACTGGCCAAAGAGTGGGTATTATAAAGAGGTGACACCCGGCAAACCATTAAACGATTTTTGCTTTGGCTCTCATTGACCTCGAACCATTATTTTGGAGTCGCACTATTGCCGGTTGTTACGCCATTTCAGTATCAAACTATGCAGTTGCTCCTAATTTATTGTATTTTACTCGTAAAAATATTACATTTTCAATATTTAGGAGATTACATTGACCTCGAACCATTATTTTGGAGTGGCACTATTTCCGGTTCTTACGCCATTTCAGCAGAAACTATGCTATTACTCCTAATGCATTTTACTCGTAGAAATATTACATTTTTAATATTTAGGAGATTAAAATAATAAAAAGAAACTATTTTGTTAAATAATCAAGTTTGCAACACACACAATGCGAATTTATAACTAAAACCCAAAAATACTGCATCAAATTGCACACATTTTCGCGAGGGTAATCTAACATAATCGGTTTAGGTTAAGGCATAATTGAAGATTTTCGCGAAATAGAGTATCATAGGGGAAATGTTAATCACGTCATGTAGATATTGCTTTTAGTTAACCAAGCATAAACTGATCGGAAGCACGTCATGTTTGATTATGTTGTGACAGTTAAAATACAAAATGGTGTTTTATGACTGAATTTTTACAACACGTGCAGTTCCTTCATTAATTTATTGGAATATGCTATGAAAACAAGAATAGAAAATGACAACTATATTTTTACAATAGCTGTTGAATTATTTATTGTAATTATCGTAAAAAAAATTAATTGAAATATCAATAGGTGTCTATTTTTATTTCCTATTATATATAAAAGAGACATAGTTTCATATTATTTGCAAAAAGTTTACAAATTTTACTTAAACCGGCGTTTTCGTGACCAGAACCCAGTTTATCATTAATTAAGTTAGAGGGAGTAACGAGTTGACGACACTGAGGTTAAACGAGCATAATCTTGCTTACTCTAAACCCATGTCGCAAAAATTTTCTTAAACACCATTTTCGCTTTTTTACTATGCTTCTCGGTTAATTACTTTTTTTTTCAAATCGTTCAATTTCTTTACGAATTTCGTGAAAAAACATTTGTTTATTTAGTTCACAATAAACGAAGTTGTTGCTTTGAAATTAGGATAGGAACCAAGCAACTAACCTGCTGGACACTCGAACTGCATAACGTAATTTTTTGGGGTATTTTTAACGTTCGATATTTCAAAAACGGTAAGCTAAATTGAAATGCGGTTTTCGACGTCAACTTACTCAAGGTGTGTAGATTACAAACTCGACTGGTGGATCGCCAGATATGATGGGAAAAGGTTTGTACAGGGTGTAAACTAAAACTCTGCATTTTTTACAAAATTTCATTTAACGATATTTTTTACAAAACAATATTTTATTTATTGTCATATACACCAAAATAATCTATGATTAGATACAAAAAAACAATTTCTCCCGTTTTTTGAAATTGCCATTTTTTCGGAATATACAGGGGATTTTCAAAAATTTGTACATGGGTTCACAAACAAAATCCCAACTCACTAGTGATAACTCAAATCAAGCTCACTGTGGTATTGTTTTCATTATTTATGACACTGCTATTAGGAAAAAATACAATAATATTATACAGGGGTCTAAAAAAGCCTACAGTTGATTTAATTATTAAAATTTCATGATTTTGCACATTTTTATGCATTGAACATTGAAAACTAAAGAAAGTATAATAAAACGTAAAAATTTTCAATCCCGTTAGTTGATTTACATAAATTAGAGTATTTTACCGAAACGGTTTTTTAAATTCCATCCTAACCTCACTTCCAAAGAAATTAGCGGTGCAAATGTATAGCGCTACTTTTCAACAATATTGTAAAGTGTTTTTTGAATATATTCGATTTTTTAGAACTGAATGATTATTATAACGAAATTGTAGCATTATTATACCTGGAAAGCAAGTACCAGTAGCGTTTTATAATAATTTCATAATTATACCGGGTGGCCAAATAAGCGTGCAATGTACTGTATCTCGGAAACTACTGATTTTAGAAACTTGCTGTAAAATTTTTTTTAACTATAGTGGCCAAATAAATGCTGGAAAAAATTTTTGAGTTTCTAAGATGACCGCTAGGGGGCGTAACAGCAAATGAAAAATACATAGAAATGCCGATTTTCGCTGGATTTTTTATTATTTCCGCTAAATTGTAAGATGGAAGGTTTATGGCCTGTGCACGGATTCCATGGATACGACAAAATGCTTAATTGGATATTCTTCCTTGTTTGTCATTTTGACGTACTGTTTCTTAAACTCATATTTTTACATTTTACTTCGTGATTTTACCTTTTATTGATTTTTATTTTGTTTGTTTTTTGTGTATTTAATTCATATCTTCTCGATGCGGAGACTAACTGCTGCCGAAAGGCAAAATGCCCTTAGGCTCTTGGACCAAGGCATGTCTCAGCAAGAAGTCGCAAATTTATATAATGTGAACCAAAGTCAAATTTCGCGGCTAAAAACAAGATTTGAAAATACGGGAAACGACGCATATCGGCACGGTGGTGGTTGGTGAGGAAAATTAGAGGAAGGGCAGAAATAAATTTAGTACGTAATACGCGCCAACAAAGAACGAAGTGTTCCAGGAAATTGAACGATGAGCTGCGTCGTACAGCTGAAGTGCATGTTTCTGATCGTACTGTAAGGAGGACATTAAACAGAAACAATTTGAGGTAAAACTTTATCATAGCAAGCATTAAATTTGCAAGGTCCAATTTTTATCTACATTTAAAAAAATCTTATTCAAGAAATTCCCAAACCATGAGTAATATGGAAATATCTGTAACATCGAAAGCAATTTATTATTACAAGTAGAGGTCAACAAGTACGAACTAAAAAATAAAATCAAACAAATTTTTTAGAGCACGACGTAGAGTGTCCTCGTTTGCTACCACCTCATCGTGCAGCACGGTTAGCATGGGCCCAAGAACATCGAGATTGGACCATCAATGAGTGGAGAAACTGTTTTTTTTGCGACGAAACAAGGTTCAACCTCATTCATTCGGATGGTAGAATTCTTGTTTGGAGAGAGCCGAATGAAAGGTATGACGAGGAAAACATGGCACTTCAAGAAGCCTTTGGAGGCGGAGGCATTACAGTTTGGGCGGGGGTAATATACAATGGGAAGTCTGATATTTTCACTACCAGACAAACAGTTAATGCTGTAGTCTATAGGGACGATATCATACTTCCCATTGTCGTGCCATTTGCCGCAAATTATGGACACGATTTTCTTTTGGTCGACGATAACGCACGGCCTCATCGAGCGCAAATTGTAACGGAGGCTTTGCAGGTCAATAATATAAATCGTATGAATTGGCCTGCAAAGTCTCCGGATTTGAATATTATAGAGAATGTGTGGTCGCATTTAAAATTATTAGTGAGATCAAGAGATGTTGCCCCAGAAACCTTGAACGAGCTGTCCGAAGCCATACAAGAGGAATGGAACAACGTCCCCCTAGATTTCATTAATAATTTAGTGCACAGCATGTCTCGGAGATGCCGTGAAGTTATTCGTCTGCGAGGAGGGCCAACCAAATATTAACATGGTTACGTTTCTTTTCTTTCTTCTCCTTTCTCTTATCCCAATCCTACAAGGGTTATTTTTTGTTTTTTTAAGGTGTCTAAAAATGTGCCATCGTAGTTAGGTACACTCAAACTATCTAGGGTTTTTCACATCTGATAGTACTGTACAAGGAGGTACCAAGAATGTTATCACGAGTATCAAATACCTCCATTGGTACCGACTTTCATGACCATCAGATTTTGTTTCCTATTCTAAACTTTTTCTTCGCTGTAGTTGAATTAGGTTAACAAATAATTGTTTATTATATTTTAGAATTTTAGAGTTGAATACAGGTATACTATACTATACCTGTGGGTATTATAATATTGAGTGGAATCCAATATGTTACAATATACAGGGTATTGAAAGATGCTTAGTTGGGTTATGGATCAAGTTATAAATGCAAGCTATAGTCCTGTCGATGTTTCGTTTTATTTTCAAGACACTATAAGATCTTCAAAATTGTTGTAACATTTTAAAAACCTTATATAATTAATTTAAAAGTAATCCAGGTGCGATTACTACCTTGGTTACTACACTAATTATTATTAACGTCTTTGAATGTCCTGAAGATCCCTTAAAATAAAGCGAAACGTAGACAGGTATCTAACAGCTTTCATTTATAACTCGGTCCTACATACCTCAAGTAAGCACCTTTCATAAATTCTCTTCGATCGTTGAAGGAATAAAAATATTATTTAATATACAGGGTGCTTCATAAAAAATCTAGAATTTACCGCTAATTTTTAATTGAAGCGGACCTGATAGAACATGTCTCCTTATGTGAGTAACCAAATTCTTACTAAGACTAAGGTCTGCTGTTTAGTTCGCCAGAAACCATCACCATGAGACACTCTGTAAAACTACGAAATTCCTATAAAACGCTACTGGTACCTGTTTTATAGGTATAATAATGCTAGAATTTCGTTATAATAATTATTCAGTTCTAAAAAGTCAAATGGATTTAAAAAACACTCTACAATATTGTCAAAAAGCAACACTGTCCATTTGTGCCGCTACTTTCTCCCAAAGTGATGTTAGGATGGAATATAAAAAACCGTTTCGGTGAAAGACTCTAATTTATGTAAATCAAGTAACGAGATTGAACATTTTTACGTTTTATTATACTTTCTGTAGTTTTCAATGTTCAAAGCATAAAAATATGCAAAAACATGATATTTTAGGAATGAAATCAACTGTAAGCTTTTTTAGACTCCTGTATATTATAATTGTATTTTTTCCTGATGGCAGTATTGTAAATAATGAGAATAATACAACAATCAGTTTGATGTGAGCTATCACTGGTGAGTTAGGATTTTTTTTGTAAAACCATGTACAAATTTTTGAAAATCCCCTGTGTATTCCGAAAAAATTGCAATTTCAAAAAACGGGAGAAATTGTTTTTTTGTATCTAATCATAGATTATTTTGGTGTATATGACAATAAATAAAATATTGTTTTGTAAAAAATATCGTTAAATAAAATTTGGAAAAAAATGCAGAGTTTTAGTTTACACCCTGTAAAAACCTTTTCCCATCATATCTGGCGATCCACCAGTCGAGTTTGTAATCTACACACCTTGAGTAAGCTGACGTCGAAAACCGCATTTCAATTTAGCTTACCGTTTTTGAAATATCGAACGTTAAAAATACCCCAAAAAATTACGTTATGCAGTTCGAGTGTCCAGCAGGTTAGATTGTCTGTGGAAATGGATTGGATAATTAAAAGTTTCTTTGAATATTTTCAGGTGCGTCAATAAATTACAAATTTCTCATGAAAGTACGTTGTGTAAAAACTGCATGAGGTTATTTTCATATTTTGGCGAAAGAGTTCGACTTCGAAGGAGGAGGGCTTTTTTGACAAAATTTGAATATAACCGAATCAGATTTATTTTGATGCACGAGTGTTATCCTCGAGTAGAAGTTAAAAATGAACGTGGGATTTTTATTTTTTTAATTTAACAATGTTTTAACAATATATTAGTGAAATATTCGTTATTATTTCTTATTTTAACATTAATATTCACTTTATTTACCTAGATAAATATAGGATCTTTTCTTACTGTTAGTTAATATCAGTTTAATGATTAAAAATATTCATATTTGCAAGAATCCTAAAAACCTCTAGCAGTACATCATCCGTAGTTCTACTAATGATAATGTTAAATTACAGTACTTATAATGGTAAATGCACTATGTAAATCTATATAATTTAGCAGATCCTGAAGCGCAAGGTTGGGTCTTTACCTATTTTGGTTTCACTTTATTTGCAAAAAACTGATGATGAATCGACTTCAACCTATCAAATCAAATTATAGCCCCAATTATGAGACCTATTCGTACAAACGTCTTTGTAGATAAATATATATATATATATATATATATATATATATATATATATATATATATATATATATAAGGTGTTGTCACTCTGGGTGTACATTTGTTCGCTACTGTCGTTCTGAAAAGAACAGTTTTGCTGACGTTTCGCCGTTCCGAATAGATCGTGAAGAAGTGTCAAATCCAGCAGTGGTGGCTCGCGGGTGAAAATGTAAGTGAAGTGCAAATGAAGCAACAAAAAAAACCGCAGTAATTTTTTTTCCAGAATTTTTTTATATGTGGAGGGGGTAAAATATTTTTCTTACGACTTATCTACATTTTGTATACTAAATCAATTCTCCTATCCTTCATAGCAGCAAATTTATTTATAACATCCTCATAAAATAGATGAGTTGCCCTAATCTCCTCCAGAAATTCCTTTTGAATTGAAATATTGCCAAGAGAAGTAAGTCTTTCTTGAGATATTGTACTTCTTAAATAAGTTTTTACACATTTGAAGCAAGAAAAACTTCTTTCTGCTGAAGCACTTGTCGATGGTATTGTCAAAATAAGTGAAAACGATTTATATGCTTCGGTAAAAATATATTTATTTTTATTAATTTTTTTCACTTGCTCTTGCAGCGATATATTCCAATTACTTTCATTGGCAAAAATAAGACCAAGCTCAAAAGTCGTTGACTTTTTGAAAATATTTCCCCATATAACTGTAACAAATTTTCAAACGGGCCAGTCGGAAAATTTAACCTATATTCGGAAAATTTAGCAGAACCTGCCAAACATGAAAATGTAAGTTTTTCACAGTCTTGAAATCTTAGTATCATTTCCATTAAAATATGGTCCAATATTTTATTAAAAAGGGTTCTATAATTAGCCCTAATTTCTTGAGGTGAAAGCTTAGCAAGCTCACGTTTGTAATGATTTATTTCTGTAATAGAATTTGATTTATTAAATATGGTTTTAAAAAGATGTTCATTTCTTTTTTTATAGAGCGCCCCACGACAGCGTTTTATATTGGATGTGCAAAAATGAATGTCAAGCGATTTTTTTTTGAAGAACGTCAAATAGTATGTCCGTGATTCAGAAAATGTTATTAAACACTAATGCCAGAAACATGAATTCAAAATCGTTCATCTCACCTAAAAATCCTTTCGCAAGGCGGATTGATTTTTCATCCGATTTGTTACAGTTTGTAATAAATTCAAAGACGTCTTTTAATTTATTCCAGTCTTGAACAATTACATTTACTAACTTCGAATTTGAAGTTTGTAACAACACCATAAATAAATATAACACAAAACAGTCAAGTTAACTGCAAAGTAACTCACCGGTTGCAGCGAAATCCGCTAAAATAAAAGTAAACAACCACCGCAAACTGAACGACACGTGAGTGTAGTGTACTGCGCCTGCAATTCACCGAGAGCGTTGTATGGCCCTGGG
Organism: Kuschelorhynchus macadamiae; assembly: GCA_030620095.1. Lineage (NCBI taxonomy): Eukaryota > Metazoa > Arthropoda > Insecta > Coleoptera > Curculionidae > Kuschelorhynchus > Kuschelorhynchus macadamiae. Next base: position 233,856 of record JAUTXW010003355.1, read on the forward strand.
CTCGACGTCATCGGGTTCGCGTTGTCATGGCAACATAGTAGGAAAACCGTAAACTAAACATAGCACCTCCAGCAAAGTCAAAGCGGCTTGCGCCACTGTTATAGTTGTTATAAAAAAGTTCGATTGAAAGTTTTAAAAAGACATGCCGCCAACGGTCAAGTAAAATATTTATTCGAGATGTACAGTTTATTTTTTACCAATTATGTGAATAAATGAATGTAAAAACTAAAATTTTAAGAGATATATAATAAATATAGTTAGATGTTTGCATGTTTATTTTTCCTGGTGAAGTAGCACTTCACCTACTTCACCTGAATAGTCGCCACTGGAATCCAGACGATTACAACGTGCTATTTTTAGTAGTTATGTATTTGGTGACATCTGTCTTTGTCTATTGTTTCATTGAATATACAAACGGCAGAAATTTTAAAATAACAAAAAAAAAACTAGAAATAAAACCAAGAATGGTTACGGACAAACTACGAAACAGGATCTGATATTTAGGACCACTGAGTTTCTCGAAAAGAGTTTCCTGTAGATTAAGGATATTTACAGATATGTTTTACCTAATTTTTGTGCGGGGTAAGAGTAATCATGTAAATTACCGGGTTAATGAAAATTTTGGTCTATATCAAGACCACTAACTCGATACTACTTTCTAAGCAGAAATTAAACTTTAATAATTATAATAATATATTTAATATTATTTTTCACTTTAATGCATTTTGGAAAAAAAAGTAAAAAATGCGCTTATCGTTTGAAAAACCTTTTTGTCCTTATTTTATCCTCAAAATCTGGGGTCAATAAATTAGTCCGTTAGGAATTAGCAGCCTATTGTAAATGGGTCAGAACCCTAATATATCAAAAGTAACAATTCTAACAAAATAAAATATCAAAACTTAAGATATTCTATTCCTTATTTAAATATAAAGTGTTCTTTATACATTACAGGGTGTTTAAGTTAGTAATAAAATTAAAATTGCCCCATTTATGTGTAGCAGCGAAAACTAGCCCACACACATATACATATAAGAACATGATAATTAGGAATCGCCTGAGGAATAGAGTTCTTGTGTATTTGAGGCTGTTTGCTTCTCACAATATAATGTATAGTTGGCCAGTATAGCGGTTAAACTAACGTAAAAAAGACCTTATAAACGATGCGCCACGTGGCCCCTATTTTCTCCCAGACCCCATATTTTAAGTTTATTAGTATATTGTATAACAAGTTTTGAGAACTCTTTTTACACGAATGTGACTTTATGGTGGCACGTGAAGTATGTAAGTACCAGGGGCGTGCGGTGAAATTTGGGACAAAGGCAGCAATTTTTCCAAACTTACCTATTTGTAATGTGATAGTATTCTTCTATCTTTTTTGCGAACTCATCTATAATTTCGTCGTAGAAACGCGGATGCTGCGACATTGTACAAGATTGTTTTCGATCGCTAACAGGGACATATCCAAAAGGCGATCTTGTCCTGTCGAATTCCGCAAATAAGTATTTATTCATTTAAGCGCAGAAAAACTACGTTCTACCGAGGCACTAGTCGCTGGAATCGTCAACACTAAGTCACACAATTTAACTACCTCTAAATATGCGTTTGTTAAATCTGTTTCTTTCAAAAAAGCCAATAACTCATTTGCCGAATTTTTTTTTCGATGTCTTTAGTGTGTTAGTGTAGTTTATAACTGTTAGTTCCGAACGTTACGAAACGAAATCAAAGTACTACCCATAATGACGCATCAACATTATCCGTGCGCACACTCACAAATTTTGTTTACACATAATCCGATATCGTTTGTTTTACATTGTAATAAATTAAACAGGTTATCAGAAAATAGAAATATTTCTGAAAAAACAAGAAGTAGAAAATTAAAGTTAAAATCGTTTTTTAAACTATCTAAAAATCTAAGAGCTATTTAAAGTTTCTGTATCCCACTTATCGCTATTCTCCGATTTACTTTCAAATAATTCAATTAAATAATCGCGATGTTCAAAAATTGTTAATACTAGCCTGCCATTGTAATTCCAGCGCGTAGCAGCAGCTTTCGGTAGTCGTCGCTTTACAATTGTATCCAATGCTTTTGTGCGTTTGGTAGATTTGGAAAAAAAGCAGCCATTCCACTTAAAGTTGCAAAAAACCCTTTACATTCTTTTATCTTCATAACTGACTTAGGCAAAACTAAGTTTAATTTGCACGCACAACAGTGTATAAAAATCGTACACGGATAAGTTTCTTGCACTTTTACTTGAAGATCGCCTAAATGTCCAGTCCTCACAGCAGCACCGTCATGACTTTGAGCAACCAATTTTTCACAGACAGTAATACTTTTAATAAGTTCCTATACAATTTTATATGGTGCGATAGCCGTTCTATCTTCTGACACGTTAATAAATCCTAAAAATCTTTCCTGTAGGTTTCCGTCTCCATTTATAAACCGCATCACAGAAAACTGACTAAAATTGATAACATCAGTCGTTTCGTCCAAAATAATAGCTACAAAACGCCTTTGCTTAATTTCTTTAATTTGTTTAAAATAACAGTCGAAATTTTAGCAGTAATTTCTGTATTAAACCGTTTTGAATTCGATTTGAAGTGCCTTGAAACACACTGCCCTGTTCCAAATGAGATTTTAAACAATAGATAATAGAGAAACAAGGTCTAGATAATTGCCTCTATTTGCAGAATACGTTGATTCATCGTGACCTCGAAACCCAAGTTCATGAAAGGCAAGAAAACACACAACATCAATAAGCCTTTTTAGAACAGAAAACTAATTCATTCCTGTTTACTAACTGGTAATTGTTTATCTAAAGCGTGTTCGATTCGTGTCTTTCCTAAAACTTTTTTTTCGTTAATAGCTTAAAAGTGATTCTTAGAGCTAATGTGACTTTTTACTACTTTATGTAAATTATTTAAATCGCCAAATCCGTTGTAATCCCACACACCTTGTTCATTAACAAAAAGTTTTATTTCTTATCTCACAACCTGTCAGTCACATATACTGCTCATAATATTTATCCCCCCTGACATAAGTTTTAATTTTTGTTCTAAGATGTTTCATTTCGGGCTTTTGCCTACCCGCAATAATTATATATGTCTTTCACAAAAACTCGGGGAAGAAAATCCTTTATTCAATAAAAAACTACTACTACGCATTTTCACAACTGTACAGTCCCAACTGCCGCCAGATTATTTAAAGGCAAATCCCCCGCGCCTGCCCCACACGTACTTGTCGTATCCATCGTCGAAATTGCACTAAAAACGCCTTGTATTTAATTTTAATGTGCTTATTCAGTGACAAATCACTCGCTAGTTAACCTCTTCACTCCTTCGTTTGACCTCGTAAGTTTCGTATATGAAGAATAAGCAACACAAATGTTGCTTCCGCTGGTATCGTGAGTCGGTCCGTTGTGTGCAAGAAGGGAAGGAGGAAGACGCACTGAGTGCATTTTCATTCGCATGACAAAGACAAAATGATTTTCTTCTCTTTGTGCATACTGATATTTAAATTGATATGCTACTTTTAATGGTTGTATACTACAGTCAGAGTCGTATTACGGGTTGCGCGCTCGCTGACCTAATTAGGTGGATTTTTAAAAACTATTAATAATAATTTTTTTTTGAGTTTAGGGGAAGCAATGCTTCTCTTGCGTACATGGACCGCTAGCCCCTGGTAAGTGCCACAAGTAACAAAGGTGTCAAAAAAGTAGTTTTTCAAAGGTATGTATTTTTTTGCGGCTGTATTTTGGGCGTACACTTCACTTCACTGGGTATATGCCATTTCTTACATGGCAATGTAACTTTAAATGATATACACATAATTAAATAAATATTTTTGACACTTTGACATTGAAGTAGAATAAAAACAGACGCTAACTGCGCAACCAACAACTACAATGGATGACTAAAATAATATATGAAGTAGGTTGTATTTTGGAAATTATTTCCCATCGCATGCGAAATAAGTATATAGGCTTTGCTGGTTGTGTGATTCTTGGACTTTTTCATAGCCGCCGTAGAAAAAATATCTAAAAAGTGATATTTAGTTTGTAAGTGGAGGTAATTTTTGTCCTTTACAGTACATATCCTATATAAATATCAGTTAGGACAATATTATTAAGTACTTTCATCATCATCATCGTTAATAATCGTTTTTTTCTCTTCTGAAGATATTTTCCTATGGGTCAAAATAGCTTTTAAGTTGGTGTTTGTTGTAGCACCCCATTTCTCCTTTATTGCCTCAGATGATGTCATTAGTATGGAATAAGTCAAGTTACCTTCACCTTCTTTGCTGTGATGAATGCCGTATAGGAAATAAACAAGCATACCTAGAAAATATTATAAATTGAATAACAAAATAAGTTAATGCTACATTTCTATATAAATATAGGTACCTATTCGTTTTTTTTAAATATTATTAAAATTTTATTTGTGTAAGCAGTAATATCGCATCTTATTTACGAGCAGAATTGGCGTGTTTGTTATTAAAAATATGCTATATTACCCGAGCCAAATTTAAAATATTTTCGTAGACATGATACGAGTTACGATGTAAGCACATATCAGTTACGGTTGTGATATTTTTTTTACAAGCAAGGATTTCGAGCATCTTATTTTTTTGTGTTTTAAAGATTAATTTTCCTTTAAATTCTTTTTTCCCAATCAGCTTTCAAGTTGTGTAAGAAATATAAAAATGCAGTGTACATATTTGCTGATGATGCTAACTTCGTTAGCGAAACGTGCGTCCAGAACGTAACAAGTTGTGGTGTAGTGTGGTTAGAACTCTTGTATTTTTATAAAAATGCATGTATATAAAAACAAAACATTAACAAGTACATATAACATAATAGATTTATTAAAACCGTCAAAAAATTATTCAACAAGGTACTTTTTTAAATATATTTTAAAGTGACCTTTTACGAAAATTACTGCTTATCTGAATAGTTTCTAGTAAATCAATGTATCTAGTATTGCGCGAATGCACTGTACCATTGACCTTATAAAGCCAATGAATACACTAATATTTTTAAATTTTAAGCTATACTTTTTTATATGTACTAAAACAGAACCTTGAGGAACTCCAAAATTAATTATTTTTTGAGAACTCACTCTGTTTTCTATTTCAACAAACTACTTTCTATTTTTTAAATAATTTTCGAACCAACAATAAATTTTGCCCCGAATTCCAATATCTAAAAGTGTCAAAATACAAGAGTTCTAACCACACTACACCACAACTTGTTACGTTCTGGACGCGCGTTTCGCTAACCAAGTTAGCATCATCAGCAGAAGATATAACTGAAAGTTCTGGTGTAGTGTGGTTAGAACTCTTGTATTTTGATATATCTTCCACCCCAGGTTCCAGTGTTATGATCTAAAAGTGTGCTAATTAAATAGTGTGATCAACAGTATCGAATGCCTTACACAAATCCAAAGATAGTATGGCACATTTTTTATTTTGATCGGTGTTTATTTGAATATTTGTAATTTGAATATCTGCCACAGCTACCTCTGTATCTTTGGATTTGCGAAAGCCATACTGACAACCAAAAAAAATATTATACCTATCTAAGAAAGACGTCAATTTAGAATTCATTACTTTTTCTAAAATTTTGGAAGAAACTGGCAAAACTGATATGGGCCTATAATTATTTGGATCATTAGCTTTATCACTTCTAAATACTGGAATAATGTTTTCTATTTTTAATTTTTCCGGATAAATTTATTTCTTAAAATATGTTCGAATGAAATGTCTGATTATCGAAATCAATTCAAGTTTGATTGTTTTAATAAAACCAATGAAATTTTATCATAACCACTGCTTTTTTTGTATTTAGATAAACAACCATTTCTTTTATATCCTGTTCTGTTATATCATCTTCTGAAAAAATCGAGGAACTTTGATTAATATCTTCTTTTCTTTCTACAAATGGAATTTTGCTCGACAATTGTCCAATGTTAATAAAGTGACTGATCATTTCTCCACACATTACTCTTCATTTTTCATACCATCAACGAAAAGAGAATTTATACTCTCTTTCATTTTTTTCTGAGTTACCAGTTAGTAAATGATTGATCTTATTCCCAATTTCTTTTGAGTAACTTTGTTCAAAATTATTATAATTTGAATATATTTCAGCCAAATGAATATTTTCAGGATTTTGTTTTTTTTTGGCGATAATAATTATTCCTTACATTAATAAATTTCGCTAGCACTTTATAAAACCACTGCCCAATATTTGTTAAAAACTCGTAAAATGTTTCGCTCCACAGCAGTTTCTTCTGACGTTACATCTAGAATGAATAAACTTAAACGAAAATTTATAGAACTAAGTGTAATACAACGATTCGAAAATTTTAAAAATATAAAGACTATTCGTTTTCCAAAGTATCTGCCTGTTTGACCTATATACGTTTTTTCACAATCACAATTTAGCTGGTTACACCTGGTTGTTCACGTTTATCAGATATTGTTTTACTAATTTTAATGTACTTTATATTACCACAGAAGGTTTAATTATGGGAAATCCATTAAGTCCCTTACTTGCTGTTTTTGGATACTCTAGAAAATCAAATCAACAAACATCCTATTTTTAAATATTTTATATACTGGCATAGATATGCTGATGATGTTTTAGGATGTTTTACAGGAACTGAACGGCAATTAAATATTTTTCTCAAATATATTAATAAATTTCATCCTAATATAAAATTTCACATACGGATTCTATCATCCACAATTCCTCATGTCATCCAATCAAAAATAGCCGATTTTCAAAGTATGAATCACAGATTAATGTCCCTATACCTTTAAGTAAGTAAAACTAATTTTCAGACTGAGTTAAACATTATTAAATAGATTGCAATAAATAATGGATATTTAATTAATATAATTGATAAAATTCTACAATGTTATATAAAGAAACTATAAATATGATTTACCCTAATATAAATGAAAATATAACTGGATACAAAGTTATATCCTATAAGTTCTAAAATAGGTAAATTTCTAAACGGTTTAGATAGTTCAATAGCATATAAAGCGAATAATTCTTTAAGTAAACACATTAAAAATAATAAAACAAAATCTGATAAACGTGAACAATCAGGTGTATACCAACTAAATTGTGGAGGGTGTGACAAAACGTATATTGATCAAACAGGCAGATATTTTGGTGAAAGAATAGACAGTATAAATGTTTTACCAAGGGGAAAAACCGAATCGAATTATGCAAATTACTTAATTGAGACCGTCATACCTTTGATAGAAATTTTCAAATTTTAGACACAGGAAATAAGGGTCATACATTGAATACACTAGAGTCTCTAGAAATAAATAAGCTCAGACGTTCAAACTGTTTGCTGAACGATCAGGTAGGACTCAACAATTTACCTCTGTTAAATATATCTTAATAATTTTAGGTAGTTTAAGTTTATAACTAGTATTTAAAAATTCCCAGCCGTTTTATTTTTTATATTTTTAAAATTTCCGAATCGTTTACTATACCTAGTTGTATAAATATTCCTTCACACTTTAAGTTTATTCTTTCGAGATGCAACGATGAAGCTACTGTGGAGCGAAATATGATACGTGTTGCTAACAAATATAGCGGAAGTATTATAGTTTTGTTTTTGCATTTTACATAATTTTAATTATTTAGATCTTGAAATTTGTTCTTATTCTCATTTCTTAAATTTATAATATCATACTTTTTTAAGGTAATAATATCAATATTTGGAACTGATTACACTGGAATTTTTAAAACTTAAATTTTATGGTTACTTAAAGGGCTGTTTCTAAAAGTGTTACTTTGTGTAACGATGTGCGTAAAAGATGATCCATTAATATTTTTCCAGAGAAGTAGAGTATCTCTTGAGGAAACAGTTTTGTTGTAAAATTTAAAATTATTTGATAGATAAATGTCCCCAAGTCTGTTTGTTTCATTACTATCCTCCAAGAGGTTTATGTTTATATCACCAATAAAATAACAGTCCAAATTAAGGTTTGTTATATGTTCTAATTTTCCATCCAGAAAATTCACACAAACACTGCTTTTTAATGAGGGAAGTCTATAGATTGCACTTAAATTTGTATTTATCGTTTTTAACCTAATTGCAATGTATGATAATTCACTGTTGACTTTTGATAATTTCAAATCCAATGTTATTTTCAACAAAAATGCCCAATCCTCCTCCAGTTTTTTGTCTAGTAGCAAAAACTGAGACAAAATTCTTGAAATTGAAATATTTTTTCTCGTTTTGTTTAACCCATGTTTCTGTTGAAAGTACAATGTCAGCATTTTTTTCATTAATTAGAATATCCAATTCTTCCGTTTTATTTTTGACTTGCTTTAATCATTGACCTGAATAGTTATCCGTTCTCTCGCCTTCTTAACTTTTAGCACAAGTAATGGACAAATCTCCTGAACAAAAAGAGCAGACTTGATCTCCAGAGCAGTCTCTAGTTTATATTCATAGACACAGCATTTGTAACAATGAAAAATATTAAAATCTTCCTTGATTTTACATTTATTTCAACCATAAGAAATTTCTCTGTCAAGCAATTTCTGGTAACAGTTTCAAAATAAATAATTTATTTTTTGGAGAATTTTGATTGCCTAATTTGTTTAATATTAATATTATCATCTTCATCAAGGTAATTTAGTGCTATTTGTTCATCCAATAGTTCAATAGTTGAATATTTTTTAGAACCGTCAACTAAAACTAATTTTGGTGACATTTTTGAAAGTTCAACTCAATAATTTTCTTGAAATAAAATTCTTATTTTCTCGATTTCTTCTTTAGGCGACGCTTTGCCACCATTCTTAATATCTTTTACTCCTGTAACATTAACCCGAATATTTGCTGGATTCACTTTATTCTCTACTTATATTCTTGTTTGATTTTGCTTTGGTTTTATTACAATTACAGGACCATTATCACATTTTAGATCTATTTTTATTGCATTGTTTAACAATTTCTGAGCAAGTTTTATTTTATTTTTAGAACTATAATTTGTACTTTGAAAATTAGCAAAAAGTTATTCATTTTGGATAAAATATAATTTTTTTTAAAACAATATCATTTTTTTTACTAATATCTAACTCCAAAATATATTTTCTTAAAAACTCATTTTTCTCTTTGGAGTAGTTTATTTTCTTGTAGGTATTAAGATATCGTGCTTTTTTGCAACATTATTTTTTAAGCAATGCAATTTTACTTTTTTTAACTGACTTCAAAAAAGGAAGACATTGTCAATTCGTTCCTATGTTTTTTTATGTATGTACATCGATAACTCCGCAATGGTTTGACCAATTTGGATGAACTTTTCAGGGAACATTCAGGATATTACGAGAGTGGTCCCATAGCGAGCACATTGGAAGAAATGTTAAAAATGGAATGACGCAATTTTCTATTGTTTTCTCGTTGTAGCATTAAACAATATATGTGTTCACCATTCTCTCAGGAAGAAAAAGTATGAATGTTACCATTGTATATTGTATAATAAGATGTTATTACAGAATGATGCTACATAATATGCAATTGACTCAGTGGCTATTTGTTAAACTTGACTTTTGCAATAAAACTTAAAATTCGACTTAAAGAAAATGCCCTAAAAAGTGAAAAAGAATATAACACCTGGAAAATTTTAATATGTACAGTCGGCGCCAAACTAATAAATACAGTAATACATTATAATCGTGGTATTAGACATCAAAATACTCAGTACATAAATATATTTTTGTTATTAAGTAATTAAGAATGAGTTTGGCGCCGACTTTACGGAGTAAAATTTTTCGGATGAAATAAAATATTATTCTTCACTTTTTTGTGTATTTTTTTTTAAATAGGTTTCATTTTTTTTTATAAAAATTTTTAATTAGGGTTCCTTCTGTTTTTGACAATTTTGAATACTTCAGACAAAACCAATTTTCACATTTAGAACACGAATTATTTTTTGTTTATTTTCTTTCTTTATTAAACTGTTGTAATCATTTGAACACCCCACATCTGTCTTCATTTTTTTAAGGGATATCAAAGGATCTAATAAAATCCTGATATTTATCATGTTTAGGATATTTTGGAGCTATGCATAAGGTTAAACAGAAAGGACACTACAGGTTCAAGAGAAAGGGAATTTTGTATCAAAATTTTAAAAATCATGTAAAATTTTGTTTTATTACTTTTATTTAACTCTACTAACTTGCCAATCACCAAGATTCTTTGTTTTGCTTTTAAGATCAGAATAAAAAAAATTTACGAAATAAAAAAAAATCGATTAAAGGAAACTGATGCAACATTAAATGAAAAATACAATTATATAACATAAATTCCAATTATACAACTTTTTAGTTAAGCGTAAAAAACAAAAACCCGGCTGCGCACAAAATTATGAAGAAACAAGCTCTAATGTCAAATGAACAATAAAATATTTTATTGTTCGACACTAAAATAAATTAAAAATAATATACTTATTTAAATGTTATGAGGTACCACAGTAAGCGGGAACTTATTAACAATCAGCAACCAAACTAGAAAACTTATTTGTTCCTGCATGCGATAACTTTTAACATTTAAACCATGTTTAGTTTTATTCACGTATCGAACAATGGAGCATTCTATGGTTAGTTTTTTTAAATAAATTATTTTATGTCAGAATTCTTAGTTGTTTTTATCATTAAACTAGAAATTCTCGTAAGTGAATATATTAATCTATTATTGACAACTCGTTTCCCGGAAATCTCGTGTTACTGATCATGTATTTATTGAAGGGTAGAGCTATCGATATATGATATTAAGGTTTTTGAAAATCTTATATAATACACTATAATATTTTTTACAAAAAATAATTTATTCGAGATTGATAACACATTATACACGTAAACAAATATTAAAGAAAGAGCACTATGGCAGTGACTTTACTAATTTTTTTTTTCAATTTTTTAGGTAACATAATTTTTCGCAAACAATTTTTTTTAAATATAGGTATAGTTTTGGTTAAAATGTCCAACACTTACGTCCTAATAACTAAATAGAGACAAATAAACTACGATAAAATTTCGGCTTAGAAACTTAAGCCTTATTAAAATGATGCGTAAGTGCAAAAAACCACCAGCAAATAGAATAGAGTATAAAATTATTCAACCTAAAAATAATACAAAAATTAAGTTTGGATGCTTAAATTCCTTTTTTCTCCACTGTAGGTTTTGCATATTTACCAATATTATCTTCACTTTGCACTCTGTCAGTGTGTTGAAGGAAGAGCAAAGAATCTTCGTATCAGATATTTTATAGTAACTTCTGGCCGAAGCACCTCTACAGTCTGACCTATAAAATACTTTAGTCTAATTGTGCACCGACAAAAGGTTACTTTCACAAATTTGGGGTCCTCATAGCTTCTTTCTGTTTCTTTGGCAAGTGGCGTAGCCAAAGGGGAGCAATGGGGCAAATTCCTCGACCCTAGACGCATTTTAAATTTTTACTTAAAATAAATTTTATATAGTATACTTTTGTATTAAAAATATACTTTATATAGTAGTAACACGACGTAACAAAATATAAAACCGAAAGTTAAAGGTTACGGTATAAAGACATGTTTTTTTCTTGTTCTTTCTGAGGCGTCCTTTTTATACCTATTCTTAGAGTTTTCTCACAACAAAAATGGGGATCAGATTCTAATATTGCCCTCATGTTTTACAAAGTATACATTCACATAGACGGATCTATTTTAAACAGTAAAACAGGATGTACATTTTATTCTTCACTTTTCACTGAGTTATATCAGAACATATTACAGCTGTCTACATATTAAGGTAGTCCTGCCAGTGACTATATTTGTAACCATGCTATTCTACATATAGTCTTCGAGCAATCTATCTGCAAGACGGACCTGAATTAGCAAGGTCAAAACCCATTACACCAAAGTGTGAAACTACAGCAGTCTAATCTGAAGTCAAAATTTGGCACCCTGTTAGTACCAATCGATGGCTATACGTCTTGACGTACCCAATCAGGGGAATAGTCAGTTGTGAAGGCACCAAAGAAATTGTCGACGTCACTATGAAAGGGATTGATCTCTTTATACTCAAACCAAAGTGTAAAAAATATACGTTATCAGACCTCTTGATATCTACCTCCAGTATTACATCAAATTATACAAATTTCATCCCCCAATACTCCATGATGATTGCTGCCTCGAAAATCAAGAATATGTACTTATCCCATGAAGAAATGGAGCCTGTTAAGCTCACTAACCTGAACCTGAACGAGCTTCGCCATGCTCAAAACAAATTTCAGCAGTTTGACGAAGATTTAAAACAAACAATAAACCAGCCGTTTCAAATCAGTAGTTCAAAATAATATAACACGCTGTTTGGAACCCCGGCGCATTTTCTCCTGGTTCCAGAGACTATGGACATGAAAAGGATACAGTTATTTCCTATCCACAAACAGTCACAATAACATAAGTTATGGCAGTTTTTCAGCCTTCCGTCTAGACTCGCATCGTTCTAGCTTTACTGTCCCCGGACACGTATGCCAACCCCAAGAGGATCCATAGTATTGGTCGAAGATCATGTATATAAGAAAGCTATTGAACTACCAGAGAGACCCATTCACACGTTAAGAGGTAATTCAAAATATCGCTTAACTGATTTTTACAATTTACGCAACTACTAAACAATTAAGTTCTGATAAGGAATCGACAAAAACTCACATCGAGGCAATGCAAGAAAACTACCGCATATAATAAGACCAAGTCTATTAGTCCAAGCTTGAAACTTTAATTTTGTTTTTTCTACTTTTAAATAAAAAAGTCTCCAAGCGTTTTGTTGTGTAAACAGGAATGGTCTCTAAAAGTATTCGTAATGTAACTACTAGGTTAATAATGACCTGGAATATATTGTGTTACTTGTTTTGTGTAATTTGTTTAGTTTTATGTTTTCTAAAAACACATTATATATTTAAAAATTTTGATTTGTTTGTGGATCGCCTGAAAAAAAAAACGTTTTTTTTTCCAAGCCAATACAGTTGACGCAACCAGAGTTGTTTACAACCCTTTTCTCAGTGACAGTTGGTGTCCTCACTAAACCTTGGATCCGCTACTATTATTTTGTAACACATTTCGTAATCAGTGGCGTAACAGGTCAACGTGGGGCCCTGGTGCCAAATAGCAAAACCGGAACTCCTCCCCTTTTTTATAACAAGTACATATAAATAAAGACAATTTTGGAGATTTCATAAATCGCAAAAATATTGAAATCTTGTTTTAACATTCATAATAGCTCCAGCAAATCAGATAGGTATCAGATAAATGAAATAAGTTTATATGTCAACCATAATATATTCCATATTAATATTCTAAAGTATAATAATAATTTTAATTATACCGACTTACTGAAAAACTTAGCTGCTCCTTTAATATAATAATAAATAAAAATTATCTACTTACTGATAAAATGAAACAAGGAAAATTATATAAACGATTTTTGTTGCAGCGATTCGGCGGCGGACCCTCTTTTCGACGGGTCCGGGCCTCATGGGCCTAATGGATAATGCGGCCCTGCCCAAAGCAAATAGCAAATAACATAAAATAAACTATTAATTCAATAATTATTTTGCATCTTCGCTCCTTATTACCCGTAGAAATTTTGTTCGAATGATCTTTACCGACATAAAGCGCTCCGCCGCCACAGACATGAACCTGCTTGCGAAGGCATATATATATATATCTATATACAGTGTGTCCGAAATTGGTTATGACAGTATTGGGATCTCGGAAACCGTGATAGTTACAAAAACGTTTAAATGGAGAAAGTTTTAGACAATTATGTTTGTAATTTAACGCCGTTAGATTAAACGTTGTTCTGTTTCAATTCTTCTTATGGAAAAAACCAGATTTTCATTAAAATATTCTAATATTTGCCTATTCCATTCCTTGTCATACTTGCATACTTTCTGTTGCGATTCTTAAAATTGGCTAACCCTAGCAAGCTTCTAATCAGTGCAGCGCTTGAAAAGAAGTTCTGTCGACAGTCGTTCTTCGGGGTACATTATGTGCAGTGCACATAGTATTAATGTTACTGAGTAGAACTTACTGATTTTATGCAGAATTTAATGTCCAATTTAAAAATATTGCTATTTGAAACTATTAAATTTTAATTTATATCGATAATTCGAAAAAATGTTTAAACAGTCTTATTTCAAACGCAAAGCCTACTTGGGCAAAGATGTTAGTGTTATATGCGGGTGGTAGTTTGAACATGTGTGAACATTGTGCACGAATCAATTATGTTATTAAGTAGTTTTTACTGATTTTTTGTAGAACTGGATGTTAAATTACAATATATTGCTATTTAACACTATTAATTTTTAATTTTTTACTTTGATAATTCCAAAAAACGTTTAAATATTTTCTCTACGCACTTTTTGCATCTTTAGTAATAACCTAATTACAAAGTGTGATACACCGTTGAAAAGCTAAAGAAATACTCTTTTCAAAACTGTTAAAATCGAACACAGCGGCCATAAGAAAAAACAAAATTGATGATGGTTCTAGAAAATCGAAACGTTGTATGTAAAATCTGACTTAATAGGTGCACTCTACGTAAAAAGTTGCCTTAATAATGTTCTTACAGATTTTGAAAATTTTCATAAATAAATAAATTATAGGACTTTTTCGAAAATGCAGTTTTTTGGTTTTTTCAAAATATCTCAAAAACTAAAAAAGATAGAATCGCGAGCAAAACGGCGTTAAATTACAAACATACTTATATATATATATATATATATATATATATATATATATATATATATATATATATTCTTTCTTAGTCCTTCAAGGATGGAAAAATAGAATGCGTATTCTTTCCGGGTGTACATCCGTTTACTACTGTGGTTCTGAAAAGAACAGTTTTGCTGACGTTTCGCCAAAATCAAATTTGGCATTTTCGAAGCTTTCTTTCTGGCATCAGAATAGAGACTGAATTGTTGGTGACTGCGACGCTTCTTTTAATACCCGCACTCGGGGCCGAAGGTTATATCTGAGCGACCGTTGGTCGTTATTTATCTTTTCCGAATGGTGCTGTTGTTGTTGCGCTAATTGCGCTTGATTTTTTGTCATTTTAGATTTGTCGATTATTGTCTTCTATACTGTTCATAGTTTTAATGATTCGTCCCTTTTATTCAAATCGCCTTGTTTTTCAATTTCCATGATTTCTCAGGTTATTCTGGTCTTATAATGTTCTATCTCCCAATCTCCCCATACCCATCGAAATTTATTTTGTGGGTAGTCAAACTCTTCAGGTTTGGATACGGATATGTTTTGTCTTGGTGTTACATCTGTTCGGTTACCTGTAGGAGTGGAAAGAAGAAGACACTATAATACTGAAGAATATACACAATGGAGAAGGATTCTTACCATAAAAACAAAGAAAAAAAATTGTCTACCTAGAGCTTTGGTTGTTGCAATAGCAAATGTCAAGAAAGACCCACAATGCAAGGATATACGCCGAGACAGACGCAAACTTCAGAAAAGAGCGCTTAAATTAATGAATGACGTAGCTGTTCAAATTCCCGAAGAAAGA
This sequence comes from Kuschelorhynchus macadamiae, assembly GCA_030620095.1. Taxonomy (NCBI): domain Eukaryota; kingdom Metazoa; phylum Arthropoda; class Insecta; order Coleoptera; family Curculionidae; genus Kuschelorhynchus; species Kuschelorhynchus macadamiae. The sequence goes on from JAUTXW010003355.1 coordinate 249,446, forward strand.
GCAGGCATACTGAATGTGCAACAGTTTCTGCGTTATCTAAAAGACTACAGAATAACAATTCATCAGCATGGAACAAAAGGGATGGATGTTATTTACAAGGGACCTTATGCTAAAGAAAAAATAAATTTTAATACTTTACCATGAAGGTCATTACAATGACAAACCTCATTAACAGCAGCTTTCGTTTGCAGTTACTATTGTGAAATTTGTGATGTCCCTTTCCATCACAAAAATTAAATAAGTATTCAAAATCATGTCCTGCATATCAGCAATACCCAGTTTCTCAGCCTTCTTGAAATTCTTTAGAGGGCAGAGCTGTTATAAAAACCATAAGAAATCTACCCTGTCGAGAGAATCGTCCATTTGTGAAGAGATTAAATTATGTCAGAAATGTCTGAAAACTATTAAGAGAAACAGAAATCACACTTGCGGTTAAATATTTTGTAAAATCTGTAATAACCATGTAGCATGGAATCATAATTGTTATATTCAACGAGGTACTGGGAAGCCTAAAACTAAAAATTGCTATAATAAGTGCATAAAAACTGAAAAAGAAATGTTTACAAAGGCTGATGTTAGGCTTCAGAAGGAGAAAATCTTGAGTCATCGTTCATGCTTCACCTTCTTGAAATTAGAAAGAAATTCAAAGACGTAGTAGTGTTAGGGCAAGCTTTCGATTATCAGTTCATACTAAATCATATTTTAATGAAAACGAGGAATAAATTATTTTGCCAGTTGGTTTGCCCAATAAATTCAAAAAAGGCTACTTCCCTCCCGTATCTTTTTAATAAAAAAGAAAATGAAAAATAGAAAGCAAATAAGATTTCCGAGTTTGCTTTCCAGCTAGACATTGAGGAGTATTGTGTATCCAATTTGGAAATTTTAACAGAGACTTGCGTCAAGTTTCGAGGACAGATGATGACAACTACAAACGTCTGTTCTTTTACAGAAGTTTGCACTATAGCCTTCAAATGCAATAAAGTATGCAATGTATGCAAAACGCGATCGGCATCATTCCTAAAGGTGATACAGACTCAGAGACAGTCTTATATTCATCAAGAGGTGATTTTGCATGGTCATAAAGTTGATGGTTTTTGTGAAACTACTAGTCTTTGAATTCGAAGGCTGCTTCTAATTCTGCCTGTGCTGTTTTGAGTATCAAGAGATACGATAACCCCACGGAATCGTTAAACTCGAGATATGGGTCTATAGTGGCCAACATAGATCGTCTAAGAAGTATTTTTCCCGACACGTCCAAGAAAACAGATATTTTTCAGTGTCGTTCCTCGGGTACATTCATAGTGGACCCAGAACTTAAGACTGCCTATTGATCTTAGCAGGTAATTATCTTCTTTTGAATTATGATTTTGTTTGTAGTGAAAAACCCAGCTTTGTCTGGAACCTGGGTAATAGATGAGATGAAAAAGGCAACTGAAAAAGATTCTGGATTGGTGGATATTTACGAGGTGTGGAAATATCATGTAGAACAGTATGATACAGACGAGTGATGCCGCGAGATGAGACAAAATTTGTACTCTAGTTTCGTCTAGTCTCGAACTTATCTTGTCTCATCTCCACACTCGAGACGAGAATGAGGGAGTCTAGACGTATCGTCTCGTCTCAACCTATTTTACTAAAACATTGCATTGCAGAAATTTTGGATTGTTTCTAAAACACCAGTCGTTTTAATGTTTTTCTTATATTTTTTATTAAGTTTAAATTTAGATTTTGGTACATGATGTACTGGCGTACGATAAATAATTATCACTTAATTTTTGGCTCATTAATGTTTCTGTATGTAGTCTTAAAAAACATAAAGAACAAACATAAATAGTACTTAAATGGAATTGCTTGAAGACTTAAAAGTCAAATTAATAATACTCCATCAAATGTTAATAGTTTTTCTCACCCCTTTTTTCATACCCTTTCTGTACACTTAATAGTCAAAAATTTCTTTGATAAAATCCTAGAATTGTTTGTTTTTAATTTCCTTGTCTTGAAGCAAAAATTCACAAGTAATGGTTCGTTAAAATTGAGTTGCGTTTAAAAATTACAATAAATATTTTTTCTAAATAAGAGTCAGTTTGTAAGCAAAAATAAAAAAAAATTAAACAATTTTAGGAAACTTAGATATTTAGTTATTTAAGATATTAAAAATACTTCTGAAAAATTATAAAAAATCTAGCACCAATCGAAAAGATTTCAGATGTTTGACAATAGTAATATCAATTTTATTGTTATTTATTAACTTGCCGATGTGTGTAACAAACTACACTAAGTTTGGAAATTTTGAACCGAAAGTTACAGAGTAAAAAAAATACCTTAATGCATAAGTTAGTTACATGTAATATTTCGTCTACGATCATGTTATCTTATAAAAAAAAATACGCCAGTGCCGCACAGTGGTTGATCTTATACGGAAACATGGCAATAAATCAAAAGTATAAAAAAATAAGCTAGATACTTCTTAGTTTTCTAATAGTGCTATCTACGAATGCATTTTACTTCCCTGGAAAAGAGAAGTATTACAATCGTGAAAAAATCGCTCTCCGAGATTTTTTCAGATCTTCACGTTTCAGGATCCCTAGATGACGAAAAACATGTTTTCTCAATTCCGTCGGTCTGTCTGTCTGTTCGCGGCGTAGCTGAAAAACTACTTACCCGATTAACTTCAAATTTTGGTCAAAAATTAAGGGTCATATGGAGATGACCTGGTAACATTTTGGTAAAAATCCAAGATGGCCAAACAAAATCGCAGCCTAGTGAAACGTTAAAAAAATTATTATTAAAAAACTACTCATCCAATTTATCTAAAATTTTGCAAAAACATCAAGTATTATGTTGGAATCAACTGGTAATATTTTGGTACGAATCCAAGATGACGGTTTAATAAAATATTTAAAAATTCAGCCTCAAAAATGGTGTGATTTCAATTAGTGTTTTAACTAATTGTGTTATAGGGATCAACTAGTAAAATTGTGGTACTAATTCAAGATGGCCAAACAAAATGGCGGGAAAATAAAATGTTTGTAATCGTGAAAAAATCACCCTCTAAGGTTTTACAAAAAAATATGTTTTATTAATTCCGTCTGTCGTTTTGTCTTTCTATCTCTCGGTTCGCGGCATAGCGTAAAGACTACTTACCCGATTGACTTCAAATTTTGATAAAAAATTAAGGATCATATGGGGACCTAGTAACATTCTGGTTGAAATCCAATATGGGGGCCTAGTGAAAAATTAAAAACATTATTATTAAAAAACTACTGATCTAATTTATCTCAAATTCTGCAAAAATATCAAGTATTATATTGGAAACAATTGGTAACATTTTGGTACGAATCCAACATCGCGGCTTGCTTAATAAAATATTTAAAAATTCAACCTGAAAAAACTTCAAATTGTGTGTCATAACTAATTGTCATAAAGGGATCAACTAGTGAAATTGTACTAATTTAATACGGCCGAATAAAATGGCGGCCAAATAAAATGTTTGTAATCGAGAAAAAACCATCCTCTCAGGGTTTACACATTTTTAGGTTTTAGCGTCCCTAGATATCAAAAAATATGTTTTATCAGTTCCGTCAGTCCGTCTTTCGGTCTGTCTGTCTATATGTCTGTCAGTTCGCGGCATAGCTTAAAGACTACTTACGCGACATCAAATTTTTATCATATGTTAAGGGTCGTATGGGGATGATCTAGTAATATTTTAGTAAAAATAGCAAATGGTGAAACAAAATGGAGGCCTAGTGAAATGTTAAAAATTCAGCCTACAAAAACTTCTTAATGGATTGATTTCAAGTTGTGTTCCATAACTAATTGTGGTATAGGTCTCAACTAGTAAAACTATGTTACTAATTCGGGATGGCGGAACGAAATTGCGACCAAATAAAGTTTTTGTAATCTTGAAAAAAATCACACACTCACTTTTTACATATCTTCACGTTTTAGCATTCCTAGTCGTTAAAAAAACCTGTTTTATCAATTCCTTCGGTCCGTCTGTCGGTCTGTCTGGCAGTTCCCGACATAGCTTAAATACTACTTAGCCGATTGACTTTAAATTTTGACCAACAATTAAGAGTCATATGGGAATGACCTAATAATATTTTGGTAAAAATCAAATATGGCTGAACAATGTCAAATAATCTTGTTAGAGTGGTGTGTTATTTATGGTTTAGATCCAGTAAAAAACACAAGTCCTTTTTAAATGGTCGACGTTTCGCAACTTAATTGTTGCATCCTCAGAATGTTTCTAAATTATTTTCGTTAACAATCCTCTTGTTGTTAAGTTAGAGTGGTGTATTATTTGGCGTTAAGATCCAGCAAAAAACAACGGTCTATTTTTAAGTAGTCGACGTTTCGCAACTTTATTGTTGCAATTGCTGTGTCCTCAAGATACATATAGATTCTATATCCAGTACGAAACCCATATAATCCGTTTTTATCTACTCTGTTGGTCAGCAGATATTTACCAGATATTAAGTTTCTAAATGGTTTTCGTTAACGATCCTCTTGGTATTATGTTAGACTGGTGTATTATTTGTGGTTAGGAACCAGTGAAAAAGAACAAAAGTTTTTTTTCATTGTCGCCGTTCCACAATTTTATTGAATATTGTTGCATCCTCAGCACACATATCTAGATTTTATATCCTGCATGAAACTTATATTATCAGTCTTTACCTACTCCGTTGGTTGGCAAAGATATTTCTCAGATATTAAGTTTTTAAATGGTTTTTATTAACGATCTTCTTGTTGTTATGTTAGACTGGTGTATTATTTGGGGTTAGGAAATATCTGCGGAGCAACGGAGTAGGTAAAGATTCATAATATGGGTTTCATGCAGGATATGAAATCTACATGTGCCCTGATGATGCAACAATACATTTGCGAAACGTCGTTAACCGCTTTTAAAAAAGGGTTTTTGTTTTTTTACTGGATCCTAACCCCAAATAATACACCATTCTAACATAAAAACAAGAGGATTTTTAATGAAAACCATTTAGAAAGTTAATATCTGGGAAATATCTGAGGACCAATGAAGTAGGTAAAGGCTGATAATATGGGTTTCAATTTAAGATGGCGAAACAAAATGGCGGCCAAATAATTTTTTTTTAAATTAACGTAAAAAATGTTCTTTAATTGACTTCAATTGATTTTTGCAGAAAAATTAAATGTGAAAATGGGATAAACATACGAATTCAACATGAAGCAAGATGGCGGTATGTTTCAATGAAAAAACTACTTATTGAATTTATTCTAAATTATGCCCAAAAGTCACGTTTGGTATAGATAGAAAGAAAATGGTAAACATAGGAATCCAATATGATGGAACAAAATGGAGCCCAATAAAAATGAAAAGACAGTATGTGTAAAACATATATACTGTGTCTATGTACTGAACTACATTGGCTCATACTTCACTATTCCTAACAAATGAAAAAAAATCATAACGAGGGAAGTTTCGGGAAAAGGAAATTCTTGTAACAAGTTCGTATATAAGCAAAATTTCATATACAATTTGAAACTTATATTTTAAGAGTATATTTAATTTCAAGTATTTCCGCAAAACCTGTTACATGTTAACATTGTACGGGTTAAAGTATATTATTTAATATAATAATAATTTGATACAATCCACTTACATGTTCATGGCCATGATATTTACACGATTCAATCTACTGGACATTGGTTTTTAAACTTATATGATTTTGGCTATTTCCATATGAATAATGTTAACTCGCTAAAATAAAACGCAAACTTCTAGCCTCTAGGTGAAAATAAACATACCGAATTTGACGTTTGGATGCTTTAAAGCACTTGATTAGAAAATATATATAAATCGAAAGCCAACCTTTCAATAGCGGCAAACCGTCAATAATAATCGGCTAATGAACTAAATAGTATTTTAGTTCATTGTGACCCCCTTATGCTATTTTATTTTTTATAACGATTTAAAAAGAGATATACAATTTTTGCTTTACTGGTCAAAAAACTTTGGAGAGGGGGGAATCATAATTTAACCGAAAAACCTTTTAAAACAAAAATCTATAATAACATGTAACAAAAAAAAAGATCTTCCCTGCAAAAGGGTCATTTAATGCGTTATTATATTTGTCACGCAACTGAAGGTATCGGCCTATTTTGGTCAAGATTACCTATCCCGAGAGAAAACCTGGGGTCAATATATAAATGCCATTTTTTAAATATTCAAATATTTATTATTTAGCATAAAAATACGGCTCCTATAGCAAAAAACACACTGTTATAACGAGTAGCCCCGGAAGCGTTCAAACGTGTAGCAAAAGTAAATGTCAAAAAATTATTTTATCAAGCTATTAGCAACAACATGTTGAAGAATACACTCAGCAATATTTTTGAAAGAATGTCTAATGTCAGCACTGTTATAATGTCAAAAAAATACGATTATTTCATAAAGGCTGATAGTGTATGTAGTGATAAATTACGTATTTTGATTATTTAAACTTATCAAACAACCTGCATTAGAGTAGTAATTTGTAAAAGCGCACGGTTCATCGATAAAGTGTGAATGTTTTTAGCTAAAATGTCATCGTCAGTAAAAATACTTATTTAACCTTTAACCCGATAGGTTAATATACTCAAGGTCTCGCCTTGTCTCGACCAACATTTCGGGATTAGACAAATTCGAGAAGAGACGAGATGAAGACTTAATTTCGACTTGCGGCATCACTAATACAGACAGCAAAACTGGTGGACTGTTCAAATGATGGACACATTTCTAGAGATTAAACAAGACGCTTCAGGTTGCACGGAAACTCTGGAGCATCCGAGAAAAATATATCGAAGACTTTTTCAATAGGTAAGGTATAAGCTTAGAGTTTGATAAGATATTAAACATCCTTGGACTAAGATGTCTGGCAAAACTTATGTCAAACAGTTGTTGGGGAAAGCTCGGACAGCAGAAAAATCAGCCAAAAACTAAAACTATAAATAGCTTGGAAAATAATTTAACATTTTAACCAATGCTACAATTTACATCCATGCTATACTTCCTATAAACCATAATAACATTCTAACCTTCTGGTTAATTAGGAATTTAAAGAAGAATGTTACCATCCACTCTCTACTGTAAATGTTTGCACTGGCCCGTCTTAAACTTCAATCTTTCACACCAATGACAGTTCGAGCCAGTGGAAGCTATATTAAAGAAGTGTAGTGGGGACCCAAAGAGGACGGAAGTGAAAAGGTTGTATGCAAAGGGAAGGGGATCTGTTTAAATTATAACGCGTCGCAGTTAGTGAACTTTAAGAAAACTTAATAAAATACATGCGATGATTCTAAGACAGACCATATATATTCGAAATAAAGAACATGAAGTAGTTATCAGAGATGAGCCGTAGCGATATAAACTCAATTCTTTGAAACGTAAATTAGTAGACAATAACCAGTCTGTTCTTTACTGATATAAAACACAAAATCTTGACAAGTAGTAATAATGAATTGTACACTTTGTTATTTATCACATAATATTGTAGGTACTAATAAAAATTGTAATATTCGCCTAAAATAATGTCAATATACATCTGATAAAAGAATGTATTGGTGTTTTTTGTTTGAAATGCCAGACTGCCTATCTAAAGAGATAGTTTTGAAGCGAATTCGACTAAACCTATATAATTACACTTTACTCTGGATATATGTATTTCTCTCGCTTATGTGAAATTGTTGATATTGTAACAAGTGGAATTATTTTTTAGCTAAAATTATTTAATGTTAGTAAAAGTCTACTTTATGCTTTAATAAATCATTATAGAAATTGTTTTATTATCTTGAAGGATAAATGTTCTTGAATTAATATTCTAGAACAGGTTTTTTTTTGTCTTTACCACTGTTGTCACCTGTTACTGTGTACCAAACTAAAATGAAATATTTATATTGCTGTTGAGCTCATTCAGCTCAAGTATGTAGTTTTTTTTACTGGCCCATATATTTAAATATATGGAGAGATTATTTTAACTTTTAATAAACAACTCTGAACTGCTTTATTCGTATGTGCTTGGTTCACTCTAGATTATCCCGAGTGATTGTGTCACTAGATCGATTTCTAAGACTTCAGTATTTAGTGAATACCCGATTTAGGTAAGTTTTCAACTGCTCAGTATTACATACATTTTCATACTATTGTAACGTCTTATTTCTATTGCGTATTAGATTACATACTGTCATGTATTTTTTAGAGGGAATTGGCAATAAATAAATATAATTTATTCAGGAAAGGTACCGTATTATTAAGACTCGCAATCCACTACCATTTAAACCCTGAGATAAAGCGTTTCGTCACACCTGTGATGTCGAGTGTTACGTAGTGATGTCGACTGTCATCTACTCTTTATATATATATATATATATATATATATATATATATATATATATATATATATAAATAAATATATAGAGGGAGAGGTAGTCGCAACTGACTAGTTAAGAAGAAAAATGATAACCTTAGGTTAGTGGGGATGCAGTTTATGTATATAAAAGGCCAAATAAGGGTGTGAAACCCTTTATTGTTTTGTCAAGCTTTCGGGATCAATTTGTCCCTTCCTCAGGACTTTTCTACAAATAATTGAAAAATCGAAACAAGTTAGAAACTAACTAGGAAGTATAACATATTTAAACATACCAATGTGGGTTTGCTATTGAAACAAAAACATACTCTGAAGACGACACACATTTGGTTGCACCAAATCATCATTCTGTTTATTTAAAAATTTTAAAAGTTAAAATGTTAATAGCGAAATAAGAATTTAAAAACTTTTAAACCATGTCCATCATTGGACTTCATTTTGTTAACTGAAAACATGTTTTTTTAGAGGAATTTTAAACGCGAAAGTAGAGGGGACATAAGTGAGACAGATGCAATATTATTTTTAATAAGAAGAAAGAAATAGAGTATACTAACTTGGTAGTTGGAAGGCACAGCACAGAAGGATGACGGGTTGCCTATCTTACAGTAGTGTGTAGACAATGCTCAACTAAATTCGATATAATTAGCGAAAATGTGTACATAGTAATATGATTATTTTACAATGGTAATTAATTAAGAGGAAAAGTGTGAAAGGTCACGAGAAACCTTAAAAGTATGATAGTAGTCTTGAAATAGTTGTAAAAACAATAAATCGACCCAACAATAGCAATTTAAAAATAAGATAGGGAATAATTTATGTAACAATATTAGTTACAATGGTATATAAGATTTGTATAATATGGACATTTATAAATTACTCATTGGGGGCGGGAGCGTCCAGACACTGAAATTTGTTTTTTTGTAATGTTAAGATATAACTGTATATGGAGCTGAGGTTCTGGGAGTCACTCTTTTCATTTATGACTGGGTGTTGGAGATTTATATGTATTATTTCAAGAAAAATGCGTTTGTAATAAGAGGATGCTTTATCCAAAATCTCATCGCCACCCCAGTTAAGGGACTGGTTTTCCTTAATGAAATGTTCACTCAGTGCGCAGGACGGAACCCCTCTCCGACAGTCGCTCTTTAAGGCTTCTAGAAGTCTGTCCTATATATGATAACTCGCATTCATTACATGGAATTTTATAAACTATATTGTAATTCTCTAGCAGTGACAGGGTGTTTTAGTTTTAGTGAACAAGAGAGCTAGAGTTTTTTGCTATTTTCTCGCTATCTTAATCTCAGTATTTTTGAAAATATTCATACGCTTGTTAGTGAGGTTCTCAATATGTGGAAGAAAACAAAAAAACAACCTATTTAGAGGAGGGTTCTCTATGACTGATAATTGCCTGGAGAAGTCCAAGGGCGTATTAGTAATAGATTGAGAAAGTATTGAATTTGGATAATCAATCTCTCTAAAGTTGTCTATGATATTATGTTCGGCTTGAAACAAAATCTTAAGTACTAGTTTTAAGGTGTAAGAATTTTCTAGAAAAATGTTTTTTAGTTGTTGTAAAATCAACTTTCTTTTAGTTGGATGAGTGAGTCTAATAGCTCGAGTCTTCATGACCATAATGAGATTGGTTTTAATGCGTACAGGCTGGTAGGAGTGGTAGCTAACGAATCTATTAGAACAGTAAGATTTTCTGTACCATTGTGTTTGTAAAATGTTTTTATAGATAGTAGACCCCATAGGAGTACCAAAAATTTGTTTATAGAGTTATTAAATACTAAAATATTTGAGTCAAACATAAATTTCATTAAGTTTTCAAAAGTTTTAAAGTCCAGACCATAAAATTGGAAGATATGATCCCAGTGTTTTTTCAGGCTTTTTAGTATAGCGTTAAAGGAAGGTTGGTAAAGAGCGAGACAACATCAAAACTGACTATTACATAGTTGTTAGGTATCTGATAATTATTGATAAAACTGCTAAAAGAAAAAGAGTCCCTTACATAATAATCATTGATTGTGTCATATGCACGTGTGAGAAACTCTGTGATGTAAGATGCTAGTGCACCATTAGGGCAGTTAATAGCTGACACTATTGGCCTGATAGATAGTGTAGGTTTATGGATTTTAGGTAAAGTGTAAAATCTAGGAGCTACCGTGTTATAGGTAGTCATTTTATTAGCCACTACACCATCTATAATGCCCTTGTCTTTAAGTTGTTTAACTAACCTGTTTGCTTTCAGCTGCAGTGTATAAGTAGGGTTGCTGTTTAGTTTTCTATAATATTGTGTATCATCTAATAATTGTTGACTTTTTGTGAGGTAATCTTCCTTATACATTGCAACAGTAACATTTCTTTTATCACTACGTACGATATACAAATCTGGATGGTCTTTAAGGAAGAGCTTAGTTTTGTTTTGGTTAAGATGTGGGTTCATATTATAATCTTTGTGAATGAAATTGGTTAGAATATTAGTAAACTGAGCCTTGAAGCAGTATTTCTGTTCAAGTGGAAAATCATGTATAATACATTCTAGATCTGAGAGAATGTGAGGAAAATTCATGTCTTTAATAGAAGGAGCGAGACTAAATTTAGGACCTAAAGAGAGTAACTGTTTTATTTCAGGAGGGATGTTAATATCCGTTAAATGTTTAAACCATTTATCCTGTGTTTTAATGGAGTTGCTATTTTTCAATTTAAGATGTTGAATTTTACTAAGTTTTACAACTTTAAAAAATTTGTTAGATTTGATGGTTAATCTACGGTTATATTCGTTAAGTATGTAAGGTGGGAGAATATTAGATAATTGCTCTGTAACAGTAACAAATTTGCTTTTTAATTTTTTTAATTCACAGAAAGTTGCCCCAATTTCTATACATTGCAGCTGAAAGCAAACAAGTTAGTTAAACAACTTAAAGACACGGGCATTATAGATGGTGTAGTGGCTAATAAAATGACTACCTATAACACGGTAGCTCCTAGATTTTACACTTTACCTAAAATCCATAAACCTACACTATCTTTGAGGCCAATAGTGTCAGCTATTAACTGCCCTAATGGTGCACTAGCATTTTACATCTCGGAGTTTCTCACACATGCGTATGACACAAACAATGATTATTATGTAAGAGACTCTTTTTCTTTTAGCAGTTTTATCAATAATTATCAGTTACCTAACAATTATGTAATAGTCAGTTTTGATGTTGTCTCGCTCTTTACCAACCTTTCATTAAACGCTATACTAAACAGCCTGAAAAATCACTGGGATCATCTCCCAATTTTGTGGTCTGGACTTCAAAACTTTTGAAAACTTAATGAAATTTATTTTTGACTCAAATATTTTAGTATTTAATAACTCTTACTATAAACAAATTTTTGGTACTCCTATGGGGTTTACCATCTCTCCAATTTTAGTAAACTTTGTACTGGATGATTTAATAAATTATTGCCTTGACCTTATGCCCTTTCACGAACCGTTCGTCAAACGGTACGTGGACGATCTTTTGCTCGCACTTCCTGGGGGTAGAATTGAGGTGGCTCTTGCGATCTTTAACTCTTCTAATGAACATATTCAATTTACATGTGAGGAGGAGACTAACAACAGTATCCCCTTCCTCGACATATTAGTTATTCGTACCCATGAAAACATTTTACAAACACAATGGTACTGATATAATAGATTCATTAGCTACCGCTCATACCACCCTGTACGCATTAAAACCAATCTCATTATGGGCTCATCCAACTAAAAGAAAGTTGATTTTACAACAACTAAAAACATTTTTCTAGAAAATTCTTACCCCTTAAAACTAGTACTAAAGGTTTTGTTTCAAACCGAACATAATATCATAGACAACTTTAGAGAGATTGACCCTCCAAATTCAATACTTTCTCAATCTATTACTAATACGCCCTTGGACTTGTCCAGGTAATTATCAGTCATAGAGGACCCTCCTCTAAATAGGTTGTTCTTTTGTTCTCTTCCACATATTGAGAACATCACTAACAGACTTATTAATATTTTCAAAAATACTGAGATTAAGATAGCGAGAAAATAGCGAAAAACTCTAGCTCTCTTGTTCAGTAGAACTAAAACACCCCTGTCACTGCAAGAGAATTACGATATAGTTTATAAAATTCTATGTAATGAATGCGAGTTATCATATATAGGACGGACTTCTAGAAGCCTTAAAGGTAGAATTACATCACATAAGAGCCACTGTCGGAGAGCGGTTCCGTCCTGCGCACTGAGTGAACATTTCATTAAGGAAAACCACTCCCTTAACTGGGGTGGCGCTGAGATTTTGAAAAAGGATCCTCTTATTACAAATGGATTTTTCTTGAAATGATACATATAAATCTCCAACACTCAGTCATAAATAAAAAGAGTGACACCCAGAACCTCAGCTCCATATACAGTTATATCTTAACCTTACAAAAAAACAAATTTCAGTGTCTGGCCGCTCCCGCCCACGATGAGTAATTTATAAACGTCCATATTATACATATCTTATATACCATTGTAACTAATATTATTACATAAATTATTCCCTATCTTATTTTTAAATTGCTATTGTTGGGTCGATTTATTGTTTTTACAACTATTACAGGACTACTATCATACTTTTAAGGTTTCTCGTGACCTTTCACACTTCTCCTCTTAATTAATTACCATTGCAAAATAATCATATTACTATGTACACATCTTCGCTAATTAGATCGAATTTAGTTGAGCATTGTATACACACTACTGTAACATAGGCAACTCGTCATGCTTCTGTGTTGTGCCTTCCAATTACCAATTTAGTATACTCTCTCTATTTCTTTCTTCTTATTAAAAATAATATTGCATCTCTCTCACTTATGTTCCCTCTACTTTCGCGTTTAAAATTTCTCTAAAAAAACGTGTTTTCAGTTAACAAAAAGAAGTCTGTTGATGGACATGGTTTAAAAGTTTTTAAATTCTTATTTGGCTATTAACATTTTAACTTTTAAAATTTTTAAATAAACAGAATGATGATTTGGTGCATTACTAAATGTGTGTCGTCTTCAGAGTATGTTTTTGTTTTAATAGCAAACCCACATTGGTAAGTTTAAATGTGTTATACTTACTAGTTAGTTTCTAACTTGTTTCGTTTTTCAATTATTTGGAGAAAAGTTCTGAGGAAGGGACAAATTGATCCCGAAAGCTTGACAAAACAATAAAGGGTTCGACACCTTTATTTGGCCTTTTATATACATAAACTGCATCCCCACTAACCGAAGGTTTTTATATATATATATTTAATGTATAAATATATATATATATATATATATATATATATATATATATATATATATATATATATTCGTTGTGTTAGTCCCTGATATCAATGCAATGTGCAAAATGTTGTGTCCTGTTAACATTTTCTTAATCGAGAAAATAAAATTTTAATACATGTGATCGTCATAGCTGTTGCTTCGTTATGTGTTGTATATTGTCGTCATTACGTTCTAGGATTTGAAAAAGACCAAAACTGGTTAAAACGTCATCAGACTACAATATATGTATGTTTTTAAAAAAAAGAAGTAATTTTTTAATTATTTTCAAGTAAACCACTGACCGTAAACCAAAAAAATAAAACTAAAATATATCTATTACGGAAAAGGTCAAAGAATCGAAAATCATAAATATATATATATATATATATATATATATATATATATATATATATATATATATATATATACAAAACGCGATATAGCGAATTGAAAAATAAACTTCAGTTATCGTTGCCTGTTTGATCAGGTTGTTAGGTATACGTTACCATCTATCTCTCGTCTAAACCAGAGACTGCGATATAATGTTTAATATATCTTTGGATAATATATTCAGAAATATTAGTTCAGAAAGCTGGTATGCAGATAGCTTTGACATAGAACGCATTGCTCCCCTTCGCTTTCTTAAACAGATCCGTTCTAAAAGCCGTTAAAAGCTGTTTTTCTTAAAACAGATTATAAAAACTGGTAAAAACCTTTATTTCCTAAACGGGTAGTTTCTAAAAGCCGTTTAAAGCTGGATATTTTTTAAATAGATCTGTGATAAAAACCCTTTCCAGGGTTGTAAATAATGTAATCCGTAAAAAATATTGTTTGCTGTATGGATGGGATTGTTTTGAATAATATCATCATAATAACAAATTACAGGATAGCTGTAACACTTAAAGTAGCAAATGTATAGGACTTCGAATTTCGGTTTTTTCCTTCTTACTTTATCTTACGTATTTTATTTATTTCTTAATTACATTTTTCACAGAACGATACAGGGCATTAAGATGTATCACATATCTAAAGCATGACCTGCTACTCCACTTCGCTCAAAGTTTAATGGCAAAAGCATAGCGAATAGCTGAAATGTTAACCACTTAATAAATCCTTTTGTGGCAGAGGTGGCAAATGACAGTGGCGGCACAAGCTCGAATTTTCTTGTAAAAAATGTTAAAATTGAGTTTACTTATAGTAGTTTTAAATTAGCTGAACATTTAGCCAGTCAATAAAAACTTTTCATGATAGGGGTAACAAACGAGAGTGGCGGCACGACACCGAATTTTCTTAAAAAAATATTTAAAACTGAGTTAACTTCCTCATCTTAGCTTTAGATTAGCTGCAGAAAGGTTAACCGCTTAACGAATTTATAAAGATAAATGTACAGTTTTTTCAAGGTCATTTCTAGAGAACATCTCGCCCCTAGTGACAAGGGAAGGTATCGAAAACAACCCCAATAAAAACTAAAAAAAAAGAAGAGAGTTTTGCCGATATTATCTTTAAATATTGGTTATATATTTTGTTATGTCATGTTTGTATTAATGAAAATATATTTTAAATATTAACTTGGAAATACATATGAAGAGGGGGCAGCTTCCTCCTAGCTATGTCAGTGTCTGCCTAAATAGGTATGTATGTATAAGCAAGGGTATGGTGCAATTACGAAAAAAATAATTTTAGCGTCCGCAATAACATACAAAATATTAAATGAAGTTTCAGAGAAGATCTTCCGTGTCATGTTTCGCTGATAAGTTGCTCTCAACCTCTTGTCTTGCCTCGCAGTGCCCCTAATGAATATATTGAAATTCTATTAGACTTTTTTCAATCCATTATAATTTACTCTGTCTTCCTATTATAATTTATTTTATTTTATGAAGGCTCTGGCAGTACTGGTCATATTTAAGTAAATAAGAGTTCGTTAGGTATCTGCGAGGCAATTTATAGTTTAACGGCATGCTAAATTATTAGGGGCATCATACGAAATTGTCATTAAATAAATTACATTTATTGTACCTTTTGTCGTTTTGTCCAAAGGTTCACGTGCTCATGAGCGCCAGACAGTATATTTGTCTATATATAGGCGTTAGGTGGTTAAATCACGCCTCATGCCGCCGCTGTCGCTTCCCCCGCCTGCTATATATATATATATATATATATATATATATATATATATATATATATATATATATATATATATATATATATATATATATATATATATATATATACATATATATACATATACATATATATATATATATATATATATATATATATATATATATATATGTTGATTTTTACTCCTTCACGGATGGAAAAATACAATGTGTTTTCATTCCGGGTGTACATCCGTTCACTACTGTCGTTCCGAAAAGAACAGTTTTGCTGACGTTTCGCCAAAATCACATTTGGCATTTTCGAAGCTTTCTTTCTCGCGTCCGAATAGAGACTGAAGTGTTGGTGACTGCGACGCTTCCTTTTATACCCCCACTCGGCAGATATAACCTTCGGCCCCGAGTGGGGGTATAAAAGGAAGCGTCGCAGTCACCAACACTTCAGTCTCTATTCGGACGCGAGAAAGAAAGCTTCGAAAATGCCAAATGTGATTTTGCCGAAACGTCAGCAAAACTGTTCTTTTCAGAACGACAGTAGTGAACGGATGTACACCCGGAATGAAACACACATATATATATATATATATATATATATATATATATATATATATATATATATATATATATATATATATATATATATATATATATATATATATATATATATATATATATATATATATATATATATATATATATATATATATATATATATATATATATATATATATATATATATATATATTGGTCAAAATAGCAGTCATTTAGAAACTACTATAAAAAATGTTTAAGCAAATTTATTCGACGTCTCGTGCCGCCGCTGTAGTTTGCCACCCCTGCTACAAAAAGACTGTATATGTGTCTTTATATATTCATTAAATTCAATGTTAGCATTTTTTTTAAACAAAATTTGGTGCCGTGCCGCCTCCGGCGTTTGTTACTTCCATTTTAACAAGACTGTATATATATATATATATATATATATATATATATATATATACTACAATACACAAATCGTACTATAGAGAAAGCCAAAGAAGCCAAAAATTATGAACCGGGAAGGCAACAAGTAGTCTTACCATATGTAAAGGGCACAACCGACAGAATCGAAAGAATTCTTAGAAAACACTAACAGGCACACAAAGGAAACTAACAGGTGAATATCAGCAAGAGTAGAAGAACATAAACTACCAACAGTATGGAAGACACAAAATCACAAAAAATTAAGAGCAATTAGCACAACAGAAACATCTGGAAAGCATAAATAATGACGTTCGGCCCCTCAGATATAACTTTCGACCCCGGGTGGTACCCCCAGCCTGAGTGCCACCTCTGTCATTTGTCACTCCTAGTTATATTCCTATTAAAGTTGCAGCCAGTTAAAAGCTACGTTAAAGAAATTAACTCAATTTCAGAGATTTTTTTGAGGAAAATTTGGTCCCATGCTCCGCTGTGGTTTGTGACTAATGCTAAAAAAAAACGTATATTTGTCTTTATATATTCATTAAGTAATCAACACAATCCACTGTTCGACGTTTACATTTTTGTGAAGAGATTATGGTAAGGTGTGATAAAAATAATGGATTTCCACTGAGCACAATTTTTTTTTTGATGAAGCTATATTTTACTTAAATGGAGTAGTTATCGTTAATAGATAAAATTATCGGTTCTGGTCTCGCGATAATCTACCCTGGATATGTGAAGCGCGTACTCAGCATACGCAGAAAGTGAATGTGTGGCACATAATAAATAAGTTAATTGTGAGACCATACTTCTTTGAGGGCAATCTTACCGCAAAACGCTATTTAGATTTTTTGATATTCAACTTGATACCTATTTTAGCAGTTATTTTCCTAACGCACTTGATCCAGGTATTCCTCATGAAAGGATATGGTTTGAGCAAGACGGCGCTCCTCCGCATTTTGGTGTTAATGTTCCAATTTATTTGAATAAATCCATCTCGACGGATTGGTCGACATCCCGGATTTGTCGCCGTTGGATTATTTCCTCTGGGGATGTAACCCCTACTACAAAAAGATCATTTGTTTGTCTACTTGTGAGCAATAATTGGTCGAAATTGCAGTCATTTAGAACTCCTATAAGTTTAATTCAATTTTGGCGACTTTTTTTTCGAAAATTTAGTCTTGTGCCGCCGCTATTGTTTGAAACGTCTGCTGCAAAAAATACATATTTTTCTTTATATATTAATTAAGTGATTAAAATTTTAGCTAATTAGCCATTATAAGTTAACTCAGTTGTAGCATTTTTTTAAAAAATTGCCGCCGCTGTCGTTTGTCACTCCTGCTGAAAAAATAACATCTAATTGTTTAATTGTAAGCAATACTTGTTTCAAATAGCAGTAATTTACAAAACTTACTTACTATAAGAAAGTTATTTCAATTTAACGATTTATTTTTGACGAAAATGCAGTCTCGCGCCACCGCTGCCGTTTGTCATCCGTACTAAAAGACGTCTTTATATATATTCAATAAGAGGTTAAAATTTTGGCTAATATAAAGCGATTAGAAAAAAGTTAACCAATTTAACAGTTTTTTTTTTAATTTCGGCTTTATGCCGCCGTGGTTGTTTGTCACCCCTGCTGCATGAGGACTATTTATTTGTCTTGTAAGCAATAATTGGTCTCAAAACTGCAGTTATTTAGAAACTCCTATAAGAAAGTTAATTCAATTCTGGCAATTTTTTCGACGAAAATTCAGTCTCATGTCGCCGCTGCTGTCGTTTTCGTACCCCTGCTACAAAAAGACATGCATACATTTCTTTAGATATTTATTAAGTGGTTTAAATTTTAGCTAATTTAAATCCACTATAAGGAAGTTAACTCAATTTAAGCATTTTTTTAAAAGAAATTTAAGTCTTATGCCACAGCTGTCGTTTGTCACCCCTGTTGCAAAATGACCATCTGTGTCTCTAATTATAAGCAATAATTGATCAAAATTGTAGTCATTTAAAAACTACTATAAGAAATTTAACTCAATTTTCTATACTAATAAACTATATTTGTCTATATATATATATTCATTAAACTGTTAAAATTTCAGCTGATTTCAAGAGACTATAAGGAAGTTAACTCAATTTAACAATTTTTTTTAAAGAAAATTCAGTACTGCCGCTGTCGTTTGTCACCTAAGCTACAAAAAGACCATCTATTTTTCTAGTTGTAAGCAATAATTACTTAGCAATAATAAACTACTATAAGTTCTCTCAATTTTAGCGATTTTTTCGACGAAAATTCAGTCTGGTGTATCTGCTGTCATTTGTCAGCCCTGTTATACAAAGATTGCACAAGTTAAAACTACAGCTAATTTATTGCTACTGTAAGGAAGTTAGTTTAGTTTTCACGTTTTTTTTTCGGGGGCTCGTATCGCCTCCGTCGTTTTTCACTCATACTGCAAAAAGACTATTTATTTGTCTAACTCTAAGCAATAACTAGTGAAAACCGCAATAATTTAAAAACTACTATAAGAAAATGAACTCAATTTTAGCGATTTTTTCAACGAAATTTCAGTTTCGTGCCACCACTGTGGTTTGTCACCCCTGCCACAAAAAGACTGTATATTTGTCTATAAATAAAGTGATTAAATATGCAGCTATTTTAAGACTACTAGTAGGAAGTTCACTTAAATTTACCATTTTTTTTAAACTCGTCGTGCTGCCAATATTGTTGTCACCCTGCTATAAAGAGACCATTTTTGTCTAAACGTAAATAATAAATTGGTCAAAACTGCAGTCTTCTAGAAACTATTAATTTACTAGTAGGTAGCAGCACAGTCGAAAAGCATGTTTGTTGATGGGCTTAAGAACATGTATGACTATTTTCTGTAGTATTCGCCTATGATAATAATTAAAGGTGAAAGTCTAGTATCTAATGTGACAAGAATACTTTAATTAACATTTTCCACTGAAAGTTTTTTCTATTTATATGTATTAAAAGAATAACGCCGGCCATAATTTCGTTAACCGTTAATCATATAACTTGGGGGAAAAAAATTATTAGCTAATCGACTAAGAGAAATCGCTGGAAAATATTTTGAAGTTCCGCATATGGCCGCTAGGGGGCGCAACTGTTATGGTCAATCAGAAAAAGGGCTGTTTCTTAAAAAATATTCATGTAAAGGTATATTATAAATACTGCCATCGTAAAGAGTAGAAAAATTGTGATTTTTTTGTTAAGGATATTTTGCTCTATCTCGTAAAATGTAGTGGTGGGGGAAGGTCAAACATGTTTTTATTTAAATGTCAATAACTCCGTTATAAGTCAACGGAATTGAACAAACTAGGTCTCGTTTAAAAGAGCCCATCTTAACTAATATTCTGATGTAAAAAAAAAATCCGATTTGATTTCGCCGTGGTAACTAGAGGGCGCTGATTGACATCACAACAATTATTACGCATTATTTTGAAAATTTTAAATAGCACGCTATATCTCTTTTAACATAATTTAATAGAGGAGGAAATTCTCAATAAGTCAGTGCAAATTTCAGCTTCCTAACTTTTTTCAAACCGGAAATATAAATAAAACAAATATTAGGGCGCTGGGTACGCAACATCTCCCTAATCTGTATGGACATAGCCTACATCACAATAATTCAGTAAAAATACCACAGATAATAGTCAACGCAAATCGCTAAAAATTATACTAATGTTCTGAAATAACCACCAGGTGGCGCAGTAGGAGTCAATAAGTGCAATATTAAATTTTCATTATAATGGGAAATGAAAGCCATTTAAATGGAACGTGTGAAAGAAACGATAATAAAAATATAATTCAATTAATGCCGCCCTAAATGTTCAAATTGTCGGCCATCGTTTTCGATGCACTTATGCATCCTATCTCGCGTGGATAAAACTGCAGCCTCCAGTTCACCAACTGAAATTATTTATACAGTCTCTTATTCGCTGAATCATATTTTCCCGTGTAGTGGGTCTGGTGGCAAAAACTAAATCTTTCACTCGACCCCATGAATAAAAATCTAAACACGTTATATATATGGCCATGGAAGGGTTCGCCCTATCCATCGGCCAGGATAGTGGGCATCTAAGAAAAAACGTTGACGGCGAAGTGCGCTGGACAACCATCGTGCTGGTATACCAATCGTTGTCGGACGTTCAGAGGTACGTCCTCCAACAAAATCGGCAATTCCTCCCCCTAAAATCTTAGATATCTCTCACCATTCAATGGATTATCGAAAAAAAATGGTCCGATAATTCGTCCGCCTAAAATCCCTGCCCAACAATTTACAGACCAACGGCCTTGGTGCTGGACTTCGCGCATCCAATGTGGATTTGTTCTGGACCAATAATGTGTATTGTGAAGATTGACACGTCCATCGCTCTGGAAGGTAGCCTCATCGGTCCACAATATTCGCCTCAGAAATTGCCGATCTTCCCTCATTACACCCAAAAGCCAGTGACAATGGTTTAGTCTGTGATCAAAATCTGCAGCAGTCAATTCCTGATGCAGCACTAAGTGATATGGATGTAACCTAAAACAAGATGAAGATATTTAATTGATTTTCCAGGAAATTATTGGTTTTCTAGGCTTAAAGACCTATGTGACATCAGAATCACGTGACTTTTGTTAAAAAATATGTCCAGTTTATATTTGCAATGTCGTTGCTTACCTGTGCTCTTTGAGTATATTTTGAACAGTGGTTCGCGTTACTCCTAGGTCTAGCGCAATAATTCGAGTACTTAGTTGAGAATTAAACTCGATATACGCTAGCACATTAATTACATTCTCTTCGGTGCGTCCTCTGCGTTGTCTGCGGTATATGGGAATATGCACGTTTCCAGTGGTTCGCAAACGTTGGATCACTCGAAGAAAAACCTTTTTACTTGGGTGGCGTCTCTGCGGATATTCCTGCGCATATACTCTTGCAGCAACCGTAGCATTTTCAAACATTCAAAATAAACACCTATCATGTCGAATAGTTCTTGATTTGTATAAATCATTTTGTTCTTAACACAACGCAACACGAACAATAACAAATCTTGAACAAGAAAAATACGAACTACAACAATAACATGAACAACAGCAACTAGAAAAACTCAAAAAACACGAAAATCTCGGACAAAAACGCGAAATGATAGCAATACTATTAGGAAATTCAAGAACGATAAATAGCAACTAAAAGGCACTGACAAGAAACTATTGTTTATTTTTTGACGTATTACTTTCAATTTTGTTTTCACAGCCTACTATTTTTTTTGCTTGATGTAGCAGAAAATTGCTAAGGAATTATTATTTATCTATGTTTTTAGTTTATTGTTATTCTTGTGCATAAATTGTCGATTTTAAGAAAGACGGAGATTTGCAACGGTCGAATATATTAGGATTTTTCTTATTTATTACCTTATAATATCTAACTTACTGAAAATAGAGTAAACTACAAAAAAATATAGAGAAAAGTAAAATTGCGAGTAAAACTATGCTTATTAACGTCTACTGCGCCACCTGGTGGTTATTTCAGAACATTAGTATAATTTTTAGCGATTTGCGTTGAATATTATCTGTGGTATTATTACCGAATTATTGTGATGTAGGCTATGTCCATACAGATTAGGGAGATGTTGCGTACCCAGCGCCCTAATATTTGTTTTATTTATATTTCCGGTTTGAAAAAAGTTAGGAAGCTGAAATTTCCACTGACTTATTGAGAATTTCCTCCTCTATTAAATTGTGTTAAAAGAGATATAGCGTGCTATTTAAAATTTTCAAAATAATGCGTAATAATTGTTGTGATGTCAATCAGCGCCCTCTAGTTACTACGGCGAAATCAAATCGGATTTTTTTTTACATCAGATTATTAGTTAAGATGGGCTCTTTTAAACGAGACCTAGTTTGTTCAATTCCGTTGACTTATAACGGAGTTATTGGCATTTAAATAAAAACATGTTTGACCTTCCCCCACCACTACATTTTACGAGATAGAGCAAAATATCCTTAACAAAAAAATCACAATTTTTCTACTCTTTACGATGGCAGTATTTATAATATACCTTTACATGAATATTTTTTAAGAAACAGCCCTTTTTCTGATTGACCATAACAGTTGCGCCCCCTAGCGGCCATATGCGGAACTTCAAAATATTTTCCAGCGATTTCTCTTAGTCGATTTAGCTAATAATTTTTTTCCCCCAAGTTATATGATTAACGGTTAGCGAGTTATGGCCGGCGTCCATTCTTAGTTGGCCACCCCGTACTTTTGTGTGTAAGACCAGTCTGCCACTAGTGAAGCTAGTGGAAGTTCGTAATACTTTGAAACGTTTTGAAAATCGATGGCCAGTTCATAATTGTTTTTATCCAATTCCTTGCTGAGTTTTAACAGATCTTGCCTAAGGACCGGAGGTTTCAGGACTGCCATTGGTATCAAATGATGTTTATATGCATTTAGGACGTCCTGTTCTCTCATGTCTCTGGCAAGTCTAGCAATTTCTTTGTAAAATACCTACGGTGCTTTTTTTTCTGTGTCTAGAAATAATTCATATTTTAAGTTTTTTTCATTTTTCTGGATTCCTGATAGCTGATCTTACATTTTTCGTGGGGAGTTCAATCCGTTTATACAGTACTGGAGTCAAAATGTCTAGTTGCGTTGTCACCCTACATTGAGGCCGTCTGCTATAAAGGATAGATGAATTGTTTGCTTTGACACAGATATTTTTCTTAGGTGAGTAATCCTCCAACCACCTTCATTGTCCAGTGCTTGTAAAAAGTATTTTCGTGTCCATTAAATAATAACTTACATTCTTCTATTTCTTACTCTAGGCACCTAGAATCTAGATGTACTCGTGTATTTTGATGTTCTTCCAACTTGTGGACTATGTTTCGAGACTGGTGTCTCGGAGCTCCAAATTTTGCCTGCTGATACCTCCCCCCTCCTCCATTTGTCTTTAGCACCTGATTCTGTACTGAAAGGAATAGGTAATATTCCTTTATTTATTTATTGTTATTTTTAAGTAAATCCAATGCAGACTCTACATCTTTTCTATTATAAAATTCCTTGTTATTAAAAACTATATCATCCCATATTCGAACCTTTCTTTTTTAAATAATTTGTTATTCTAAATTATCTTTATCTTCTTGTCCTACACTGTTTTCATTTATAAATAAATGTGATATTAAATCTATACATTTTCTTTTATTCTGTAATTTTCTTCTACATAAATAAGCACATTTTTCTTTAAAAAAATATCTTTTTTTTAGTTTCAACTTTCTTTATGTTTTCTCTCTTGTCATTTCTATGCTAAGCACTTCTTAAGTACACTTTCTCTATTATCTTGTCCATAACTACATATATTTTAGTTAAAAATTCTTTTGAATATTTTATACAACTTGCCTGTCGTCGTTTAGTATCATTTCCATTTTTCCCGTAATTTGACTATCTTGATAAAAATTTCCTCTTTTTTATACTACGCATTATTTTGTTCTAGTTTCCATTTTCTCTCTGTCTTATCACTCTTGTCGTCACTTCTCTGCTATGCACTTCTAAACTCGTCGTATACTTTCACATCTTTTCCTTAAATAATTTTTTTGCAATTAAAGAAAAAAATCTTCATTTCTTCTGTTAACACAAATTGTCCGCCATTTGCCCACTTTTCTTTCTCTCTTCTCGTAATTTTGAGTCTTCTGTACGTATCTTTTATAAAAACAAAAACTTGTTAGTCTCTTCCAAACTTGTATTACCCAAGCACACCTATCGGTTTTAGTCTTTTTCTTTAATGCTTCGAGAATATGCGATAAAAAGGTCATGCGTGAACTTTGGGGTAAGTTTTTTCCTGCGAGGGGACAGCTGCCCCCATATCCCCCTTCCCTTGGTCCCACGTAGACATAAATGTGTGAAATCAGTACATTTTGTCGTAAATTTGAATTTTTTTTGTTCAGATCGGACTAATAGAAGCCGCTATACAATAACTGTTATATAAAAATAAAAATGCGCTTTTTCTACAAAAGTAAAAAAATATGACTTTCGGTCGTTGTGCAATGGAAAATTTTAGGATGGCCTTTCTTTGTGATCCCATCAACATGTTTATACCAAACAATCCGAGGGTTTCTTTGAAAAATTTCCGGTAGATTGTCTCCATTATATCGCGAAACTCCGTGGAGTTTTTAAGTGAAAATATTCTATTAATTTTAATAAAAAGAAAGATGATTTTTATTAGCACCAAGCTCGAGACTTCTTCTGAAATTAGCAACTTACCTACAACCATCCATATAAAAAATCTCAGCCAAGTTAATATATTTAGATGTACCATAAATTCAATATTAAACAATATGCTCACAGCTGGAATAAAGGGAACCATGGGTACCTTAAAGCGAAGGTTTGCTGAATTTTGATGATGAGCACATATTACCACTAAACCTGCAAATAAATGTTATCATAATTATAAGGAAAAAATAATATGTTATTATTGGATTATTGTTTGCATTTTTTTTTCTGATAAAATACTGGATTCAACATAAGTATGCAGAAATTAAGACACAGGTCCAAAAATATAGTGGAAATCAGAATGTGTCCAAAATGATAAAAGTCAAACTAAAAGTTATGTCTGGTATTTTTATCCTTTCTGCCGCAAAACAATATAATCATTTTTCAGTTAGACATATCTTTGATAGTACTATTTCTGGTACCTTTTATAAATCATGCATAAACGGTAATCGGTTTTCGTTCCAACATTACCATGGACAATTGGTTTACGTCACTTTCTCTTGCTGACCAGTTGCTACAAGATCCGAACAAATTAACAGTGACACGAGCTATTTGCAAGAATAAAAAAGAAATTCTAAGGAGCTTTTGGACGCGAAAGGTCTAAACCCATGGTTTGACATGATTAAAAAAAAAACATTATTATCTTATGCGCCAAAAAATGACAAATTAGTTTTGCTGCTTTCAACAATGAATGAGGGGGCAGATGCAATAAAAAAACGCGAATATGGCCATTATGTTTCTTCTATCGAATGATAAATATAGCCTGAATTAATTCTTATGTGATTGGTTATTGATGCCGTACAGATAAAAGATCTTTATGTCGAACTCTTCGCGAAAACATAGCTGAAGTTCTAGATATATTGACTGAAGATGATGAAGAAAAGAAGAAAAGAAGAAAAGAAGAAAAGAAAAATTTGTTTTTATGGCCCAAGCAAAAAAGGGTATGACGACAAATTATTGTAAGGAGTGCAAAGAGCTAATTTGCACAGAATGCCATATGGATATTTTTAGTACAGTATGTTCAGAAAAATAATGAAAACTAATACTAAAAACGTATCCTAATTTTTGTAGTTCTAAAAATAAAATTTAATTTATTTTATATATATTTTTTAGGGGTAGTAAAATTTACGGTATTCTTATATTTACGTTCAGCAAACACCGTCCTGTATTCTAAGGTTAAGATCAACTAATAATTATATTTATACTTACTTGCAGCCATAACTAATATGAAAAATACACCCAAAACAATCGTCCACCATATACCACTTTCTATATCCCGAGTAGATATCTGAAAAAGCGAGCACAAGGCACAACTGAATATTGTGAAAATAAAAACCGCTCCTGTTACAACGCTTCCTGGTTCACAATTTCCAAAAATCGGTCCCAACCTATAAATGAATTTTTTCTAAAGTTTGCTATATATAAAAATCTTTTACTCCAGCTTTTTATATACAAACTAGAATTATTAAATTTAAAATGATTCCTATAATAATCATGGTTTTTAGTATAAAGTTTTTGAGGTACATATATCTTTTAATAAAAGGAAATTTAAATTGTTGTTGTTCTATCTGTCTATTGAAGGTATAATTGGTTTTTTGCTTCTACATTGCAAATTTAAAGATTTTTTTATTTTTTACTTTCCTAAGGGAGAAATTTGTCTTCTACTCAGCTCGAGATCACTGTTTAATTACCAGTAATGCTAAAGCTTTTGGTCGACTTTTCCTGGATATCTAAATATTATGTAGTTTTGTATTAAGGGTAATGTTTGCACGCAAGTTACAATTTACGTAAACGCTGACTTTATATGTTTCACTACTATAAGAAAATGTTATAAATATAAGTGAAATGCACTTAAAGGACACTTCTGTAGTAATCCTGACTGTAAACTGTTCGTTTCAACAATTTACTCGGAAAAGGCTTCGAAAATTTCGAAACACACTTTTTGACCCAATAACAAACAGTGCCGATCTAAGACAGCAACTGGTGAAAAGCAGCCAATTGGAAAAGGGCCAAGAAAATGAAAACCAAGACGAGCTAATCCCTTGATCTAATACAAAAAACGTATCCTAGTTCTTGTAGTTTTTAAAATAAAATTTAATACATTTTATATACATTTCTTATGGGTAGTAAAATTTACGGCAGTCTCATATTTACGTTCGGTAAACACCGTCTAACAAACCTCTCACTCAAACATAGATTTCAAAACAGATCTAATGAACGAATATAACGTATACAATTTTAGTGGTTAGCAAAATGTATTGTCAATTGGTTTAACTGCTAAGAAAAACAAAATGTCGGTGAATTATCAATTGCTTAAATTCATTCTGATAAGTTTTCTCAATTTCTTTTTTAAATAACAATAACAACAACCGAACGAGTTCCAAAAATTTCCAAATCTTTTTGTATTAATATTAAAAGATCTCATAAAAATCTCAAGAACAACCTTGGAAAGTCTTTAAATAGCAGCAGAGAGAAAGTAAGTAAACTAAACAAAAGTAAAGCTTAAGCTCAACTGCTCTGACTGTGACGTTACTACTTACTTACATAGGTAGAACCAGCAGACCTCTGTCAATTCGCATTAATGAATATGTTAATAAGTCATCATTTGATAGTCACATTCAGTCTAGTCAACATAATATTTATCCAGATAAAAATTTTAAGCTTTTGGTTAATGTTTATGCAAACAGCTTTATAAGACTTTCTTGAAAATCTTGAGATCAATAATGAATTTAACCAAAACACACCTACCCTGTTCCTTTTTATATCTAACCCCCCTCGTGTTTAAAAAAGTGTTTATTAATTTTTCTATCCTAAACAAAAAATAAATACAATAACATACTTTGCGATATTCCTACTTCTTTTTGAATACTTACTTTTCATAATAATATCAATATTTTGTTTAACAGATAATTAAAATATTTATTCCCTTTCAAGTATGTTAATGTATCAATAACAAAAATATTTTGTTAATAATTTGCCAGTTTTTACAAAAATTACTTCGATAGTTAACTGGCTAGAAAAGAACTACTTAAACTACACATATCACGTAAAGTATAACATTTGTCTTCAACATTTTTTATTCTGCATTATTTAAGATGTAACATTTATTTATCTAAGATGTCACATTTATGCTGCTATGATTTGGATATAAAATAAGGTTTAAAAGCCATTTCAAAATATGTATCTCTCGGCCGATCTTTTCACTTAAAGTGTCCTCAAATTGACGCCCAGCTGCCATCCTAATATTTTTAATCATTACGAAATATACACAAAAACAAGTATTTGGTTTTTGGTTTGCATGTTTTTAAAATGAGGAGCGCCTTCTCCGAAAGAGCGACATGTATGCTTTTTATAAAGCGTTCTCTCAGGAATCGAGCTCCTCGTTTTAATAATCGGGGAGCACATGATTAAAGGACCACGCACCAACCTTACGAAAAACCGTCTTCAGGAAAATTCACTATTTTAATATGTCGCAGTTCTTGACCTTCTAGGCAAACGACATGTACGTCAAAATCGTACGAGCCGTTTTGTAAATGTAGCCTCAAAATGGTCCTTGGTAGTACAACGAATAAATCAAATATCAGTTTTAAGCTTGTAAACCAGCAAGATTTGATGGAGACCCTTTTAAAATATGTAAAATTTATTTTGGTAACGTTATAATCTGAAATATACATGGTGTCCAGATGGGGTTTACAACAACAAATCCAATGCAATTTTTGAGTTGTCATAAAAAGCTCGTCTTCTTAAAAAAAAAATCTTATTAACAAATATGCTTTTCACATTGAGACTCCTTAAATTGTTTTTTTTTTCAAAACTGAATTTTTGCTTTTATTTGCAATAGTGAAGTGTGCCCAATTTAATTCCATACATAGTCATTTAGTAACACATGTATATTGTCTTTAGAAATATTTTTATTGGGCGCCAATTTGTTCCACCATATTTGATTCGTACTAAAATTTTACCTGTTTCTAGCTATGCCACACTTGATTTTTGTCAATTGAATAAGATTTTTTACGTTGATTTTTTAAACATCTTATTTGGCCGCCATTTTGTTCCGCCATCTTGAATTCGTACCACGATTTTATTAGTTCATTTCTATACCACAATTAATTCATGCAAAAAATGTGAAATCAATCTATTAAGTAGTTTTTTCAGGTTGAATTTTTAATATTTTATTAGGCCGCCATTTTCTTTTGCCATCTGGGATTCGAACCAAAAGTTTGCTAGTTGATTACTACGTAATACTTAATTTTTGTACAAAATTTGAGGTAAATTGGATACATTTTTTATATAGTAATAATTTTTTTAACATTGCGCTAGGTCGCCATTTGGATTTTTTCTAAAATGTTATTAGGTCTTACCAATGCCGGTAACAAACCGACGGAATCGAGTAAACATGTTTTTCGGCATCTAGGAGCTTTGAAACGTAAAGATCTGAAAAAATCTCGGAGGGTGATTTTTTCACGATGACAATACTTCCTTTTACGAAGAAAGTAAAAAGCTATATAGAAAAGTTGTTATAATATATTTAGTATGTAATTCTTGGATATCTCGTTAGTTATACTAATAGAAGAAAACTTAAAATAGAAAATATACTACATATTTATTTATACAGAATGTCCCATACACGCGATATAAGGTGCAATTTAATTGTTTTAACTGAAGAACTCTATATATAAAACAAATTCTAGCCCCAAAATTTGATTGTTTATATGAATTGCATTTAAAAATTGAAATTTTGAGATTTTAAGATACTGTAAAACCTTAAAACAAAACGAATTGCACCTTTCTATTTCAGTTTTTTTTATATTTTTACTTTCCTCGTAAAAGGGAAGTACTGTAATCGTGAACAAAATCACCCTCCGATATTTTTTCAGTTTTCACGTTTCAGAGTCCCTAGATGCCGAAACACATATTTTCTTAATTCCGTCGGCCTCTCCGTCTGTTCGCAGCATAGTTAAAAAACTATTTACCCGGTTAACTTCAAGTTTTTGTCAAAAATGACCCTTTCATATGGGAATGACCTGGTAACATTTTGGTAAAAATCCAATATGGCGAAACAAAATGGCGGCCTAGTGAAATGTTAAAAAAAATTATTATTAAAAAACTACTTATCCACTTTATCTCAAATTTTACACAAACATCAAGTATTATGTTGGAATCAACTGGTAACAATTTGGTACGAATTCAAGATGGCGGAACAAAATGACGGTTCAACAAAATATTTAAAAACTCAGACTGAAAAACTACTTAATGGATTGATTTTAAATCGTGTGCTAGAACTAAATATTGTATAGGGGTCAACTAGTAAAATTGTGGTACTAATTCAAGATGGCCGAACAAATTGGCGGCCAAATAAAATGTTTGTAATCCTGAACAAAATTAACCTCTCAGGTCTTACATATCTTCACGTTTTAGTGTCCCTAGATGCCCTAAAATATGTTTTATAATTCTGTCGGTGGGTCTATCTGCCTGTCAGTTCGAGTTATAGCTTAAACACTACTTACCCGATTGATTTCAAATTTTGATCAAAAATTAAAAAATCCAATAATGGCGAAACGAAATAGCGGCCTAGTGAATTGTTAAAAAAATATTAAAAAAACTGCTTATCCAATTTACCTAAAATTTTCCACAAACATCAATTATTATGTTAGAATCAAGTGGTAAAATTTTGGTATGAATCCAATATTTAAAAATTCAGCCTGAAAAAACTCCTTCCTTAAAGGATTGATTTTAAATTGTGTGCCATAACTGATTGTGGGACAGGGATCAACTAGTAAAACTGTGTTATACTAATTTAAGATGACGAAACAAAATGACGCCCAAATAAAATGTTTGTAGTTCTGAAAAAAATCATCCTCTCAGGTTTTAAATATCTTCATGTTTTCAACGAATGGTACGAATTCATCATGACGTAACAAAATGGAGCGTATGCGTATTCACACATACCGCTATTTTGTTATGTCGTGTAGCTTTTATATTGATACAAGCTACTTATTGAATGTATTTTAAATTATGCCCAAAAGACAAGTATGGCATAGCTAGAAAGAAACTAGTAAAACTGTGTTATACTAATTTAAGATGACGAAACAAAATGACGCCCAAATAAAATGTTTGTAGTTCTGAAAAAAATCATCCTCTCAGGTTTTAAATATCTTCATGTTTTCAACGAATGGTACGAATTCATCATGACGTAACAAAATGGAGCGTATGCGTATTCACACATACCGCTATTTTGTTATGTCGTGTAGCTTTTATATTGATACAAGCTACTTATTGAATGTATTTTAAATTATGCCCAAAAGACAAGTATGGCATAGCTAGAAAGAAACTGGTAAGAAATTGGTAAGAATCCAATATGATGGAACAAAATGGCGTCCAATAAAAACGTTTGAAAAGACAGTATATGTAACACATACATACTGTGAGTATCTACTGAACTAAATTGGGTCACACTTCATTATTCCTAACAAATGGAAAAAAATCATAACGAGGGAAGTTCAGGGTAAAAGAAATTTACTGATTTTTTTCTTCTGGTTTTAACTTTTAATCTAATCAAAGCTTGTAACGAAGTTACTTTTTTTTAAATATGAATGCACGGTCAGGGTAACTTTCTTAATTTCAGAGATAAAAAAGTCTGGTTCATTTTCATATCTAGTTAATAAAATATATACATATGATTAGGAGAGAAATGTTGAAAAGTATTTTTTAGAGGATATATTTACCGATTCAGCCTAAGTCTTGCAATAATTTTAATAAATATAAATGTTGTTTTGGATGCTAAAATTTTCTAAATGTTGAAATTAAAAAATAAAATTAGAAAAAGTCTTCTGACTGAAATTTTATAGTATTAATCGTTAAATAAATAAATATTCAAAATCAAGGGTTCTTTCAAATTGAAGGCCGGGAGGTTCGGTCGCCAACTTGAAATTTACCTTTGAACAGTTTTTTGCTGTTCTTGCGATGTTAAAGAGTTTTATCGACACCGACGAGCGAGGGTAAAGGAATCTGAATTTTAAAAATTTCTCTTCCATTAAAAAATAATAATTAAAATTGAAGATTCAAGGATTCTTTCGAACTGATGGCTGAAGGGTCCGGTCGTCAACTTGGAATTGACCTTCGAACAGTTCTGTTCCGCCGATGTTAAAGAGTTTTGCGAGCACAGATGGATAGAGAACTCTGACTGTTAAGCTAAACTTTAAAATCTAAACAACTTTTCGTTAAAGAACTAAGACCGTCAGCAAAACAAAATTTAATATTTTTAAAATGTATTTTCTTATTAAGAAAACCGACCTGAACATTATTATTCGATCATTTCCCGTTTAACTATTTTCGCATACACATTTTCCTATGGCTTAATTTTTTTTATTTTGGATGAATAATATCTAGTTAACCAAAATTTACCGACAGTCACTGTTCCGTTACCTACCGAATAAAGTTTCTATTTGAGTAGGCTGTTTAGGAACACCGTATTGAGTTTAAGTAAGATATTTAACAACCCTTGTATATTTTGACAGATAAGTGTGATATTTAACCACCTTTTGCATATTTTGTTAGGTAGATAGTTAGATTTAGCAGGAAGTATTTGAAAATTTTCTTTAAAAAAACACTAAAAAGTTTAACCTCGGCTTATTATTTATTAAGAAAGAACCTTTTCATCTCCATTGTATAAAAGCTATTAAGAGGTATGGTGTGGTCTTAACCGCTCAAATCCAGATACTGTCACCCGAGATCTCCGTTGGAAAAACAGCAAGGAACACAAAAGGATGTCAAAAACTTAAGTAAAACATCTTACACGTAAAATACATTACAACGTTAATAAACCAAAAAATGTTATATGCTTTGCTATGATGGAATATAAGTGCCACGAGATAGACCACAAAACATTAAGGTACATATACAATTTACAATTGGTTTTTCGTTATGTTAAACCGTTTATATTTTCTATATTTTAAGTCTAAAATTTTCGACGTCAATGTCTCGAAAATATTTGAATTTTGGTAAATGATCTGATTGATATATTATATAAAAATGCTTTGAAAAAATCGTTAGATCTAAAAATATGATATATAAGCCCGGAGTGGCAGCTAATCGCGTTTTTGAAAAATATGTATAAAATATCTTTACAAAACGCACTTTGAGTAACCAGGTATCTTTCTTATTTAAGATTTTCTTCTATCGATAATAGCTAACTAGATATTCAAGAATTCCAAACTAAAACGACTGTATTTTGGAACAGTTATTCTATGTAACGTTGTTCCAAAATTGCACATGTAAGCTAAGACTAATCGACTATATTATACCAAATTAAGATTGCTTAACTTGAAAAATATACTTTTACCCGTCTCAAAAGAGCTAAAATAAAGTTATGACGAAAAAAAGGGCTTTTTGGGGGATTATATTTCCAAAAAAGATTGTACGACTTTGACTTGCTCATGATGTCTCCTGTTCAGAAGGTAAAGAAATAAAACATACAAGAAATTTGGCATATTTCACTGAAGCCGGTTTTTCATAAGGTTTGTACGTGATCCTTTAATATTTGCCGGTTTAGCATTTGTTCCTTCCTTTATTGATTATATTTTTCGATTTTGACGTAGAAGTAGGAGAAATATAAGAGAGGGTAACTATAAAAATAAAATTATTTATGCATTTAATTTTTTGATTAGAAAAATTACAGACAGACAGAAAGCTTTGTCATTTAACTGTACATTATTTTTATATAATTGAATGTGAAATCATGAGTGATTACTGATTAAGAATTTATCTCTTTGGTTACCTTTTATTTATTAATATTAAGAATGTGTGATTATTATAATCCACCAAAAATTAATTATCGTTCCATTGACCTTACTAGGTTAATTAAAAGTAAAAAAATTTAATTCACTCAATAGACCAAAATAAACAAAGAGTTTGCAAGAACTAAAAAAAAAATAAAAATAACAAAACAAAGAGTCAAATTTAGTTTACTAGAATAAAAATAAGAATCAGCAGCTTATGGTCAAGGCTATTACAGTAGTTTGACTTTTTCCTTCGAAATAAAGTTAGCAGCATATAATATAAAGATACTTTGTTACCCCCTCCTGTATGGTAGTAACTTAAATAAAAATTTGTGTTTGCCATCCAACTAATATCCCATGATCGTGAAGACAGTGTATTATTACAAGCCAAAATAAAGTGTTTGAAGCACCATTATTTATACTCTTGAGTAGATTATTTTGTGATGTGATATAGCATACATCTATGCGGCGTATTTAAACTGGGGATTGGGGATTAAACCCCCCTGAAAGCTACTATTATTTAAGTTTAAAAGGTACAAATAGTATAAAATGGGGACTTTTTTTCTGGGATTGGCGGGCAACACCCCCTCCCCCAGAGCCAGTTTTAGTTACACAAAAATAAAGTAAAGACCTTTTTTTTTGTTATTCACATTATTTTCATTTTAATTTTCGTAGTTAATTAATTCTTTAAATTAAAATGATTGATAGTAAAGTTTTCCAAACAAATAGGTTGTTCTACTATAAGCTAAATATAGGAAAAAAATTGTCAGGTGCCTGTAAAGTTCAACTATGACATTGTTTAATATTCAAAAGGCATTTACAATTAACTTCTCCTAAAACATAGATTATATTAAATCATGAATTAAACATATGAAAAACCAAATATATTGTCAAAATCGTGTATAAGCTGATCTGGAAACAATGCCCTAAAAGTAATTGCCATTCCTTCCATGATCCATCACTGGAGCAAACAAAGCAGTAACTAATGTGATTGAAAATAAAAGAAAAGCACTTACCAATGTCAACCCTAACAATTGTAAGCTTAAACATCGAGGAAATCACTAAGAATAAATAGGATGTCCTTTTTAATCTCTGTTAAACTAAAAAATGCATAAAGACGATCAGGAGAACTGACCAGAAATATGCCCTCTACTAAGTAATGTGCATACCTCGAATTTTTCGTATACTCACAGTAAATAAGCAGTATATGAGCATATTTATTAGTAGTAAAAAGGCATATTAATAAAAAAATACTACTGAATTTTTAGTAACAAATTATTACCATTTTAACATTAACAGACGGAACACGCTTTACGTTTTTGGTAGAAAATTAAAAGCCCAAATAAAACTTGGTAAATTATACAGGGTGTCCCTCTTAAAACAACAAAACAGTTCCTATTCCTTTGAGTCGAGACACCCAAATATATTCCTATTAAATAAGTTTTTTAAATCAATAAATTACCAAGTATATTTGAACAAAAATTTAATTTTAGCACACTTATAAGTATATCTTAATAAAGGGGAATAAATATTCAATATAAATATTTTACCTATTGGAACAATAGCGACGTGATCCGAAAACTAGGCCGAACAGATACTTACCAACTGTATTGGACCCTTAACGTTCCAGATAAATCTACAATTTCCGAAGCTGGGGTCGTTAATTCTGACGTAGACACTGATATTTCCGATCCTGGAGTCGAAGTAGGTTTGAATGCAGTTGATTCAAAACTAGGCCTAAAACCACGGAATATATAATAATTAAAGTCTAGAGCCAAAATTAACAACTAAAATTTTCCAAATTGATAGTAGTTCAAGTATGGGTTAACAATTACCTATTTATTTTATAATTAATATGATAGTTATTATTTTCAATATTATTATTGTGTACTGTTTTCCTTCCCGAGATGTAATGAGCGTATTATGAAGAGTCCAGAGCTTATGTTATGTAAATAGGTCCCTATTCGTAACCTGGTTGACTAATTTCGCCAATTGACTCTTTACTAAGTTTGTAAATAACTTAAGCCATTAATTAAAATCCATAAATTATTAATATCTGAATGCATGCAGTATTATATAATTTATTTATTTATTAGGGACCTTAACAATTGAGTTACATTACAACTTACAAAAAAGCACCACGATTTTAAACAATTTTAATACCTTAATTGTACACAAAAAATACAAATAATACCTATGAGAGCAAAAAAGTGTACACTACAGGCAAGAATCCTTTATTTGTGTTAATGTTAAAGATGCTTTATTTGAGTTAATGTTGAAATAAAATTATGTGGAAAAAAATAACTAGTGTAATTCTTTTGCAATAAATATAGGACAGTTATTGGACACCTTTGTGTGATAAGTGAAATGGTAAAAAATAGTCGAGGATCGGGTGTTACCTTTGCGACGGTTTAAGCAAAGTGCTCGCCCAACATTGGTGCAGTCTGTTAAGTTGTTAGCAATTTTAAAAAAGAAAATCCCTTCGCTAACTAACCTACGAGAACTTAGTTTAATCAATTTATATTTATTTAAAGCTTTGTAACTATTATTTCATATTTCTGCGATAAATCTATGGAGCATATAAATAATAAACTTTGATGGATATTTTTAATCCTTTTGATATATTTCTGGTATTGGGGGCTTCACGCGATATTGGCAAATTCAGGATGATATTTTAGACTAACAATAGTGAAAAAGGGTTTTCAAAGGGCTTTGTAACTCTTAAGATAGAACCTAAGTTTTTATAGGCTTTACCAAATAAATTTTCGATGTGTATGTCAAACAATAGCTTAGAGACCATTATAAAACAAGGTTCTTAATACAATTCACTTGATGAACTGAAACAATTTAATACCTATGCAAAATATTGTTCTTTAAACTAGAAAATTTAATAAAAAGCATTTACTAGTATTTAAGACAAGTCTATTATTCTCACAGTATTTGGACATATCAATATCAGATTGAAACTTTACACAATCTTCCAACGAACTAACGGATTTGTAAAGTTGCAAGTAATCTACATATAAATAATAATTAACAAAGCTAAAAGAGATATGAATGTCTGATATAAACAATATGCCAGGTCATGATGTTTGGTGTACTTTTTATGTTATTTTTTTATTTTTAGTAAACCATAAGCGTACGGCTAAGATTTGAATAACACTGGACATTATCCGACTTTACATGGTTTTTATATATTTTATTAACGTACTGTTAAAAAACGCGATAAAAATATTTGCTGGATTGGCAAGTTTATTTGATAGAGTACCTAACTAAACCGCTGGACAGACGAACTTATACATGCAAAATTTTTCACAAAATTCAATTTTTTATATTTTCAAAAAGCATTAGCACTAGGTATGGAGCTTATGGCCAGAAAAGCGTAACTCTAGCGGACTTCAACAATTCTATTTTTCATAGTATTATGTAACGTCACGACGACTGTTCAAAAAAATGTATTTTTGTGTTCTTTTCTAGTCAAGATAATGTACTCTTAAATATAAAAAAAACAATTTTAGATATTTTTTAATTTTCTTTTCGTTTTAATATAAGTTTTCAACAAATTGTAAATTTTGTTAACATGTTTTTTTTATCTTATGCATGTATTAAGCATTCGCTTCTTGTGTCAGTTATGATAAAGATTAATGCCTCTAGAGATTTGCTTGCCAAAACTCCAAAGTCAGCGGTACCTTTATATTAAAAAAACTTTTGCTTATTTTCACTTCCCTTAGAAAAGGGGAGTATTTGCTTTAAACTAACTTTCATGTTACGTCAAACGCTTACTCATACAGATCCAATAAATTTTATATAGGAAAGTTTGCATTTAAAATTTCCTTTACTTTGATTTCTCAAATAACCTTTTGATTTTGCTTCGTTTAGTGCATTTTTTCACAACTCGCTACACTAAATATTAGTTTAATTTTAGAGATAGAAAAAATGCTATACGGTCTCCTAAGTATCCTTTTAGAAAAATACTATGTATGTACGAGTATAGGACGACTTAAAATATATGCAACATGATTTCTAATGGAATATCCTGTATAATAGATGTTCATCACATAGGTCAATTCTTGCTGAATAGAAATTTACTAGATTTGCTTTAAAATATGTATATAGGATAACTCAAATATGCGTATAACAGACCAAACATGATTTTTTTAATGAAACACCCTGTATGATATACTTTTATCAAATTATTTATTTCTTACTGACTATAAATATATTAAGGTTGACACATTTATCTTCAAAGATTCCAGAAAAGTTTGAAAGAAAATCCTACTATAAAGGGCAATGTATTTCCATTTATTCCAATATGTAGGCGAACGATCTTCGTCTCTCTCTTAAACATTGCTTCTTGTGGCAGAATTTTGTCAAATTTCTAGGGAGCATATTTATAATCAGCAAGTAGAAATCCATTTAATGCACATAAAAAAATACAGATATATATATCAATTTAAACCAGTTTCCTATTATAATATTCATTATATATTTTTTTCATTAACATTTAGATTTAATATTAATGGACTATAAACTAAAAATAATACAAACACATTTTTTATACTTTTCGATAGCCTCAAATGTGCTGTAAAAACATATCAAATTTCAAAAGTATATCGGAAACCATTTCTGAGATATGGCGACAAAAGAGTAAAAAGTGCGATTTTCCCACGAGGCGCGACGAAAAGACCAGTAAATTGGCCGCAGATAACACAAGCTATATGTAGACCATAACCTAGCGGCTATGATTTAAATACACTCTCGATGTATTATCCCACTTAATATAAGTTAAGTTACATCTAACGTTACAAATCTCATTAAAAAAAATTAGCAGTTTAAAAGTTAGGAAGACTAGACGTTATAAAAGTTATACGGAACTGTGAAAACTGTATTTAAAAATTTTAAGTAGTTTATAAGTTACAGAAAAAGACAGTTTTTTGCAAGCTGTCAAAATATTTTTTTAAATAAATTACGCCACAGAGACAGAACTGTGAAAAAAAATTAACAATTTTGTGTAGTTTAAAAGCTACGGGAAGAAGATTTTTTTTGACAGTTGTCAAAATATTTTTTTATTAATCGCTTCTACAATTTATATCGAACTGTAAAACCGTATTTGAAAATTTTAAGCAGTTCAAAACTTACAAGAAAAGACAATTTTTTTGAAGCTATTAAATTTTTTTTTAATAAATTACACCTCTAAATATTACATGAAATATCCTATCTATTACCGAAAAATCAAAATCGATACTTTAAATCTTTCAAAAGTTTCAGTGAAGCAAAAAAAGTATCACTGCAAAAATAAAATTTCGTCCATTTAGTACTCAAATGTTTCACTATGAAAAAAATTACACATCTTTAACC
Organism: Kuschelorhynchus macadamiae; assembly: GCA_030620095.1. Classification (NCBI taxonomy): domain Eukaryota; kingdom Metazoa; phylum Arthropoda; class Insecta; order Coleoptera; family Curculionidae; genus Kuschelorhynchus; species Kuschelorhynchus macadamiae. Next base: position 288,616 of record JAUTXW010003355.1, read on the forward strand.
AGAATTTCAAAACAAAAAGTATCCTATATATAACTACTGCCGCTGTATAACATAATACATGCTTTACTTGTATACTTAAAACCTGTCAAAGTGTCAAAAAATCTCATCATCTCATTATAACGAGTTTCACTCCGTTAAAAAAAATTATACTTGAGTCAATTCTGGAAGATCAGATTTTTTTAAAATTATAATACGCTATCTATTACGAAAAAACTCCAAATCGGTACCTATAATCCTACAAAAGTTCTAATAGCAAAAAAAATTGAAAATTTCGAAACAAAATTTATTACCCAAATCTCTTAAATCGATATCTTGTAGTGAGATCAAAAGATCTAGGAAAATTAATTACAACTCTTAAACCAGTTTTAATCCCGGTTTACATCATGAAAAATTATCTATCTTGTATCCAATTACACGCACACATTTCGCTGCTCCGAGTCATCTATAAAGGTAATCGAGTAGCACTTGTATCAAACCAATGTCGACATTACATATATATTGGGAATTTTCTTGAAGATATTTCACCAAATTGGGGAAGCACCCCAAAATGTGGCTATCTTCCTACAAATATCTAAATTTTAACATGTCATTCTCAAAAATACTCAAAAAGTCATTTTTGAGGCCCTAAAATTAAATAAAATTTACCTAAATATATACTCATTAGTTTTGACTAATGACTATAACCACGCCGCCGTATTTGTTTAAATTTCAAAGCAACTTGATCTTATGCCCTTGTGGTTGTCCTCGGGCTTGTAATGCTCAGCACGCAAGTAATTTTTCCTGTAAAGCATTTAGCTGCAAACTTGAAACGCAGTTTTGTACCTTTGCCTCTTTATTAATTCTATCTTATGGCAATTTTCATTAAAACCAATTTTTAACAAGCAACAGCAAAAAGATCCGATAAAAAATTTAAGAAAATGTCATCTATGCTCTTTCAGAATCTTTTTATTTTTGTCGAAATCTTGAACCGCTTGGACACCAAAGGGCGTTCGATGAACCCTTGTTTTTGCCCAAAAAACGAGGTTTAAAAATAAAAAAAAAATACTTCTCTAACTTCGATCCTGCCCACTTTGAATAGGGTTCATGAAACCATAAAAAGGAATGTCTCCTAAAAGTTTCAAATCGGTATTTCATTTTTTTCGACAGTTACCGTGTATCATAGGACATTCTAAAAACTCGAAAAAAAACATGTTTTATTTCATTAATAGACGAAAAACAAAAAAAATATGCTTTATTTCATTAATAGACGAATATAAATGAGACCTTTGTGGGGTGCCCGATGTTACAGTAACAGTTCGACCAAAACTGTTTAACTTTAGACACTGACCGCTATGATTGAAGGTTTATGTTAAATTTAACGTATACAGGTTATGTTGATTTAAAATAGACAGGGATGTCTATATATAATTCACCTTAAAAGCAATTCTAATTTTCGTATTGTTTACTGGGTGGATAACAATACCTGTTAAGCCTTCAGTTATAAGCGGAAAAAAGATAATTATTATGTTATAATGACATATAAAATGGATAGACTCCATTCGATTGTTTACGTTTAAAAGCGATCAGTAGTGTAGAAAGCGCGTTTGATAGATTCTCGCTACTCTCGACAGTAGATTTTGTGATTACTGTGCTTAATTTATGATGATATTGACAAAAATACTGCTTTTAGGAAAGTTAATATTGCCTTTTATTACTAAAATAACTTTAATTAAATTAATAACAAGCAAACCGAAAAAGCTTTTTTTATTTTTTCGTTTTTATTACTCTTGTTTAATAACAATAATATTAATAATAAAGGTAAGTCTGACCGTCTGGGTACTGCATCGAGCAGTAATGAGGACGCTATGGTAACGCGTAGTCCGTACTGTCAGCGGTGTCCAGCTCTCCGCTGTCCTAAACACCCAATATCCCTACCCTCCCCACACCCTAGCCACCCTAAACCCCTCGTAACCTTTGAAACCGCACAGAGCAGCTAACCTCGATTAACTTGCTTCGGATCCGAGTTATCTGAACCACCAAGGTCAAATGGTGGCACACCCATGAAAATGGAGAAAGCATCGGGCCTCGGAAAAGAGCCGCTGCCTGGGGATTACCAGGGCACCTTTGGAGCCACTGCTGAAGGTGACAACATGCGGGATGGTGGCGGCGAAAGGCTGAACAGGCGGGACTTTGCCGAAAAAACTGCTTCACAGCCGAACCTATTCCCGAGAATTTCATCAGAGCTGACATCGTTGGAGCCTGAAGTTGTCTGTTCCGATCAGTTCACTTGCACATATACCGCCATCAAAACAGTTTGGAAGGAAGGTTAGGATTTCAGATATTTTCGTTATTTCACGACCACGACATGAAGGACTTCAACAACTATTATAAGTTCATGAGCAAAACCACTACATACGGAATGAGCCTAGAAATATTTGCTCTCTCGGAAACCCCAGAAGCACATCTTCCATATTTTCTTAAAACCAAGAACAAAACAGATGTGCATTAAAGAGAGACCAACAATAATAGGCAAACAAATACACAATAAAATGATCTACCTTCTTCTAAGAGGCGATCCAATGTCAAGACACTTTGAGCTTCTAACACCACAAAACATCAATCCAAACAACAAAGCATCGGGCGAGCAGCGTAACGGTCGAGGACGCTGCGGGAAAGGACAGCTCGACCAAAACGATTACGACCCAGCAAATTGATACATAAATAAATCTGACACAGATGCTAGTCAAACACAACAGCTTGAGCCGATTGCAACAGCGGATATATCGCAACGACTACCTGCAACTACCAAGGCAGGTAAACCAAGGAAGATGTTAAAATGGACAAACGAAATGAATCGAACGGTGATGCATTCCTACTACACCGCTACCAAACTTGAGACAATTTCATCAGGATACTGACATAAACTGCATACAATTTTCATAGCACAATATCCAGAATACAAATCACTTATCACAGAACAGAGAGTAATACATCAAAAACGAGTCATCACTAAGACCAGTAATCACCCCATTCGCATTACAAAACATCAAAGCTACGGAAGCTGCTGAACTAAACATTCATCAATCAAACATTGAGGACAGTGGGGCAGATGCCGAACCGATCCCACATACAAACCAGCCCAACTTTGCTCAAGAGGATCTGCAACCTCATTCAACGCTCAGTAGGGGCGAAGCTCCCAGCAACAACCCAGGACAGATGACAAGGACCATACAGCGCACAGGACAAGTGAATCAATCGCCCAAAGCACCATAAACACAGCTGCACCTCGCACCGTCTCTCACACAAACAATCAAAGTAGAAATGGAGTCACATCTAAACAAATACATCCCAACGCATGCAAGGAAAGACTCACCATCGATTTTATTAATATACAATCACTAAATAAAAAACAGTTTACGAATTCTTCCACAACAAAGAAACAACAAGAATTATATACCGCTCGACCTGTCTCACACGAGCTACGCAGCAGACGCACACAGTCACATCCAATCACGACTAGAAAAGATGAACACCTGGTCTGAAAAAACACTTCACGGAAGACACAGATACCACATAAAGCAAGACTACATACATAAACATCTTTCATATACGTGGTTACAAGAAGGGCAACTGTTCCCCGAAACAGAAGACTTCCTGCTTGCCATCCAGGACAAAGTCATAGCAACCAGAAACTACCGAAAGCACATCATCAAGGACATAACCATTGAAGACGACAGGTGCAGGAGATGTCACCAGCCGAGAGAAACGATCGATCACATAATGAGTGGATATAGAATAATGGCCGGAACTGAATACACCGCGAGACACAGCTCAGCAGCGTAGGTCGCAGGAACGTAGACAGAAAATTCATTTTGGGGGGCCAGTTGGGGGCACAAATAGTTCTAGAGGGGCCTATAGACAGGGTCTATCATTAGTGTGTCAAAGTACCATACTTTCCTACTAAAGATTTTTTTTACATTAATGATGGATCCCGTAACAAATAATATGTGCCAGTAAAAAAATTAAAATGAATTTTCTACATTTATTTTATGTTTTTGAATTAAATAACACATTTTATACAAAACTAACTTAATTAAACAAATCTGAAGAAACATGTCTTTCATTTTTATTTAATGAACAGTTGTGGAAGTTTTACTAAAACTAATAAAAAATAAACATGGATAATATAAATCGTTAACTACAAACAAAAACAATTCATAAAATTAAATTTATTCTTCTCTTATTTTCCGCGAAAATATCTATTACTCTTTGAAGATCTATGTTTTTTACCAATGAATTCTCAATTGATAAAATAGCCAAGTTTCATAGCCTGTTATTTCCAATCCTATTTCTCAAAAATGAGAAACTTCGCTCACATTAAGCACTAGAGACCGAGATTGTTACAGCGATTATTGATGTTTAGATTTTCTATGTTTTAATTAAGGAAGAGTCAGCATATATTTGGGATTCTTACTAGTACAGACATTTTGTGTTGTTGTGGTTTGAGTATTTTATTTCGTTAAAAATATTGCGCTTGTATGAGCGTACCGTATAATTTATTTAGACAGGCTAATGGGGGAGCCAATACGATAAAAAGGGACCCTTCCATGCCCGCCCTTATCTACTTCCCTGGTAGGACGTACAACCAAAGTTTACTAAATAAAATATTTTAGTAAACTTTGGCTCAACATACAAACCAGCAGAGAACACAGACCCTTACTACAATTATACACCAACATCCATACTTCAAAACGAAGACTACAAACTCTAGTGGGACATTGACATTCAGATAAAAGATAAAACAATCCCCGCAAACAGAACCAATATCATCTTTCAATCCAAAAAAGAGAAGATCACTTATTTAATTGATATGGCTGTCCCCAACGACGAGAACATACAAGCGAAACAGGAAAGAGTCATCATTGTTCCTCTCGTCATATCAGTAACAAGTCTCACCCCAACAACATTTACACCGCATTTGGCTTAATTAGGATTTAATGCAGAGATTCACAAGAACCTCCAGAAATTGGTCATTTTGAAAACATGTAGCATCGTTAGATCATTTCTTAAGACACACACAATAGTTGTTTTTTCCATTTCCTTTTTATTGTTTTTTTAAATTCTTTTTTATACTGACTTGGTATACTCCCGTCAGTATAAATTATAAAAAAAAAGTCTAGATAATAATAATAATACATGACCACTGACAATGTTGCATTTACCCGAGTCATTTCCCACATTTACTTCAGGCTGCTCTGTTAGTAAAATGAATGTGCATTGTGTGAATTCATCTCTTGAGGTCTTCGCTGGCTAAATTAGAGTAGACATCTAGGCAACGAATGCTAATATAACATATTGAAATTAATCGGACTAAACTCATTATATAAACAAAGACACCTTGCTAATCGGGTCATGTTATCCGTGAATTTAAAATGAAATTCATTTTATTAAACCGGACTCATTTTGACCTTGCATTGTTGTCTTGTTTTGGCGGCGTCTATTAGAGGTTATTGTCGTGTTTGTCCTGGATTTTCATGGTTTTTAGTATTTAGTTTTACTGTGTATTATTAGTTACAGTTAAATATAGTAGTGTTGGCTTCGGTAAACAATATTTACACTCTTAAATCTCATTTATTTTTATCCACCATTCTAGCAGCCCAAACAGAGAAAATGTTTGGAAAACTTTTATCAGCACTCAAACCTTACTTTAAAAAGTTATAATACAAATAGGTAATTTTGATTTCAAACTTCTTTCAGACTGTTCCTATCACAATGCGTGTTTTTAATTCGATTTGCAACGTTGCTATATTCATAATTAAATAAATACCCATAAGTGAGGATACAATATGTGAAACTAAAGCATTAAAATTTTGATTGTAGATATAATGGTGGAATTCTGGGAGGCATATTTACAGATGCTCTTGTACCACGTCACTAGGGAGCTGAAATCTGTTAGTTTTTGTAGCATATAATGCTACAAATTCTCATTAATTTAGGCATCGCCGCCATGCACATGGTATTCAGGTTTTGTTTATTTTCTGACACGACTTGGTTTATTGGGTACGATGCCTATATGTCACGCGGGTGGAGGGAGTTCAAAACCTTACAAAGGGAGTTTTTTTAGTGTTTTTTTTTCGATAAAAAAATTGTTTTAAAAATCTCTTGCGTTTAGGTTATGTTTGGTTAGGTTGTTTTTTTTGGAGATGATGTAAAGAAGTATCTATATTAAAACAATGACTTTTTTGTTTATACTGTCCGATATATCGTTGTTTACAAAAAAAAAAATTGGTTTTAAAAAGGGGATTGCATTTAGGTTAGTCCTGGTTAGGCTATTTTTTTGGGATGATGTGGGTATCTATAAACAATGTTAAAATTATTGAACTTCTATTAGTTTTTGCATTTGCGGCAACTTTGCAATAAATTAATGCATTCGCTTAGTGCCCAACTTTTGTAGCATAATTATATGCTATAAAAAGTAACAGATTTCAATACCTTACTGCCATTGTATAGGAGTATCAGTAAATATGCTTCCGAGGGCTAATCAAGAATCTGGAGTCTTTTTTGTCGCCGACGTTTTATTTTCGAGTTATCTATCATCAATGTTTATACAGCCCTTTTTTCTGTTTTTGCCCTACTTTTTATATGTGTAAAATAACATCAATTTTATCATGTTGATTAACTCACAAAAAATTTTTAGTTTATTTTTGATTTTTTTAATTCTTAAAAGTTAAAATCAAAATTGTATATTTATATTTTTTTGGTTAAATTTGAATCGATTTTCTTCGTTGAAAAAATTTTGAAAAGCCTAACAATGAAAAAAATCCTATTACGCTGGTTTGAAGATGAAGAACAACATGTGCAACACGTAACTTGTCAAATATGAACGCTACTGCGATGTTAGATTTAGATTTGGTTTTGTAGTTTGGATTTTTTTAAAGACAGACATTTAAAACTATTGGGCTTAAAATGCATAAATGATATTTAAGAAATTCCCAATAAATCGAATTCCGAATTAGTGCAATATAATATCATCAAGAAATTGGTCGTCCAAAGAATAAGGTAAGGAAGAAAAATCTTACAAAGTCCGTAAATCCTGTTGCCATTGCAAGAATTGTAAAAAATGGCCTTCATCCGACATGTTTTTTTTTCAAGAATGTCTATCTCATCAAGACAAATTTTACAAATAATGGGGCTGTGGTGTTGTGAACTGAGAACAGGTTCGGCAGCGACCATAAGGGAGATTTTTAAATTGAAAATTCAATAATATCGCTATTTTAGAGATATTCTAAGTTGGAAATTATTACAAAATGAAGAGAGGCTTTTACTTAGTAAGTGGTAATATTTACGTTTAAAGATGAAGAGAGGATGTCCAATGTTATTTTTTATTTTAGGAGGGGAAGGTTATTTGGTGCAAATTGATAAGTCAGTTGTAACCAAAAGAAAATATCACCTGAATATGACTGTACTTTAAAACGTGGATATGTAAAATATATTCCAGATAGGTTCGCTGGTACATTGATTCGTGTTATCCAGGATATTGTAAGACCAGGATCTAAAATCTGAAACGACGAATGGAGGGGGTACAGTAACCTTCAAAATTTGGGCTACAGATATCATACAGTGAACCACAGCCGTTTTTGTCGAGATCTGCAAACTGGTGTTTGTAGTAATCACATTGAACAGTATCTTAGGAGACTGGGTGTGATTTATTTGTTGCCTGAATATGTAGATCAGTTTATGTGGAATGGCTTTTTCGATAAATATCAAAGAATGCACAATTTTACCCGACAATTTGTCGAAAAAGTATTAATTATTTTTTGTTAAATTTTTTGAAATATTTAGAAAATATTTTTTTTTATTTTCTGTGTATTTTACTTTTCAACCAAAATACTGTTAGATATTTTGTAAATTAAAAGTGTGAGGTTTTAAGTTTATTTCATTAATCAGTTATTAAATTATATTTGGTTATCTTTTTTAACGTATTTTCAATTTAGTGATTTCATTTCCCTTAACAAATTGGTAAATCTAAAATCTAACAAAGTTGCTAAATTTCTCGTTTTAAGGCTGTCAAATGTGAATAATATTAATGTGATCAGAGTGTGATTTTTAATTGCATATTCCGCAATTTTTATTTATGAAATGTACTATTAAAATGGGCATTTTATATTTATTTATTGTCAGGATAGTTTACCAGACCCAGTAGGGTATTCTTGCAGAATATATAAGGGAAAAATTCGTAAATTTTTTTTTCCCGGAATATCCCTCGTTATGATTTTTTCCATTTGTTAGGATTAGTGACCCAGTTTAGTTCGGTACATAATCACAGTATATATGTGTTACATATACTGTCTTTTCATTTTTATTGGGGTCCATTTTGTTCCATGATATTGGATTCCTACTAATATTTTACCATTTTCTTTCCACCTATGCCACACTTTTGGGCATAATTTAAAAGAGATTAAATAAGTAATTTCATGTTTTTTTACTGGATCCTAACTCCAAATAATACACCACTCTAAGATAACAAGATGATCGTTAACGAAAACCATTTAAAACTTAATATCTGGGAAATATTTTCGGATCAACGGAGTAGGTAAAGGGTAATAATATATGCGGATTATAGAATCTATATGTGTCCTTGTTGTTATGTTAGAGTGTTAGAGTATTACTTAGGGTTAGGATGCAGTAAAAAAACAAAAGGCTTTTTTTAAATTGTCGACGTTTCGCAATTTTATTGTTGAATCCTCAGAACATATATAGATTTCATATCATATCATTCATATAGAAACTCATGTTATCAGTCTTTACCTACTCCATTGGTCCGCAGATATTTCCTAACCCTAAATAATACCCTAATTTAACATAACAACAAGAACGTCTTTAACGAAAGCCATTTAGAAACTTAATATCTGGGAAATATCTGCGAACCAACGGAGTAGATAAAGACTGATAATATGAGTTGCATTGCAGTGCAGTGCATTTTTTCAAACGACGTGGGCCGTTGGCTTTTTGATATAGGATTATGATTTTTGGCAGGAATATTAACAAAAGTATGGGTTGACTTTCAACGTGAACAAAATTTGTCGGCGTTGTACAGGGGGTCCTAGATAAGTAGGAGAAATTAAAAACATCATATCTTCATTTTTTTAAATGGAATGTATAGTATTTTAATATTTTAGACTATTCGTGACCCAAAACCCTATCTTTCGTTATAAATATGTCCTATACCTATTTGTGATAGTTTCCGAGATTTTGACATTTTTGTATTTATTATTTGGTTTTCAATGGCAATCGCCTTAGAATTTGCTTTATTACAGTATTATTACAAAAATGTAATAATATACAGGGTGTTCCATTTAAAATAACAAAGTTGATATCCGAGGGACACTTTTGTATTTCAACTTTTTCTCTGTTATTAAAAATAAAGGAATTAAGGGGGGTGGCAAATCTCGGTGAATCACCCTGTACATTAATACACAGTAAAAAATGCAAAATTAAAAATTCAGTCTACTATTTTTCTTTATGTAAAAAGGCAAATAAATATTTTAATTAAAGAGACACAACAGAAAAAGAAGTCCTACAATCACTTGATTAAAGGTTCAATATGCCCACCATTTCTTTCAACACACACTTGTAGCCGATTCACAAAGGAATTGTTAACTCTATTCAGCATCGCTGCATTGATATTTGTACATGCATTTCTAATTCTCGTTTTCATATTATCTATGGTAGTGGGTGGCGTTTGGTAAATTTGCTCTTTAACAAAACCCCACAAGAAAAAATCTAGTTTTGTGAGGTCCGGAGACCTTGCTGGCCATGATACTGGACCTCCCCTACCAATCCATTTATTTTCATAATTCGCGTCTAAAAATTGCCTCACCTGCCTGCTAAAATGTGCCGGAGCGCCATCTAACCACATCCGTCTCACTAGATTCAAAGATAGTTCGTCAATCCATTCCTGTAAACTGTTTTGCAGTAAATTTAGGAAAGTGTCTCCATTAACTCTATTTTCGAAAAAATAAGGTCCAATGATACGGTTGCCGATTATTCCAGCCCATACATTAAGAGACCATCTATGCTGGTGATCCAAGGGGATAATGAATCTGGGGTTTTCAGAACTATAATAGTGGAAATTATGTCGGTTGACGTATCCATTTTTATGAAATGTCGCTTCGTCAGTAAATAAAATGTTATTGAAAAAATCATGTTATTCTCTATTTTTTGCTAATGCCCAAGTACAAAATTCAAGTCTTCGATTGAAATCGTCTTGATCCAGCTCTTGTACCAGTTGAATATGGTATGGGTGAAATTTATGTTTTCTAATTATTCTATTTGCCGTAGATTTAGCAACACCTCTCTCCTTTTCTAACTGCCTACATGAAATATGAGGATTTTCAATTAAAGTTTGCATAACAAGATATTCAGTTTCTTCATTTGCGGCTCTTTTCTGCCTTTCCAATTTTCGTTCGTAATCGAAACATCCAGTTCTTTCAAATCGTTCTTTGAGTCTGACAAACGATACCTCATGACGTTCGGCATTGCTAAACCGTTGCGCATAAACACTACTTGCTAAAAAACAATTTTGATCACTTGCGCCCAAAACATAAATCATGTTAATCAATTCTTCTCTAGAAAAATTCATTTTGAATCAATTTGAACACCGTTCCTACACAAATACAAGAGTTTGACATTTCGCCATGACAACATTTTCCCCGTTTTCATTTGTTTTTACTTTAGGATTGTCTAAGGCATCTTCGTACATTAAGTTCTAACTAAATGTTGACACTACCTAGGCTTTTATAATAGCCAAAATAGTAAATATTTAAGAATAGTTGGTAAAATATCTGTTCTAAGTCTTTAGGTCGCGATTCTTAGCACAATATTAAGAGCTGAATTTTTAATTTTGCGTCACTTGTAGTGTATTATAATTAGAAAATTCGATAATAAAGCAAATTCTAAGGCGATTGCCATTGAAAACCAAACAATAAATACAAAAATGTCAAAATTTCGGAAACTATGACAAATAGGTATAGGACATATTTATTACGAAAGATAGGGTTTTGGGTCACGAATAGTCTAAAATATTAGAATACTATACATTCCATTTAAAAATATGAAGATATGATATTTTTAATTTTTTTAATTTCTCCTACTTATCTAGGACCTCCTGTACAATGCCGACAAATTTTGTTCACGTTGAAAGTCAACCTATACTTTTGTTAATGTTCCTGCCAAAAATGATAATCCTATATCAAAAAGCCAACGGCCCACGTCGCACAGTGAATCGTTTAATACAAGCTAGCGGGACAAAATTGTTTTTACATATTTTTTACCTAATTTCGGTTTCATGTATTTTTTTTAGGTGGTATATTTGTGTTTGGCATACAGGGTGTTGCGTATGCCAGCCGGGCCGGGTGTATCTAGCATATTATACACCTTTTATCGTTTGTTTTGATCAACAATGGATTTTCTGAAATATGTTTAACTGAAGTTGAGGTAATATGAATTTGCATCAAATACTAAATGGCTTTGTAAAGTTAACAAAAAAAACAAAAGGCTATGACAGCTATTAATCCAAACGCAACGTTTTATCGCATTTATGACACACTGGAAAAAATGTTAGGAATTTCAGTGTTTTTTTTTAAGCAAGATCGAAAATAAAAGTCTTTAGTTGCAAAAATATTTTTTTTATGTAACTATTTTTTAAACCTTTTAACATCATAACAGATATTAACAAAAATAATAAATCATAACAAAAGCAATAAACCCAAAATAATCAAGAACTAGTTTAACTATTATCAGTAGTCATATCACGAGTCCATAAGCAGAGTGCCGATAATTCCTTAAAAATATTCATCAATTCCTAAAAAACATAATACAAAATTCTCATTTTATAACCGAAATCTAACTTAAAAAAAAATACAAAAAAATTCAATACAAATCGTTTCTGTAACCCTTGCTACAGTTTTTCCAAAGTAATTAATCCGAGTCTTCATCGCTAGAGGAATCCTCAACATTATATATATTTAAATCAACTTCTTTCAAAGTACGTGAAGTACTTGGTGCAATAGTATTATTTGTGGGTATACTGGCCTGAGATAATAATGAAAGCACTCGTTCGGGAAAAGCATCTTTCTTTTTTTTAGGTTGCTCTCTGAGTGCATTTATGAGTGGATCTGACGTTATCAAGAGCATATTAAGTAAGTCTCTATTCGTGTTATATCTGAAGTTTTTTCTCGTGTGATGTTCACGAAACCTGCGACAGTCCTTGTTTCGCGCTTCTTGCGCCTCCTCTGAAAGTTGTCCTATAGGCACAATATGATATTTAATAATGGCAGCTCCATGATTAAGAATTTTGTGGACTGTCGCAGGCATATTATACCACGAATAGAGACTCAAATATAGCTCTCTAGTTTCTGTTGCAAATTCTTCAAACTTTTCCGTGTTTACTTTGAACCCTGAAGAAATAGAATATTCATTCACTCTCATGAAAAAAGCGCCGAGCAGTATTGCCATCATTACTGCTGCCAAATCCTGGCTTTGGTTTATCAACAATTAACCCCATTTGGATTTTAAATTGCTTTTGAATTTATTTTTTACGTATCTCATATAAAGAAGAGTTTAAACGCCATTTCTTATGTTCCATCTTATATGAGATATGCAAAAAGCATTCAAAGCAGCGAATCCAAGCGTGCAATGTTGATAAACCAAAGCCATAGTTTTCAATAACGGGAGGTCGGGTCACGGTAATTTTATTCATTTCTGTTGAAGTGCAGCCGCAAATAAAGCATCTTTGTGACGATGCGTTTTCTGAAAGAATATTACATATTTTTCCATCCACCATAGTCAATAAAAGTTTATGTTGGATGGAAAAAATTCTACCTGTGCTAGAAGTTACTTCTGTAAATAAATTGTTGTTAATTTGCTGCTTAATTTTTTCGGTCTCTTCTAGCACAAATTGTGTAGTTTCTTTCGAAAATGCAAATTTGATGGGACGACAAAGCCTTGTTGAACTAGGACTGAGGTTTTGCCACACTAAAAATGTATTGTCCTCATGGCTATGTAGGATGATGGGAACCAAACAAAACACAAACAAATATTCGCCAGAAAGATGCTGTTGACTAAATTTTTGCTTATAATTACTGTGACCAGAGCTTCCGTCACCACCCCATTTGGACACAAGAGTAAACACGGAAAGGTTTGACTGCAACAGAACTTCTTCATGAGCACGCACTAAGCGTTCCGTTGTTATGTCAAGAATTGCTTTCACACTTATCTCAGCTGTAGTTTCTGTTATGAAAATATGCTCTTCGGATGGATAACAGTCCTTTTTTGCCTTCTGGAGGCTGTAATATGAAGGGAAAACTTCATTACCAGTCCGAAGAGCATATTTTCTGGTTTGTTTGTATGAATGTGAAGTTGATTTAGAATCTATATAATAGGCTAAGGCTTCCTCACTTGACAAAGGTCTGGACTCCAGCACACTGTTATTCTTCAGGTTTTCCTTTATTCTGGAAACTGTAGAAGGGCTACCAGAAGCAATTGTCCTGATTATATTTGCCGCATCCCGCTTCCCCGATTTTCTAACTACCACTTCAGCGGCAGTTGTTAGCACCAAAACGGTTCGATTTTCAACCAAATCTTGAACTCTTCGCAGCTTCGTTCTAGAATAGACAAAAAAACGATACTGTTAATTTCATCGACATGGAAAAAAATATTCAGCTCACTTTTTTGAAGCGTTAGCCAGAGTGTCCAATTTTCGTCAGCCAACTTGACTCAGACTGGGGCCAGCCAAAAAAAATTTTTCTTGGGGAATTCCAGAAAATGATAACTGAAAAGCATTTTCGTGGAGCCAACTTTCATTTTCTCCAACGAACTGAGACTTCTTGCGAAAACTTTTCTTCCATTTTCTTTCAAATACTTTGGATGTCTTCGATATTTCTTTCAAAAGGATGTTTTCTTGCTCACTAGTTAAAGAGCGACCTAAAGTGTCTTTGAAATGAGTGCAGAGTTGACGGTTGCGGCCTGCTTGTTTGGAAAATTTCTGCCAAAGTTCAAAAAATTCTCGGCGCGACACGGTCAGCAGGATATCTAAAAAATCATAATTTCATGACTAACGCAAAAAAGCGCTCAACCGGAATGGTTTTATTTGGTAGAAAAAACCATACTGATTGATTTAAAAATAGTCTCCATAGCGGCATTTTGCGGCATACTTAGTAGATAGTCCAACGAAGTTTAAGAAAAATTTCTTTTATGTCATATTTTGACAACTTCGGTGATTTCATGCAATATTTGGTACAAATGTTGAAAATATATATATACAAAATACTTTAAATAGAGTACCTACCTTCAGTTAACAAATCCATGTCACGGTTTTTATTTTTTTTTTCTTTTTACAATAAAAATACCCACTTTAAATTAGCAAAATATTGCATAAAAATGCAGACGCAATTATTTTATCTGTTATCAGTTGACACTTTGAACTTCGGTGTCTATGATACGGTTGACATTCCAAAACCGGAATTTCTGGTTTTTAGCTCTACTCACCTTTCTTAATAAGCGGTAATTAATAAAAAAAGCGTGTCTTGACATGAATTTTGTCCCGCTAGCTTGTATTAGGCGATTCACAGTGCGTCGTTTGAAAAAAGGCACTGCAATTCATAATTTTTTACAAAATGGAGGATATTAGAAAAACTATCAGATTTAGACATAGGACATGTTTCATAACTTTATATATAGTAAGGGACAAGTAGATTTACAAAAGTAATTATTTTAAAAAGATGTATAGTACATTTTTCATTTCAGCTTTCCTGAAAGTCCTGAGATGGACAGTTTGTACATACCGAAATATCCTTATTTAGTTGAAGAGTTATTAGGCCACATGAAAACCTAACCTTACACCTTGTATTTCCGGTTAATATACTTCTTTATTATTTGGTTAAATAATTTTTGAAATCTCAAATTGCAGTGTTACTGGCAGTGCCGGCTCGCGGATGAAAAAGTAAGTGAAGTGCAAATGAAGCAAGAAAATATCGCAATAATTTTTTTCCAGAATTTTTTTTTATATTTGGAAGGGGTAGAATATTTTTTACGACTTACCTAAATTTTGTATACTAAATCAATTCCCTTATCCTTCATAGAAGCAAATTTATTTATAACATCCTCATAAAATGGATGAGTTGCCCTAATCTCCTCCAGAAATTCCTTTTGAATTGAAATATTGCCTAGAGAAGTAAGTCTTTCTTGAGATATTGTTTTCTTAAACAAGTTTTTACACGTTTGAGGCAAGAAAACTTCTTTCCACTGAAGTATTGTCAAAATAAAGGAAAACACTTTATATGCTTTGGTTAAAATATCTTTATTTTCATTAATTTTTTTCACTTGCTCTTGCAGCGATATATTCCAATTACTGTCATTGGCAAAAATAAGGCCAGGCTCATTTTTAAGTCGTTGACTTTTTGAAAATATTTCCCCATATAACTGCAACAAATTTTCAAACGGGCCAGTCGGAAAATTTAAACTGTATTCGGAAAATTTAGCAGAATCTCCCAAACATAAAAATGTAAGTTTTTCACAGTCTTGAAAGCTTAGTGTCATTTCCATTAAAATATGGTCCAATATTTCACAAAAAAGGGTTCTATACTCAGCCCTAATTTCTTCAGGTGAAAGCTTAGCAAGCTCACGTTTGTAATGATTTATTTCTGTAATAGAATTTGCTTTATCAACCATAGTTTTAAAAAAAATTTCATTTTTTTTACAGAGCGCCTCACGACAGCGGTTTATATTGGATATGCAAAAATGAATGTCAAGCCATTTTTTTTGAAGAACGCAACTTGAACAATCGCATTTACTAACTTCGAATTTGAAGACTAACCAGTTTCTGTAATGGTTGGTATACGCCTCGTAGATGCAGATGTAAGAGCATACGTCGTTTGGCTGAGTGATGAGAAAATGAGGGAATACCACTAAGGCTTGCAAAAAAATTCGACATTTAGAAATATTTTTAAACTTTGCTGCATCACAAGGTTAAGACGATGCGCAAGACAATGGACAAATACAGCCTGTGGCGCTTTTTCTTTTTTTTTTGAAGGCCATTTAGATGACTGATTGACTGACGATGATTAATTTTTTGCACCATCGTCGATTGCAGTTCAAACTTCGCTTCCTTGTTATTTTATACATGTAAATTTTACTCTGATTGATCTAAACGATGCTGCTCAGATAAAAAAATTAAAAACATGCGTTTTTTTATAATAATTGATAGAGAATCATAAACTGAAAACTTCATAGAAAACGTGGTTTATTTTAACGTGATGAAACAGAAGCACATATTGAGTTTACCTGTCTCTTTTTAACTCTAAAAATAAACAAAACACAGGACAATAATTGGACAGGAAATATATCATAACGACTGATACGATACGAGTTTTCTAAAAATTATCTAGTCAAAGATAGTAATTTCTTTCAATTTCTACAAACAAACATACTAGTTTCCTTCAAATAATCCATATATAATATTCAGAAGTAAAATTTTTATTGCTAAAATACAATTTTTGCAAATACAAAATATACCTGTTAGCTATTAGATATTTGCAACAGTTATTCTTGGATCATAACAAAGTTAAAGTACAGCTTTAACTTTAATTTTAAGATATAGCTAAAAAATTATTTACCGGATTGACTTCAAATTTTGAAAAATTAAGGTTTATAAGGGGATGACCAGGTGAAATTTTGGTAAAAATCCAAGATGGCGTAGAAAAAAGACGCCTTAAAAAAAATCGGTAAATTTCGTTTACTCGGAACTTCCCTCGTTATGATTTTTTTCTATTTGTTAGAAATAGTGAAGTGTGACCCAATTTAGATCAGTACATAGTCACAGAATATTATATCTGTTACATACATTTACTGTCTTTTCAAACATTTTTATTGATCCAGTGGCGGCTTTTCCATTAGGTCATATGGTCAATGATCCCCCAATAAATATTTACAAACAGAAAATAATAAAAAATTTATATTTTTTTAATATCTTTTATATTCTTTTATCTTTAATGCTCATGTTGATTCCGCGGCAGTCGCACTATCGATGCCTCGCACAGCGATCTCCGAAGGTTTCGTTTCATTGGACCACGAGCACGCGGCCCTCGATGTCCTCATGGTGACAAACGGAGACGAGTTTTTCCTGAGTGTTCCCGACTGAATTCGTATAGGGGCGCATAGGTAATATACGGCTTACGTTAGCAAATTTTGGGTCAACAGCCGCGCCCAGGAAACCTAAATAGTTTTGTCAATTGATGCAATTAATGTAAATCGCGTGATAGATTGTGATTACGATTGCGTATTTTATAGAATTTATTTTATTTTCAAGACTTGTTTGTTGATTTTATCGTTTAAATTAATTGAAAAAATTAATGTTTCGACCGACAAGTAAAGACAAAAACAAAAAAGTAAATTGTTATTTTAGTAAAAATATGTACGATTTATGTGACTGGATATGTGATTGCGAAAGGATAAGGGCATTTTATTGTTTCGTGTTTTTGATTTTTTCAGATGACTCTGTGGTGTAAAATATAATAATTAGGAAATTAGTTGTATGTACTCGTATGTATGTATGTATGTATGTATGTATGTATATATGTGTGTGTGTATGTATGTATGTATATGTGTGTGTGTATGTATGTATGTATGTATGTATGTATATATGTATGTATATATGTGTGTGTGTGTATGTATGTATGTATGTATGTATATATGTATGTTTGTATGTATATATATATATATATATATATATATATATATATATATATATATATATATATATATATATATATATATATATATATAGACCACCCTGAAAAGTTAACCATGAGCCGCCACCGGGTGTGATTTTGTTCCATCATATTGAATTCCTTACAATATTTTACCAGTTTTTTTCTACCTATGCCACACTTGACATTTGGGCATAATTTGGAATAAATTCAATAAGTAGTTTTTACATTAATTTTTTTGCAAAATTTAAAGTCAACCGAGCAAGATTTTGTTACCTTATTTGGCCGCCATTTTGTTTCGCAATCTTAAATTCGTACTACAATTTTACCAATTAATCTCTATATCAAACTTAATTCTTGGACAAAAATTGAAATTAATTTGGTAAGTAATATATTCCTATGTAACACTTTTGTTTTTTTTTTGAGCAAAATTTGAGATAAATTGGATAACTAGTTTTTTTAGTAATCATTTTTTGAATATTGTTCCTCAGATTGAATTTTTACCAGGTCATCCCCATATGACCCTTAATTTTTGATTAACATTTGAAGTCAAACTGGGAAGTAGTTTTTAAGCTATGCCGCGAACTGACAGACAGACCGACAGGCGGACTGACCGAATTGATGAAACATATTTTTTGACTAAAACATGAAGATATGTAAAACCTGAAAAAGCCATTTTATTCCGCTATCTTGTATTAGTAATATAGTTTTACTAGTTGATCCCTATATTACAATCATTTATGGCACACAATTTGAATTTTTTTAAGTATTTCATTATGCCGCCATTTTGTTCCGCCACCTTGGATTCGTACCAAAAGTTTACCAGTTGATTCCAACATAATACTTGATGAAAAGTTGAATAAGTAGCTTTTTAGTGACAATTTTTTTAACATTTCACTATGCCGCCATTTTATTTTACCATATTGGATTTTTACGAAAATATTACCAGATAATCCCCATATGACCCTAAATTTTGTATCAAAATTTGAAATCAATCGTTTTTAAGCTTTGCCGCGAATTGACAGACAGACAGAGAGACTGACGGAATTGATAAAACACATTTTTTGGCATCTAGGGGCGCTAAAACGTGACGATATTTTGTTCCGCCATCTTGAATTGGTACCACCATTTAACGAGTGGACCCCTATACCACAATTGGTTATGGCACACAATTGGAAATCAATCCATTAAATAGTTTTTTCAGGCTGAATTTTTAAATATTTTGTTAAGCCGCCATTTTGTTCGTCCATCTTGGATTTGTACCAAAATTTTACCAGTTAATCCAACATAATCCTTTGATGTTTGTGTAAAATTTCACTAGGTCGCCATTTTGTTTCGCTACATAGGATTTTTACCAAAAAGTTACCAGGTCATCCCCATGTGACCCTGACGAAAATTTTATTTCAATCGGGTAAGCAGTTTTTTAACTACGCCGCGAACGAAATTGAGAAAACATGTTTTTCGGCATCTAGGAACCTGAAATGTGAAGATCTGAAAAAATCTCGGAGGGTGATTTTTTTCAAGATTACAATACTTCCCTTTTACCAGGGAAATAAATATTAAATAATCAGCCTGAAAAACTACTTAGTTGATGATTTCAAATGTGTGTCATGTCATGACTAATTGTGGTATAGAGATAAACTCGTAAAATTGCGGTACTAATTCAAGGTGGTGGAACAATATGGCGGCCAAATAAAATATGTGAAATCGTAAAAAAAATTACCCTCTCAGATTTTACATATTTCACGTTTTAGCGTCCCTAGATGCCAAACATAGGTTTTATCAATTCCGTCGGTCTATCTCTCAGTTCTCGGCATAGCTTAAAAACTACATACCAGATTGAGTTGAGAATTTTAGTTAAAAATTAAAGGTCATATGGGTATGACCTGGAGATAATATAATATAAAGGGAACTAGAGGAATTAAATGACATTGATATTTACTTGTTATCACGAATACAATTTTAAATCAAAATTTAAGTTAATGGAACACCATAAGACTGGAAAAACTCGGAACCTGGCTAATTGAATAGGATTTATAAAAGAAACTTTATCCATTAAAATTTGAGGATTTTTACTGCAATACAATACAATTACGTACCTATGTATTAGCAAATGCAGTTTAATGAGTTAAATTTTTATTTATTAGAAATGACTACTTCAGATTAGATTTGATCACAAATTAGAAGTTTAAAATATGTCATATGTGATTTTCAGAATTCCTAAGCTTATAACGAAATAAACAGTCATTTCGTTATAATTAAATTTCATTTGGAAATTTATTCCTTTTTAATATTCGTGGTGTCATCTCTCGGTAAATTTCTGTAACCGCGATACAGTACTTATGGGCCAGAATTGATGGCAAATAGATTTCTTTTATTGATGGTTTTCTTTACCGATCTTAGAAAGTTATTGATTTTGACAGGTCAAGTTTACATTTTTTGAACCTGAAAAATGAAAGGCACTTCTGCTTGAGCCGTCACGCAGGTGAGTGTTTCTGTTTAATTTCAATTGCTTGATCTTCATTTGGTTTCTCTTTTTAGTTTTTTAGTCATAAAAATGTAAGTAATCATCCATTAAATTTGCTTGATTTTTAATTTAAACAAGTTATCTTAATATGAGGAAGTGATAAATTTTAATAATTTGTCATTTTTCGTAGATTTCAATGAAATATGAGTTTTGGTATTTAGATATGGCATAATCTCAAATGTTATTTTGATATTTTAATGTATTTTAAATCATATTATTTCCTTATAAATCATTAAAACTTTGTAAAACTTACATTTTCATGTTCCTTATATGCTGTTTTATACATTCTTAAATTGAATATTGGATGTTGAAGCCATGTATCTGAATTCTTTTAAATAATATTAGGCGTTTGCCAAATGTTGGAGGCTTAACCTAGACATACAATGTAAATTCAGCATAACTTGTAATTAACATTGGCAGGGTGTATACCGTACGTTCAGAATTTGAGGGATGCAGGGGATTTTTTCTGTATTATTTCACTTACGTGAGATATAAAATTGAATATTGGGAGAATCTTATCTTCATTCTTTGATTGATATACATCATGCCGGTTTTAATTTAATTTACTTAATTTATTTCCATAATTGCGTGAACACTCACCTGCAGTAAACGACTGTAGCAGAGAGTCATTTATTATACTTAAATTTGAGTATTGTTGTTGGCCAAGGGCTATTATCTAATTTTTCTTTATCTTTATATAAATATTTTGTTTTATCTTCACTATGTTGTAATTGGAGTTTAAAATGTGGTATACATTTTAAACATATCTTTATGTATGGGCAAATTGTCTCAAGTTATCTTTTTATAAAATGGATTTTTCACTTAGGAAGATTAGTTGAATCTTCATAAGAGTATCTTGTTGTGCAAATTTAAGATTGTTTTGTAAAACACTACCTTATCTTTATCTATTGTCTTGTGGTCGAGTGATCTTACAAGCCAATTTTGTAAAATTTTGATTTTGAAGGCTCATTCACTTGAAAACTCGTTCGAAATTTATCTTGTCTTAATATAGACTTGTCTTATTTACCTAAACTGTGACTTTCCTTGGATTTTACAAATAAAATTTATTTTATATCTCAATTTCAACTTTACCTATTTTGACTAAATTACCTTTTTGACAAATAAAAAAAAGGAAACATCTGATTTGTATCAGATTTCTTTTTCTTTATTTAAGGTGAACTGCTAAATTGGCCCTTTATTTTATTTTTGGCTTTCTTTTTGTATATCTATGGATTAACTGTGAATTGTTAAAATTTCATATCCTCACATTTTTCTTATAAACAAGAGTGAATTGAATTTCACTAAATTTTGATTTTCATTTTTTCTTGAGCAACAGTAAATCTTAAATTTAAGTTTTATCTTATTTTGTCTACTGTCAGGTTTCATTTAGTTATTTAAGTGATTAACTGTTGGTCAATTTATAAATTAAATCATATGTTTACATAAACAATTTTTAATAATTTTGACACCTGTTATTTGGATATTTTAATTTGAAGTTAAATTTGTCATAATTTCAGTAATTTTTTTCCTTTTTGCTTATGTAAACATACATTAATTTCATTTTAAGCTAAATTTCATTTCTTATTTTGTAACCGTCACAACTCTGGAAAATTAATTTACTTTCCCAATTTAACCTTTTTTTTAAAGTCGCTACTCTGGTCTAATACATATCTGTATCCAACTTTACATGTACACTCTGGGACTGGCCTATGAAGTTACCAAAAAAAAACTGAAAAGCTCTACAGATGAGTACTCCTCTTGCATACCAGTGAAGTCCTATGATCTACACAAGGGCCTAATAGACTAAACAACTGACCCTACAACCTACAGGTGAAGAGGTTCCAAGGAGACCATTGGAGGTTACAGTTCAGTTAAGTAGCTCAGCCCAAGACTTGTAAAGACCAGAAAATTACTCGAATTACAATATAATATTTTTTCTTTAAAAGATTTCTAATTAACTAATCATTTTATTTAACATATCAGAGTTTTGTAAATAAATACTTGTTTTTAAATTTTCTTTTTTATTTACTATGAGATGGTGCCAACTTTTTTTGTACTTGGTGTAGTTTTTAAATAATTTAAAGGTTAATAAGTTGAAAATGGTTAACATATGGACAACTTTTTATTTGTTTTTAAGGCGAAAAGTTATTTTTCATAAAAAGTTTTGTTTATCTAAAAAATAATATTGATTAAAAAAAAGATGTCATTTTATATATTGGGTACGAAATATATACAAAAATAGAAGTTTGCAAAACAAAAATGAAATTCAACTTTTGTGACAGCTAATCTAAAGAGTCTGCAAATACAATTCAGAAACTTTTTCAGAAAATTAATGGTGAATATGTAAAAAATTGCGTAAAATTTTTGTTTTACAAACTCCAGTTTTTGTATTTGGATATGTGACATAATTGAAAGCAATTTTCCTTTTTTTGCTATTCTACATATTTCTTTTCCGACCAAGAACTTTTGATAAAGATGTGTAAAAGCGCATTTTTATCGATTTTACTATTTACTCTTCGTATGGTGGTGCTAGTGTATACGTTACCAAAATACCTATGGGTCTGCAGCCCGAAACCACCGAAGCCCCAATAGGTGGCGCAAACTTAGCATGTAGTACCTACTGTTCCAGTATGATTGACGTTTCGTTTTCGATTTTGTCATAACGAGAAATCTGTTATTTCAGATCTTTCTGGGTATAGGCCCAGAAATCATGATCGTAGGAGGGTATCCTGTGACATAATCGAAAGCAATTTTTTTTGTAGGTATCTGAAGATGAAAATCACAATATGATTTAAACAAAATGTTTTATAACCAAGAGGCATTTTAAAAATCCGCAAAAATACGTTGGTTTTTAAATAAAAATATTTAGCCATATAAATATAGTACTTATTCACATCCAAAACAGTATATTTGTATTGTAAATAACGCTTTTAAGCATTTAGAGCTAGTATCTATTTTAATGTTTTACGTTATGTAAAACCCAACCCAAAATTGGCAAAATATATTTTTTTCAATTAGTACCCATTTTTTGCTTGTTTTCCATACCAATTAACATACTCGAATGGCTTAAACATCCAATTAATATGTGTAAATGCTAAGGCCTTACGATTCGGACACCACTGATATCTAACCTTAATTACGCCAAGACTTACTTGTGATATGATACTTGCGGACTTAAACAGTCTGTATTTCCACAAACAACACATTTCCTTTCCATAGTTTTTCATTTATTTCAGCACTACAACACACAGAACTTACAAAACCATTGAAAAACTAAAAAAATATATAAACAACAACGATCGAATGCGGTAACAAAAATGGCAACAATGCAGTGTCTGTTTTGTAATTAGACTATAAAACAATAGTGCTATGATGATTGCTATGAATGAAACTACTCGTGAAGTGAAGTAAATTTGGCGTAGCGTCGTTACCAGTTCTACTTGGTAATATTTATATATATATATATATATATATATATATATATATATATATATATATATATATATATATATATATATATATATATATATATATATATTCTTACATTTTTGTAATTTTTTGAAGACCTTAGTTAATTACTTAGACAATAAAACAATGTTTTATAGTCTAAGCTTAATCATTGTAAGTCGTTTTTTTGATATACATATAACTGTGTTCTTAAAATATAAATATATTAGAGCAACTCCATAAAACTTGGCTTAGAATATTTGACAATTTTTAAAACGTGATAACAACAGACACTTATTGATGTAATGGAGAGAGAAAAAATTCATCAATCTATGATCCCGTGTCAAATGTAAATAGTTGGGTTTCTCTTGTTTTTATCGTAAGTGAAAAAGCAAAAAAAAGATTTTTGTTTGTCATTCTAGACGCAACAAATAATCTGAAGGAATTTACAAATATTATAGATAGCTGCGGAACTATCATTTTTTCATTTCAAGATTACAAGTCAAACAGACAACTTTTAAAAAGTTTGAAATCAATTCTTTACTATTATTGATGTTTCTCTTACGATCGCAATGCACAGTCCCGACAAGATATAAGAATTTGTACAACTATTATGTGTATATAAAAACTTCAGGTAAATGATACAATTTCTTATGTTTGCTTAAATAATATTGTTTAAATTATGTGTCGAAACACTCTGTAGACAGACTAGTCTATATGAGTTACGTCACAAGCCACCCTATAGAATATTTAAGAATCACGCTAAGCAATCCACGAATAAGAGTGGCTCATTAAATAATAACCCAGATAACTTGTCACATGTTAACCAACCTAATTCTAGGAAAACGCTTACACCAGTAGAAATGCCTATCATAGGAAACACTTAGATAACCTCTTATCTTATCTTATCTTAGAGTTTGACAATACTGAAATAAATGAACCTCCTACACGTATATTAAATGAAGATAACAAAGTAGACAATAAGAATGAGGAAAACTATATCTTAACGGTACATAGTAACATATAAGAGAATCCCATTGTAGGAATCCCAATAACAAAGTCCCCTGTAAATTACGGTGCAAATCAAGTAATAATAAATATCGTGTTACATTCCCCGACAAGACCCAACAATCCAGTTTGAAAAAAAAAAGACGATTAAATGTCCAATTATCACAAAGTAACTTTGAAAGTGATATTGTAAAGTTTATAAAAGATTACATAATACCGGTTGTACAATACCATCACTATTTTGAAAATAGAACACGTTTTTCCCCCGAAGGGGTAAAAACGATATATTTCATGTCTTGCCTAGGCTTGACACTATGAGACTACACTTAACAATTTCCATAGAAAATACACTGTGTGTCGGCTTGACCCTATGAGAAGTGTTTAGTTTCTGCATACTGTGAGGTGAAACTGTATAATATAAAAGGCTACTCGAAAAACAAATCCTATATTATAAATAACAAACGTCTAATTAATACAAAACAATAATTAAACAGTCTTAAAACTTTGGTTCAAAAGATTGTCGACTAAAGGATTCCTTGGGACAGGTCTTTCAATTTCTTTAAAATAATGTTTTACCACATTTCGATCACTACTCCAATTACCTTTTTGTAAAATGGAATTAATAGGAACATTCAAATCTCTACGAGAGGATGCCACGGCAGATCTTATAGAGCCAGGGGAAGAATCTATATCTAAAGCAGAAAAAGCTGTTGCAACCCACCCTGCAATAGTACTGCGAGAGGCAGGGCCCACACGCGCTCTAGACGTAATAAATAAATCATTTAGAGACTGTGTTGCAGACCTCCTCTCTTTGGTAACAGATAGATATTTTCTAGTCCAAACCACCGGGTCTAATTTCTCCTCTGGTATATTAGACAAATGCCAACCAGACTGTCTAAAAGATGACTTGTTTGTTTTCGAGCCAAAACGAGGCCAAAAGGTTACGACGTTAAGGACCCTGCCCAGTCGTCTGCGTTTTGTAAGATTGAAAACGTCGTTGTTGAGGGTTTAGTTAGACGCTTTAAAAGTCTTTGATAAGGGCGGAACTCTTTGTCGTGAATGAAAGGTGAACTTTGGGAAACGAAAAAACAGATGATGAGCGGGTTGCTTAGCTAGTTCTGACACCTGAGATTCACAAAAAAGATGTGACGAAGAAGGTGGAATCTTTTAATGCACAAGCAAGAAATTCCTGTTTAGGCAGAAAATTGTTCCCCCACATTTCAACTACTTCAGCACGACGTCCACACGTATACTGTAAAAGGTCGTCTGAAACTGATTTGAATGCCGATTCAGGACCTGAAAAAGTTGTCTTCAAATTCTGTTTAAGATTAGGGTGTTTAGACGATAAATCTCTTACTGTCTGTCCCAAAGTATCTCTTTGTAATAATAGACCATGTATGAGTGTGCCCAAAGTGGTATCTACTCGAATTAGAAGCTCCTGCAGTTGCGGCGATAAAGACGAAGAGGCTAAGGCGGGGTTGACTTTAAAGGCTGAGAAGACAGGGAAGCTTGCAGTTTCTTTTGAACCTCAGCATAACGAATAAGGTTAAAAGACAGGTTGCCTAGCCTCTGGCATTCAATGCCCTGAGCTTGGATGTGAGGCTTGGCCGGTGGGATGGCTGGTTCTATCTCCTTTGTCCTTGGGGAGAAATCGAACTCCTCATCAGCGTCCAATTCCAAACTTGGAAGTATCCAAGTCGCATCATTATTACCTCGATTTACGTCG
This sequence comes from Kuschelorhynchus macadamiae, assembly GCA_030620095.1. Classification (NCBI taxonomy): domain Eukaryota; kingdom Metazoa; phylum Arthropoda; class Insecta; order Coleoptera; family Curculionidae; genus Kuschelorhynchus; species Kuschelorhynchus macadamiae. Next base: position 315,068 of record JAUTXW010003355.1, read on the forward strand.
ACCTTGGATGAATAAGATGGCATGGGGGACTGGCAGGTATCCTCCTCTACATCTGAGAAGTCACAATCCGAAACTTCATCCGCCGGTTCTTCAAAACGACTCATAAATGAAGATAACATATTTTTCAGTTCAAGGTGACTATCTTTCAGCTTATCAAGGCGGCTAGGTCTTTTAGAACTAGCTGAAGGTTCTGTTGCAGCAACTGAAAAAGTTTCCTCTGCGTCTTCGTGCTCCTGCGCAATTTGACGCGATGCCTCTTTTCGTGAAGGAAGTAAAGGTTTAAGATCCGAAAGGGCTGCTACGATAAGCTCATTCTGAACTGCTGATCTCCGCAGACGATAGGCAACGGCAGGTGATCCAATAATCAAGCCAATACACAGTGGCCATTCTAACATCTTAAGTTCTCTGTATACTCGTTCAAGATGCGATGTGCAAGCTGGGGAGAAGGCCCGAGCTAAACTAACCGTCGGCAGGGTAAACCGAAGCTTATGCGGAACAAGTGGGTCAAAATCTGCGCCAAGAACATCCCCTTTAGTAGAAACAATTACTTTCCATTCTAATCAGCCCTGCGGAAGGTGAGCTCTGGCAAAAGTCATGATTCTTGTGAGAATTAAATTATCTTCCTCATTATCTGCCTCCTGATCAAGCAAGGATTCAAGAGTTGATAGCTGCACCTGTAACGCCATCTATAACAAAAGATACCTGCGTTAGTTTGTCTTACGAAACGAATTGTTTAGCTTTCAATTTTAGACTATATAGTGTTAGAAAACAACAAGACATAAAGATCCTTAAAAAAAACGTAACGTCTAGCTTCTCAAAACGAGGCGTACGGTTCCTTAAAACGAGGCGTACGACTCCTTAAAACGAGGCGTACGGCTCCTTAAAACGAGGCTTACGGCTCTACAAGACGGGACGTACGGCTTCTAAAAATGAAGCAAACCGTGGCGTACGATACTTTAAAAATGAAGCGTACTACACCTTAATCTGAAATGTACACCAATCTAAAACAGGCAGGGGATATGCCAAAAAAAATCAAGGCGTACAGAATCTAAAAGAACAAAACGAAACGTACAGCCCTTCGAAAACAGCATAGGGAACTTACCTAAACACTAAACAAATTATTTTACTCACCATCGGTAAACATGTTACAAACACTCGAACGAATATTTTGCTACATACACTGCACGGCGTTTTCAAGTTCCACAATGTAACTTCTCTGGCAAAAGAAAGCGTACTGAACATCAACCGCCGCTGCGATCTTCCTCGCGCGCTCCGAACAGGCAAGTTGGGGAATCGCAGAGTCGACCTGACTGATGCGGTGATAGATACTCGAAGAAACACAGTGTATTTTCGATGGAAATTGGTTAGTGTAGTCTCATAGGGTCAAGCCGACGGCACAGACCATGAAAAGGTAGAATAAAACAAATCACCGCGGAATTGAAGAAACTGAGCACAGAATAAAAAGTAAATATTACTGGATTAATTTAAGAAGTTGTATACAAACATGTATAAATACGTGCGAAATATGCCAACAATGTAAATATAAACGAAACCCTGTAAAAGTAAAAATTAATATAACACAGAATCTGTCAAAATAGCAGATTGTCTGTTAAAATTCTTTTTCAATCATTCAATACCTTAACAAATAATTATTGACAATGGTTCCGAATTTAGAAGCTTACTAATAACAGAATTACTTGGATTATATAAAATAAAAGTACATTTTATATGTCCCAATCACCCTGATTTGAATGGTATAGTCGAACGAGTTCACTCTACTATACTACAGAATATACATATTTTAAATTCGCGTGGATTTTCAAAATAACCCGCAAACTTAAAAGTGATAAATGCAATACTAGCACATAACCACCCAATACATTCGGTAACGAAACTAAAACCTATGGGTATAATTAATGGTCTCTGGCGACAATCCTTTTACATTCAAATCGATCAAATATTAATTAACGATTACGTCAAACATATTAGACAAAAAACTGCTAATGCATTTAAAAAACCTACAATACTGACAAAGTTAGATAACATTAAAAAAACTCTACGGAAATTTTAGATTTCCAAAGTTCATCGTTGGTTTTCAAGAAAATATTGCCATGAAAAACTTAAACGCCATAATATCTTTAAAACTAGGTAATGCAAAAATTCAAGACTCGACATACACGCTTTTACATTTTTATGACCTCAACCCTATAAATAACGAGATTAATTTATTAAATAATAAAACAGATCGTCTCTCTAGGTCTACAGAATTAAATAATAAATATAAAAGTGATACTTCAAGCTACTTTAAAATATTAAAATTAATAAATAGCAAGGTAGAAATAAAAATAAACGAAATACTATCTGTAAAAGTTACTTTTTATATATATTTACTAATTATGTAGTTATATACATAATAGCTTTGTAACTTACTTGAATATTCCAATCATGGGTCTCTGGCAATACAATTCACTCTGTGGCTTATCAATAAATGAGATTAGAGAAACATGAATCAAAACACACAATTACTGTTCTGCCTAATTTATACATACCGATTATACTCACCGGGAGTTTACATGCCCCTTGCAACAGCGTCCTTGGCCAACATTATTTACTCATATATATTTTCTGATTAGGCTTTAATAAAAACTAATTAATGTGATATACAATATGATGCCTACGATTTTTCGACAAATTTATTAGTGCCCCTCTAAAATGAGTATGGCTCTCCTGGACACACATCTGCCGCTAAACAGATAGCATCCCAACGAAAAATTATAGACTGACATTATTCGTTTATTTTATTTTTCAAGTTTTCTTTAGTGTAAACTCGAACAGCGATTGTAAGACCTCTCAACTTACAAGCACAGTTCGAGGGAACGGCGCCCATATTCTCTTACGAGGTATTGAGGTTTTTTTTACATACCACACAGGCATTTCATATCTTAAAAGAGCTCAATACTAGATATGTCTACTTACAAGAACCAAATCTGTAACTATGATTTCACACAAAGCCTTCTATGTAAACACACTCAAATATCACATGTTAACACAGAACTTATGGTTGCGTTGCCGGCAAGAGTAAGATTAACACTACTGCGTTTTTGCCTTGTTCATGTTTCTCTACCTCTTTTTAGTTCTTATTGATATCTTTGAGCAATGCTAATTCAGGTATCATTAGCAAAAATAATAGGGCCTTTTAGGTGCATAAATCAGTTATGTTTTATTAATAAGGAAAACCATTTTTATATACCCCATTCAACATCCAAAACGTACCAGACTCGGTTTGATCAATGGCCTAGGGTCTATATTTAAATCAATTAGTGGCAATCTAGACGCCTCAGACGGTGTAAGATATGATAATCTAATTAACAAGTTTAAAGTAAACAAAATAAGAGCCAAAAGTATAAGTCAACAAAATGCTATCTCGCTGAATATTATAAATCAGTTTAACAACATGGTTAAAAAGATAAGAGATAACGAGAGAAACTTGGAAAATAAAATAAAGGAATTTTTTACATTTATCAATGGTTCACAGGGACATTCGCTTTTGATAAAAGATTTCCTGAATCAGCTAATTAATCTATATGAGATAATAAACGCTATTTTGCAAGATGTCGAAAACTCAATTTCTTTTGCTACACTAAATACTATGCGTCCCAGTATAATAAAAACAAATGAAATATTAGAAACTTTTAAACATTGAAAAATATGTACAAACCTTAAATGATAATTCTCTTCCATTAAAAGTAAATTTACAAAATATATTTTTGTTACAATACTTCTAATAATATAATACCTTATATTTTAAAAATACCAATAACACAATTATCAGTGTTCAATTATTATTACCTATACTCAATACCTGTATATTATAATAAAGGTCAGTTTAGGGCGATAATACCGCGAAATAAATATTTAATAAAAAATCAGTTGTACTACACATTTACACGCGATCCGTGCAGGAAGATCATCCCTCAAAAGTATATTTATAAAGGGACAAACCCTCAAGAAAGCACGAACAAGAACCCTTGCGAAATCCAACTACTAGACAGCAGAAATACTTCTACTTGCAGAAACACGCATGTAACAATGACAAAGTTAAACTTTAAACGTATTGAAGAAACAAACCAAATTATAGGATTATTTCCACAAATGGAAGATGTTAAATTAAACTGCGAAAACCAAGAAGAAAACCTGAACTTGATAAGTTCCTTTATTTTCGATGTCCCAAGAAAATGTAAACTAACGACAACCCAGGGAATATTGAGTATTGAAGAATTACCGACCAATAGTCAATCAATTCTATTCCCATACATCGAATTCAATCAACCTGATGAAAAATCGAACTTTACAATCCAGTTAGATGATATTGAACTTGAGAATCTATTTTCCATAAGAAGCCAAATATTACAAAACCAGCCAAACATCGAAATCAAAATTTGTAGATTTTACTAATCTATTTATTTTTAATTATGATATCCTGGTATATTTGCCATAAGAAGTTTTTATATACAAGGTGCATCAAGATGCCGAGCCAAGCTGAGCCAATATACTAAATATTCAACTTCTTCGCTAACCCTTAAAGTTGAATTTTATGGGGGAAGAATTATGTCCGCTAAGTCCCAATCTTGCAGTGTCAGCAAGATAGTCCATGAAACCAGTTGCGGACGCCATTGCCAGTCAGTCAGCTGAAGTAATTGAAGTAATCTCCGTCGTTCTAAGTAATTCACGTAAAAATCTGATTTGTTAAAGTTTCTCTTTTAAAAAAATAAAATTGTTTTTAAAAAGAGTTTTGCTCGGTCAACAACTTTAACTCATGTTGAGATTTTATTAAATTTTATTAAATAATTGTTTTAATCAATTTAAAGTTAGATATTTTTATTCAGTTGCATAAAACCCAAAAAATATTTTAGATTGTCATTCTAAACGCAACAAATAATCTGAACACATTTAAAAATAACAATATAGATGGCTTCAAACTATCATTTTTTCGTTTCTAGGTTACAAGTCAAACAGATAAATTTTAAAATTTTAAAATCAATTCTTTTCTTTTATTTAAGGTTTCTCTCGTACGATCGGCGCACTGACTTTATAAAAATAAATTATGTAATTTATTATTTTTCTCCATAAAAAGAAAGTTTTATCTCAGGATATAGAATTCTACAGAATATTTACATTAACATTTTATTAGGTCGCCATTTTGTTTTGCCATATAAAATTCATAATTGAATAAATATTTTTTTTAGATTAAAAAAAATATATTTAGCCCCATTTTATTCTTCCATCTTGAATTCCTATGTTCCTATGTGTGGAAATATTTTTTTTACATTTTGTTCTCCATATATGATTTTTACCAAACTGCTATCATTTTATCCCTATATGACACTTAATTTTTTAAATAAGATTTATTTATGTATATTACAGTCAAAAATTTTAGCAATAATTTTTATCAGCTACAAATATGTGTTATCTTAACAGATTTATATTACTTCTCTCGTAAAAGGGTATTGTAATCGTAAAAAAATCACCTTCCCAGATTTTTGCAGATCTTCACGTTTGAGGGTCTCTAGATGCCGAAAAACAAGTTTTCTCAATATGGGTTATATGGGGATGACCCGGTAAAATTCCAATATGGCGAAAAAAATATTATTAAAAAACTAGTTATTCAATGTATCTTAAATTTTGCAGAAACATTAGTATTATCAACTGGTAACATTTTGGTATGAATCCAGGACGGAGGAACAAAATGGCGGCTTAATAAAATATTAAAAAAATCAGCCTAAAAAAACTGCTTAATGGATTGATTTCAAATTGTGTACATTAACTAATTGTTGTATAGGGATCAAGTAGTAAAGTTGTGCTACTGATTTAAGATGGCCGAACAAAATGGCGGCCAAATAAAATGTCTGTAATCGTAAAAAAAACACCCTCTCAGGTTTTACATATCCTTCACGTTTTAGTGTCCCTAAATGCCAAAATTATCTGTTTTATCATCGGTCCGTTTGCTTGTCAGTTTGCGGCATAGTTTAAAACCTAATTACCCGATTGACTTCAAGTTTTGATAAAGAAATAAGGGTCATTTGGGGATCATCTGGTAATATTTTGGTAAAAATCCAACATGGCGGAACAATGTTAAAAAAATATTACTAAAAAAACTAATTAACCAATTTACCTGAAATTTTGTACAAAAATTAAGTGTTACATAGGATTGAACTGCTAACATTTTGATACGAATCCAAGATAGCAAAACAAAATACCGGCCTAATAAAATATTAAAAAAATCAGCCTGAAAATACTACTTATTACATTAATTTCAATTTTCAAGAATTAAGTGTGATATAGAGATAAACTCGTCGTTTTGGTACGAATTTAAGATGGCGAAACAAAATGGCGGTCAAATATTTTTTTTAAAAAATCAACATAAAAAAAATTTTGTTCAATGGGATTTAAATTTTGCAGAAAAATTTAATGTGAAAATGGGATAAACTGGTTCGAATTTAACATGACGTAATAAAATGGCGGTATGTCTTAATATAAAAACAACTTATTGAATTTATTTTAAATTATGGTCAAGTGTGGCATAGATAGAAAGAAATTAGTAAAATATTGGTAGGAATCCAATATAGATGGAACAAAACGGCGGAACATGTGCCTATGTACTGAACTAAATTGGGTCAAACTTCGCTAGAATTTAAAGAAGGAAAAAATCATAACAAGGGAATTTCCGGGTAAAGGAAATTTACTGATTTTTTATAACTATAATTAGGTTTCTAAATAATAATTATCAATCAATAGATTATATTGTACTAGCTGATTATATGCCTTATTTATTAACTGTTATCACGATCAATTATTTAAAATGAGACTAGGTATTTGTCATCACAAAAAAACCTTAGTATTAATCTATAAAAAATATCTGAAATCTGTTATTCCAACAAATGCCTAATTGCATTATGAAAACTGCAGGTATTTTACAACTTATTTTACAAATTCTGCCGCTAACAATTTTTTAAAATATAATTTATTTACCTATTATTTTGTTATTTCCCAGATTTGTCGGATGGCTTGTTTTCCGTTCATTTAGGCAGTGTTTTTCAGTACTTTTTTCTGAAAAATTACCTCTACACTGTAGATATCCCGGTACAAAAACGAAGACTAAATAGAAGGCGTAAGAAGGCACGAATTTATTGCTTTGAAATATGTGGATTCCGGTGCGGAGGTAATACAATCCAGTATTTATGGGATGAAGCTGAATATAATTGCAGATGACTTACTAAATGAAATATAATACAAAAGTATGTCAAGTAAATTTGACCGTCAATATAGTTGACAAGGATTATAAAAACCTAGAAGTAGAAGTATATCAATCTTATTTTTAGATTGAACATCCCTCATATTTATTTTTAATAAAACTAAATAAATCAAATAGTGCGCCTTTGATTTGAACCCTGGCAGATTTTATTTTTTGTCACATCATCGGGTCTGACCTTATCGAAAATCAAACTTTATATAGAAACTCAAAAATTAAACCCCGTACCCCTATATCGCGAAGGTACATTGTAAAGGCGGAATCAAACGACTTATGTACTTGACAAATAATCCTCATTTGTGGATACTTGTCATGCTACATTGAACGAATTACGATACTTATCTTTTTATCATCATTCGTTGGAAAATATTGTACAAGTCAAAGGCTACTTGTGATATTGGCAAGTCCCGACTTGTCATATTTGAAGTTGTATTATAATGTCTCTTTATATATATATATATATATATATATATATATATATATATATATAAGTTATACTAAATACTAATAAACACTAGGCAAGTAAACGTTTTAATGTTAAGTCATACTATTTGTTTACGGCAATCATCGATTATATTTGGATACTTGCCAAATGCACAATTACTGGTGTATTTCAGTGCGTATTTATAGGGGGGGGGGTTAACCACCAATAGAGTCTCTATTTAAGCTTAAATGGTACAAATAGTATAAAATAGGGACCTTTTTTCGGGATTGGCGGGCAAAATCCCCCCTAGAGCCAGTCTTATTGTCTTTTAGGTACGTAAAAATAAGGTAAGAACCTTCTTTTTGGGTTGTTAAAATTGCATCGTTTTCAAACCCCTCCCAGAAGCAAAGTCTATATACGTTACTGGTGTATTTCATAAATATGGCAGTCGTTTTAGTCTGCCCAAACAAGCCAAAGAAAAAGTTATATATGCCTGTTGCTATTTTGTTTGCTATTTTGTTTTAAAAATATTTATCGTATACTTGGGTTATTCAAATTATCATATTCGAAGGCTTGATGCTCAGTTTTTTGTTAGTTTAAAATATTGCGTTGCACACTTGGGCTATTTATAAAGAAGATTTATGACAGCGAACATTTCAATGAAACAATATTATAGGTACGGGAACGTCTTCGAAGTTTAAAATATTCCGTTGCACACTCGGACGCAGCGTGTGGGTTGCAAGTTGGATCAGTTAACATACGTTGGGGTTAGCATATGCCGGCGAGTTTATCTGAATATGGATTTGCATAACATACTATATATTGTTACTAAAGATTGATATGTAATTTTTTAGACTAATATTTATCAAATTTCGTAATTGGGTATTCAACCTTAGTTGAATAAAATTATTTTATTACTTGTACTATGGAGTTTATGAAATAATAATCATATGAAAGTACGTCAGATAATGTCGTTTTATCATCGAAATTGAATTTAAACTTTGCATTTTATTTTCCTTCAAATTCAATGCATGTGACGTCAGAAGTCATTCGTGTTTTAGTTAATTCGATGTTTGTAGTTTTGAACATGTCAACAAAATGACAATTTATGTAAAAAAAATGACTGTTTAAAATATATCAAAATTCAATTTTTGTACGATTTTCTTAGATTTGCAGTAGAGAGAATTTTTAGTAAAATGGCTTCATTTAGTCAAACCAGTAGTGGATTTGTTAAAGCAAATTCAAATAATTTACCAAGAGTGGACATGTTTATGGTGCTAGGAATGTATCACATGAAGCGTAAATTGCAATAAAAATTAGCAGTCCTTGATAAACATATTTTTTTAGTTCTGGAAGGGAAAGTTACGGAGATAATACCTATATGCATACTAAGCTCTTACCTAATAGTTTTTTTTAACTGGTTCGGATTTATTGTGTGTTTATTCCTGATTTATTGTGTGTTTTTCCTGATTTAATGCTGGTTTTAACGCCATTTTGTTGTAAAGCTCTTACAAATTAATAAATAATTTATTTTGAATCTACTTTTATCAGTCATTTGTTATTAATTTAAAAAAAACTCCCAAAATGTTGTAGACTTTAAAATATTGCCCATTAGGAATAAATCCCCGTTTACCTCATTTTAATACAAGCAATAACATGCTTCGACTAAAAGGTGAAATATTATTAATATAATGGTTTTGAGAAACCTTAACATATTTAATATTACGTTCAGGAAGTATAAATTGCAAAAACTACAAACGCTTTAAACAAAGCTATAAAACAATTTTCAATTTTGAGTTTCGTATCCCTGCATATCAATTTTTTTTATAAAACAAAAATATAAATAGGAAAATTAGACAATTTAGAACAAATAAAACTTATTTATTGCTACATAAATATATAAAAGATCTGGAGTCAACATTGAAATGATCCTCACAACACTAAAACCAAGTTTTACTATTTGAAAAATCCCTTTTAATTGCTTCAAACGATAACAATTTGTTCTGGCGAGTTTACCAATGCATTTTTGCAATATTCTCCAAAACAACTCTTAATTCACCTGTCCACCTTTTTTTCCATCGTTTTAGAGTCAAATGTAAAAACAAATTTAAGAAAAACTTGGATAACTTCAAATTGAGGTTAACAAGTTGACGTTGCGACATATTTTCGAATTTCGGAAAAATGTGGTATTTGTCATCACAAAAAAATCTTAGTATTAATCTATAAAAAATATCTGAAATCTGTTATTCCAACAAATGCCTAATTGCATTATGAAAACTGCAGGTATTTTACAACTTATTTTACAAATTCTGCCGCTAACAATTTTTTAAAATATAATTTATTTACCTATTATTTTGTTATTTCCCAGATTTGTCGGATGGCTTGTTTTCCGTTCATTTAGGCAGTGTTTTTCAGTACTTTTTTCTGAAAAATTACCTCTACACTGTAGATATCCCGGTACAAAAACGAAGACTAAATAGAAGGCGTAAGAAGGCACGAATTTATTGCTTTGAAATATGTGGATTCCGGTGCGGAGGTAATACAATCCAGTATTTATGGGATGAAGCTGAATATAATTGCAGATGACTTACTAAATGAAATATAATACAAAAGTATGTCAAGTAAATTTGACCGTCAATATAGTTGACAAGGATTATAAAAACCTAGAAGTAGAAGTATATCAATCTTATTTTTAGATTGAACATCCCTCATATTTATTTTTAATAAAACTAAATAAATCAAATAGTGCGCCTTTGATTTGAACCCTGGCAGATTTTATTTTTTGTCACATCATCGGGTCTGACCTTATCGAAAATCAAACTTTATATAGAAACTCAAAAATTAAACCCCGTACCCCTATATCGCGAAGGTACATTGTAAAGGCGGAATCAAACGACTTATGTACTTGACAAATAATCCTCATTTGTGGATACTTGTCATGCTACATTGAACGAATTACGATACTTATCTTTTTATCATCATTCGTTGGAAAATATTGTACAAGTCAAAGGCTACTTGTGATATTGGCAAGTCCCGACTTGTCATATTTGAAGTTGTATTCTAATGTCTCGTTATATATATATATATATATATATATATATATATATATATAAGTTATACTAAATACTAATAAACACTAGGCAAGTAAACGTTTTAATGTTAAGTCATACTATTTGTTTACGGCAATCATCGATTATATTTGGATACTTGCCAAATGCACAATTACTGGTGTATTTCAGTGCGTATTTATAGGGGGGGGGGGGTTAACCACCAATAGAGTCTCTATTTAAGCTTAAATGGTACAAATAGTATAAAATAGGGACCTTTTTTCGGGATTGGCGGGCAAAATCCCCCCTAGAGCCAGTCTTATTGTCTTTTAGGTACGTAAAAATAAGGTAAGAACCTTCTTTTTGGGTTGTTAAAATTGCATGGTTTTCAAACCCCTCCCAGAAGCAAAGTCTATATACGTTACTGGTGTATTTCATAAATATGGCAGTCGTTTTAGTCCGCCCAAACAAGCCAAAGAAAAAGTTATATATGCCTGTTGCTATTTTGTTTGCTATTTTGTTTTAAAAATATTTATCGTATACTTGGGTTATTCAAATTATCATATTCGAAGGCTTGAGGCTCAGTTTTTTGTTAGTTTAAAATATTGCGTTGCACACTTGGGCTATTTATAAAGAAGATTTATGACAGCGAACATTTCAATGAAACAATATTATAGGTACGGGAACGTCTTCGAAGTTTAAAATATTCCGTTGCACACTCGGACGCAGCGTGTGGGTTGCAAGTTGGATCAGTTAACATACGTTGGGGTTAGCATATGCCGGCGAGTTTATCTGAATATGGATTTGCATAACATACTATATATTGTTACTAAAGATTGATATGTAATTTTTTAGACTAATATTTATCAAATTTCGTAATTGGGTATTCAACCTTAGTTGAATAAAATTATTTTATTACTTGTACTATGGAGTTTATGAAATAATAATCATATGAAAGTACGTCAGATAATGTCGTTTTATCATCGAAATTGAATTTAAACTTTGCATTTTATTTTCCTTCAAATTCAATGCATGTGACGTCAGAAGTCATTCGTGTTTTAGTTAATTCGATGTTTGTAGTTTTGAACATGTCAACAAAATGACAATTTATGTAAAAAAAATGACTGTTTAAAATATATCAAAATTTCAATTTTTGTACGATTTTCTTAGATTTGCAGTAGAGAGAATTTTTAGTAAAATGGCTTCATTTAGTCAAACCAGTAGTGGATTTGTTAAAGCAAATTCAAATAATTTTCCAAGAGTGGACATGTTTATGGTGCTAGGAATGTATCACATGAAGCGTAAATTGCAATAAAAATTAGCAGTCCTTGATAAACATATTTTTTTAGTTCTGGAAGGGAAAGTTACGGAGATAATACCTATATGCATACTAAGCTCTTACCTAATAGTTTTTTTTAACTGGTTCGGATTTATTGTGTGTTTATTCCTGATTTATTGTGTGTTTTTCCTGATTTAATGCTGGTTTTAACGCCATTTTGTTGTAAAGCTCTTACAAATTAATAAATAATTTATTTTGAATCTACTTTTATCAGTCATTTGTTATTAATTTAAAAAAAACTCCCAAAATGTTGTAGACTTTAAAATATTGCCCATTAGGAATAAATCCCCGTTTACCTCATTTTAATACAAGCAATAACATGCTTCGACTAAAAGGTGAAATATTATTAATATAATGGTTTTGAGAAACCTTAACATATTTAATATTACGTTGAGGAAGTATAAATTGCAAAAACTACAAACGCTTTAAACAAAGCTATAAAACAATTTTCAATTTTGAGTTTCGTATCCCTGCATATCAATTTTTTTTATAAAACAAAAATATAAATAGGAAAATTAGACAATTTAGAACAAATAAAACTTATTTATTGCTACATAAATATATAAAAGATCTGGAGTCAACATTGAAATGATCCTCACAACAGTAAAACCAAGTTTTACTATTTGAAAAATCCTTTTTAATTGCTTCAAACGATAACAATTTGTTCTGGCGAGTTTACCAATGCATTTTTGCAATATTCTCCAAAACAACTCTTAATTCACCTGTCCACCTTTTTTTCCATCGTTTTAGAGTCAAATGTAAAAACAAATTTAAGAAAAACTTGGATAACTTCAAATTGAGGTTAACAAGTTGACGTTGCGACATAATTTCGAATTTCGGAAAAATGTCGTTCTCGATTTTCTCCGTTGCCAAAGCAACATTACTTCTGACGTCATACGTACTATGTTGCCGGATATTTTGTGGAGCGAGAAACTTATTGAATTACTGAGAAATCTGCTTATTGAAAAAATCTCGTTTGTGGACCTTCATTTGGCATTTACTTTCATTTTACAAAATAAAAATAAGTACCGGATTTCACGATGACATATCAGTTCAAACAACGGTAACCATGTACATTTGAAAAATGATAAACATATACATACCTATATCTTAAAATGATGACACTAGCGCTGACAATTGTGTAGGCAAGCAGCGTTCCTATTGACATAAATTCTACCAGTTTTTCTAAATCAAATATAAGAGCGATCAGTGCTGAAGATAATCCAGAAATTATTAGGTTAACCAGGGGTAATTGTGTTTTACTGTTTATATTTCCTAGAAAAAAAAAGTTTTTAAACATATTAAAAATCCACTAAGAACCGTTGTAAATATAATACAGATATAGTCGATATAGCGCTCACACTTAATAGTGCCATTCATGAGAGAAGTTTAAATAACTTATATTTCTAATAAAATTACAGATAATTTATCAGAGTGTCGCTGGTAGATGCGTTTTATAAAATATTGGTTCATCTTGTTAAGGGTGATTCTTTCTATATAATACCTGAGGCGCAATATATTTTCCGTTAAATACAGCGGACCAATTTTCCCTCCTTCGTACACATTTTACTTGTGTGCAAACAAAATAGTACATGGACAAATAATCTATAATACAAATCTTCGCATATTAACATTAGCCCAATTTTCATAAAATAAGTGATATTTGAAATTGATCTGGTTGAAAATAATTTGAAATAGTAACTTTATATTAATCTGAATAATATCTTTAACATTTCAGTGGCGACTATTCAGGTGAAGTAGGTGAAGTGCTACTTCATCAGGAAAAATAAACAAGCAAACATCTAACTATATTTATTATATATATCTCTTAAAATTTAAGTTTTTACATTCATTTATTCACCTATTTGGCAAAAAATAAACTGTACATCTCGAATAAATATTTTACTTAACCGTTGGCGGCATGTCTTTTTAAAACTTTCAATCGAACTTTATTATAACAACTATAGCAATGGCGCAAACCGTTTCGACTTTGCTGGAGGTGCTATGTTTAGTTTACGATGTTCCTACTACGTTGCCATGACAACGCGTACGCGATGACGTCGAGCACGTGGAAGAATAATGTTAACCAGCACCATACAACGCTCTCAGTGAATTGCTAACGCAGTACACTGCACCCACGTGTCGTTCAGTTTGGGGTGGTTGTTTACTTTTATTTTCGCGGATTTCGCTGCAATCGGTTAGTTCCTTTGCAGTTTGCTTGACTGTTTTGTTTTATATTTATTTAAGTTGTTGTTACAACTTTATTTGGTGTCGATTTTATTAATGTACATATATTGATGAATCCGACCACGGATGTGGTTTGCATTTTGTTGGAAACTCCATTTAATCGATGGAAGGAACAAGATCAGAGGTTTAATCGTGATCCTGGTTTTCGGCGTACAAATGGTTATGTAGTAGTCAAATATTACAAAATATGTTTTGCTGCCTTGTTTACTAGTTTCCAATAAATATTCAATGTGGAATAAGGAAGGATTTACAGGTATGTTAAATATATGAAGGTCTTTACATAAACATGAAGACTTTAAAAGAAAATGCTAAACTATATAAAATACATTTTAACGAAAACGTCCGATTAAATAGACTATTTATGTGTTTGGTAATTGACGCAGTTTTGTACCTTACAAAACAAGAGTTAGTCTTTCGCGGCCATGATGAGAGCAACAAGTCAATAAATAGGGAGAATTTTAAAAAGCTTTTAGGTTTATTAATATCGAGAAGTTCCTAAGAACTAAAAGATCATCACGAAAAAATTAAAAATGTTTGGTGACTGGTGACTCGAAAACTATTCAAAACGAAATAATTGAATGCATTTCTGATTATTTAAATGATCATGTAAAAAATGAAATAATGAACACACATTTTTTTTCTGTGCAAGTGGATGACACCACAGATATTACGCAAACCTCCCATTGCTCCATAATTTTAAGATACGTTAATTCAGAAGGTTCAGTAGCCAAGAGATTTTTGGGATTTTATAATGTCTGATCTGATAGAACGTCGGAAAATTTATATTCTCTATTGGATCAAATTTTGGACCAATTTGACTATAAACATAAATTAATAGGGCAATGTTACGATGGAACAAGTGTGATGTCTGGCCATCTAAATGGCCTTCAAAAAAAAAAAAAGAAAAAGCGCCGCAGGCTGTATTTGTCCATTGTCTTGCTGCTATGAAGGATAGGAGAATTGATTTAGCATACGAAATTTAGGTAAGACGTAAAAAAATATTCTACTCCTTCCACATATAAAAAAAATTCTAGAAAAAAATTATTGCGATATTTTCTTGCTTCATTTGCACTTCACTTACTTTTTCACCCGCGAACCGCTACTGTAACATTAAAAGTAAAAAGGGAGTATTTTTTACCAAGGAAGAGAAAATTTCAACATTCTTTCTGCACAATCTTAGAACTACTAAAACTAAAATAATCTGGGGTTTACTAAAATAGGCAGTTACTGTAGTTAACTCTATAGCAGCAAGACAGTATCATTTTATTTTTACGGATATTTCAAGGCACCATGCTTTCTTTCTAACGAAAACGTGTCTATAAAAATTGCGCATGTCTTTTTAAAACTTTCAATCGAACTTTATTATAACAACTATAACAATGGCGCAAACCGCTTCGACTTTGCTGGAGGTGCTATGTTTAGTTTACGATTTTCGTACTACGTTGCTATGACAACGCGTTCGCGATGACGTCGACCGCGTGGAAGATATACTACAACCACGTGTCGTTCAGTTTGGGGTAGTTGTTTACTTTTATTTTCGCGGATTTCGCTGCAACCGGTTAGTTCCTTTGCAGTTTACTTGACTGTTTTGTGTTATATTTACTTATGGTGTTGTTACAACTTTATTTGGTGTCGGGTTTATTAATTTACATTATTGATGAATCCGATCACGGATGTGGTTTGCATTTTGTTGGAAACTCCATTTAATCGATGGAAGGAACAAGATCAGAGTTTTAATCGTCATCCTGGGTTTCAGCGTACAAATGGTTATGTAGTAGTTAAATATTACAAAAATTGTTTTGCTGACCTTGTTTACTAGTTTCCAATAAATATTCAGTGTGGAATAAGGAAGGATTTGCAGATATGTTAAATATATGAAGGTCTTTACATAAACATGAAGACTCGGCGGAGCATTTAAAATGCGAATTAATGCTAAAAACATTTGTAAAAAATCAAAGCACTATAGCTGACACTTAAAAAGAAAATGCTAAACTATATAAAATACATTTTAACGAAAACGTCTAATTAAATAGACTATTTACGAATCAATAA
This sequence comes from Kuschelorhynchus macadamiae, assembly GCA_030620095.1. Classification (NCBI taxonomy): domain Eukaryota; kingdom Metazoa; phylum Arthropoda; class Insecta; order Coleoptera; family Curculionidae; genus Kuschelorhynchus; species Kuschelorhynchus macadamiae. The sequence goes on from JAUTXW010003355.1 coordinate 331,486, forward strand.
ATAGGGGGAATTTTAAAATCCTTTTAGGTTTATTAATATCGAGAAGTTCCCAAGAACTAAAAGATCATCACAAAAAAAATTAAAAATGTTTTTACTGATGACTCGAAAACTATTCAGAACGAAATAATTAATTATTAATTGAATTTAATTGAATGCATTTCTGATTATTTAAACGATTATGTAAAAAATAGAATAATGAACACACCATTTTTTTCTGTGCAAGTGGATGACACCACTGATATTACGCAAAACTCCCAGTGCTCCGTAATTTTAAGATACGTTAATTCAGAAGGTTCAGTAGTCGAGAGATTCTTAGGATTTCATAATGTCAGCTTCAATAGAACGTCGGAGAATTTATATTCTCTACTGGATCAAATTTTGGACCAATTTGACTATAAACATAAATTAATAGGGCAATGTTACGATGGCGCAAGTGTGATGTCTCGCCATCTAAATGGCCTTAAAAAAAAGAAAAAACGCTGCAAGCTGTATTTGTCCTGATGCAGCAAAGTTTAAAAATATTTCTAAATGTCGAATTTTTTTGCAAGCCTTAGTTGTATTCCCTCATTTTTTCATCACTCAGCCAAACGAACGTATGCTCTTACATCTGCATCTACGAGGCGTATACCAACAATTACACAAACTCGTTGGTCTTCAAATTCGAAGTTAGTAAATGTGATTGTTCAAGTTGCGTTCTTCAAAAAAAATCGGTTGACATTCGTTTTTGCATATCCAATATAAAACGCTGTCGTGAGGCGCTCTGTAAAAAAAGAAATGAAAATTTTTTTTTAATACCATGTTTGATAAAGCAAATTCTATTACAGAAATAAATCATTACAAACGTGAGCTTGCTAAGCTTTTACCTGAAGAAATTAGGGCTAAGTATAGAACCCTTTTTTATGAAATATTGGACCATATTTTAATGGAAATGACACTAAGCTTTCAAGACTCTGAAAAACTTACATTTTTATGTTTGGCAGATTCTACTAAATTTTCCGCATATAGTTTAAATTTTCCAACTGGCCCGTTTGAAAATTTGTTACAATTACGTGGGGAAATATTTTCAAAAAGTCGACGACTTAAAAATGAGTTTGGTCTTATTTTTGCCAATGACAGTAATTGGAATATATCGCTGCAAGAGCAAGGGAAAAAAATTAATGAAAATAAAGTTATTTTAACCAAAGCATATAAAGTGTCCCTTATTTAAGAAATACAATATCTCAAAAAGGACTTACTTCTCTAGGCAATATTTCAATTCAAAGGGAATGTCTGGAGGAGATTAGGGCAACTCATCCATTTTATGAGGTTGTTATAAATAAATTTGATGCTATGAAGGATAGGAGAATTGATTTAGTATACAAAATTTAGGTAAGTCGTAAAAAAATGTTCTACCCCTTCCACATATAAAAAAAATTTATTGCGATATTTTCTTGCTTCATTTGCACTTCACTTACTTTTTCACCCGCGAGCCGCCACTGAGTAAAGAACAATAAATTTCATAAATTTTACAAAACGTCCCAAAACTAGATTAACCTTCTATTACCTCATTGGAAAGTTGAATTAATTTACTATTACTTTGTTTCTAAACCAATATATATCATAGTAGTGTCACAGCGAGTAAACGTATATTTTTCGGCTCTCGTTAAAAATCGCTTTTTTAAGTAGTAATAGCTAAAGTAAATGTTTAATTTTAGTTCAATGGGTATAGTTTTTCGCCTACAATCAGTGTTGTCAGAAGCAATCGATTTGTTTCAAAAAGCAGTCGATTTTAAAAAATCCATAATTTTTGTAACATATAATAATATTTTGAAAAACGTCTTGGTTTTTAGTTGTTAGATAGAGGGTACGTTAGAAAATAGATCAAGTTTTTTTTTTAAATTTTGAACGTGAGTTTTGAACTCTTTGGTGGCAAGCAGGAGGTATACATAAAAAGCGGGAGTCTCCCGGGGGGAGGGATGACAACCCTAACAGCAAAATTATTACATAAAGTCTAACTTATTACAATAAACGACTGGACTCGACACGTAATATTATCTCTAAAGCCTGGAACACAATGTAAATCCCCTAAACTTTTAACGTAAAACCTAACCAACAAAAAGGAAACTTAAAAAGGAAGTACACAATTGTGATACAAAAATGGGTGATAATTTCGCCACAAAAGAAAGAAAAAAAAAAACGTTTGACGTAATTTGTATTTTGTTCCACCCGTAAAGTCTAACTCGTAAAATTGTTACGTCAAGGAATACAATGCTTTCATTAGAACTTAAGAACGGGTTATAGGCAGTTGTTATTTTTTCAAAAACTGTATATACCATTATACCAATGATTAAAACTATTTTTTGTGTGGTAACTAATAATATTATTTATCTTTTAAATAACTTTAGATTTTAACCTGGGAGCAGTAGAGCGACAGAAAAACGTACAAACCAGTAGGTCTACTACTAAAGCAGTAGATCTGGCAATACAGCCTACAATTTAATTCTGCAATTTCTAGTGAAGTGAAACTTATGGTTTCCAGTTAACTTCCTTATTAATGCACAATACCTTGCATATATTTATAACGTTGCAAAGTGTTTTTGTTAATAAAAAGTGGTACCCATTTTTTGCTGTTTCTCCGATGCCCGATTTTTGTGGTCATTGTTCGACGGGGATCAGCCGGTCAAACCCTGGCATCAAGTGCGTCAGTCGTTGCGATAAAAAAATTCACCTAAAATGTACGAAACTTCCGCAGGGTTTTGCTGAATTGCCGGAGGATTCCGGTGTCGCGTGGACGTGTGTAAATTGCGCTAGTTCTGAGAAAAGTAATATAGAGCAAAGGCTTCTGAGGCAGTCTGATCTTAAGAATTCATTACATTTTTATGGCGATAAAATAGATGACTTTGCTAAACAAATGAAAACATTTCATATTACAGTTAAACTGATAGATTGCATTCGTGACGAACTGTTGTCTGTTTTAAAAATGAGTGCAAACTTTTACGTACAGAGGTAGGTTTTTTGCATTAGTTGGGAAACATACAACGTGTATAGAAGAGACTAGTGGTAAAAGTGATTAGTGGTGTCTTGGTGGGGATTAATTCTGATTTTTCTTCTGAGTGTATACCTGAATGGTCTTGTGAGGGACTAGTGGAAGATCTGTGGATATCTGTTGCCCTCTGTTTATGTCCCTCCTCAGGCTGATCAGGTTAACCTGTTATGTCATTTTGATAAAGTTGAGGAAGTAATATCCAAATATCCTAATAACAAGATGATAAATGTAGGTGACTACAACATATCAGGCATTAAGGAGTTTGACGATACTGAGGGTGGACAAATTCGTTCTTATACAACTGATTGGGTGTACAGGTGCCATGTTTTGGTTAATTTCAGGAGTATTTTAGGACTTTATCCAAATTTTTATGATCAACTGAATATAATTGTTAATATACATGTTCCTACAAGAAAGTTTACTATCCTATATGGTTCTCCAAAAACACTATTCAGTTAATAAAGCAAAAAAATACGTATCAGTGAAAATGTTGTATCAACAATTTTGTCTTTTAGGAAAAAATATTAAAAAAGCTGTAAGCGGAGACTAAAAGAATTATATTAAAAAAACCGAGGATAATATTAAAATCAACGATAAGTTCTTTTGATCTTTTATTTCTAACAAAACAAATACAAATAATATTCCACAAAATTCACTTCAATAATAAATTTGCCTCCGACCCTCAATCTGTTTGCGAACTTTTGTGTGAATATTTTAGCAGCATGTTTGAACCCAATGATACTGCGGTGCTCTATCAGAAATGTTATTCTTCCGATAATTTCAATATACTTGCTATCGACATTAATAAAATTTCTAATTATTTACGAAGTCTTGATGCTCGTAAAGGTGTGGACCCTGAGAGTTTCCCAGCCATTGAAAGAATGCTTTGATTCTCTAAAAATGCCATTGATTTATATTATTTTATTTATATATTTTGATATTATAATAATTGTTCCTGTTTACAAATCAGACAAAAAACACGATATTCAGAATTAAAGATCTATTTCTCTCTTGAATTTATTTGGCAAGGTATTCGAGGCAATAATCACAAACGAACTATTTTTTATGTGCAAAAATCAGATAATTGAAAATCAGCATGGCTTCTTTAGGAGGAGGTTTGTTATATCAAACTTAGTTCTATTCGTACAGGACACTTTGGCAGGTATGGAGGATGGAGCGTCAGTGAGTGCTGTGTATGCCGACTTTTTCAAAGCACTTAACAAAGTCTATCATCCTACGCTTGTCGCCAAACTGGAGGGTTTAGGCTTGACCTCGAATCTGTTAGATAGGTCACAATATGTCGCTATTAACAGTAAACTCTCAAAAAATGTTTTAATAACTTTTGGGGTACCAAGGGGCGTTAAATGGACCCTTGTTTTCGACCAAAAAACCAGGTTAACATTTTTCAACTCTAGTCAGATAATATAACACTCGCCGAGTCAAGTGTTATGCAAGGTCACAAAATCACAAAGAAAGAGACTGGAAAAAAGGCAGACCATTCTGTTAATTTTAGTTGTTTTCAAGGCAATTTTGCCGATTTTTCTTTAAAATTTGGCTCCATTTCTATTATTTTGTGGGCGTATTGTAGAAGTGCCTCGTGGCTGTATTGGCTGGGTTTTAATTAGAAGTTTAGTGGAGAAAAATCCATTCACATGTTGTTGATTTCTTACAAAAGGCCAAGTCCAATTTTTATCATCTTATAAATTATTTTTTAAATTTAAATGTATATTAGACGTCTTAGCCAAATATAAACAGTCGCAAGTTTGATCTGTGAGTGTTGTTTGGGACCATATATGACTGTCTTCTACTTTTAGTGTTGTTAATTGCGCCGAATAGTCAATACAATTTTATTAAGCAGTCCTTATATGTTCACTTAGTTCAACGAAACACTTTAAATTATAGTCTAGAAATGTTATTCGTTACTTTAAATAAATGCTTCTCACTAATCCGCGCTGTAGTTTTATAAATGTATCCTTTTATTTGTAGTAAATAGGCCTATTTCGATAAGAGTTTAAGATGATCCTCAGGAAAAATGTACTGGATTGTTTGTGTATTAATGAACACTGGCTAAATTCAGATGAACTACCTTTGACAACCCCTGAGAGTTATCGGGTGGCTTCTGGTTTTTGCAGAACTGTGAGAGGTCATGGGGGCTCAGCAATCATTCTCAAAAGCTATATCTTATACCAGGACTTAATTGTTTCTAAACATTCAGAGGAGGTAAGTTGCGAGGTAACTGGAATATTCCTTGAAGAATCTCTAATTCAACTCATAACGGTCATTAAACATTGTAGTGTCAGGTGATTCTAATGTGCACTTCGCCATGACTGATTATGAAGGGAACAAGTGATCAAAGGACTTGTATAACCTGTTTATATCTTTTGGATTACACTCTACTGTTGATTTTCCAACCAGAAAAAAACTCATGCTTAGACGATATATTTACTGATATGAATTGTGAAATTACTTCTGTTGATCTTTTTCCTCTGCATTATCTGGCTGATCATTGTTTTCAGCTTCATTAATGCTAACGCTACAAAGATTCACAAATCAAGAATAAATTATAGATCCATAACAACTGAGGGGCTATTTTTCTTGTAGAAAAAAGGGGAACTGGGATTTTATTGGTGATCAGGATTGAGTTGAAGTTTCAATATTTTATTGATAGGATAGTTTCCCTTTAAAATCTAAAATGATAATTACTGAACAAAGAACTGTACAGGTAAGAGCAATGAGCTCAGAAAATTTAGAGAAATACTTCATATATTAATATCGATCAATAAATAGCATCCGAAACATGTATCTAAGAATGAGATAAAAAACTTCAAAAATTTATATCGTGACAAAATATCCCAAGCAAAAAAAAAACTGCTTATGATTCTTTTATATATTGCTCTGTAAACCATCCAGCTGCAGTGTGGAATGTGATCCGCAGCAAACAAACTTCCCCTAGGTCCCAACAACCTCAAATAGTAAATGCTTAAACCCTTAATAATTTTTTCACCACCACTGCAGTAGAAATTATTTCTAAACTGCCAGATTCCCAGAAATCTTTTAAAGGTTTTTTTACCCATTCCCTTTGTCTCTGTGAAATTTTGTTGGCAATCTGCCATCTATAAGGCGATTAGGCAGGAATTCTCAAACCTAAGAAACTCAAAAAGTAAAGACTGTTGTGTAAAAATCATTAAAACCCTTAAAAATGTTATAATTTGTCCACTGTCAAAATTTATTAATCAGGGTATCAGCAAAGGGATATTTCCATCTGTTCTGAAAAATGCAAAGATAGTCCCAATTTTCAAAATTGATGAGCCAACAAACTACCGTCCTGTATCGCTTTTACCCATTCTCTCAAACATCTTCGAATCCGTATTAAAAGATCAAATAACCCATTTCTTTGATAGTAATAATCTCTTCCTGGAAGGTCAATATGGTTTCCGAAATAAAAAATCTACTACTCTTGCCATCAACTATCTAACAAACTACATGGTGGAAGGATGGTAAAAGTGTATATGTATCATTTATTGACTTAACAAAAGTGTTTGACTGTATCACACGACATATTACTTTAAAAGCCTATATATTATAATTTCGATGAAATGGAAAGTATCTCTCTAATGAAATTTGATCTCTCTAGGCGATCGCACTATGTAACTTATAACATAAAATATCCCGGAGGCAACTTGTCCAACATGGTGTACAACAGGGGTCTGTTTTGGGACCACTTTGCTTCTAATATATATAAAAATAAATCTAGTATTAAACAAATGTTTTCAAATATCACCCAACAGAAGCCATTGAGGATATGATCGGTTTCACCCATTCAAATATCGAATAGTGGTTTCTAGCAAACAAGTTGAGCCTGAATCCGTCAAAAACACAAACTTTTCTCTGCGTAGTTGTGGCCCTGAGATTCCATGTGATCCCTTTGTAAAGTTTCTAGGTGTATTTTTGGACTCAAAGCTGACTTGGGAAGAGCATTTTACTCATCTTTGCACGAAGCTTTCAAAAAGACTTAATTTACTTAATACGAATTACGAGTGTGGTTTTTAAACTGAAACGCAGAGTGCGCGTGAGTGCTACAAGGTACTTCAGGATCCTAATATTTCCTTCCATTTATTTTTTAAATTGCCTTTGCTTGGTCAAGGCAAATGAAGATTTTATTTTGCATTCTGACTTTCTCAAGCTTACGAGAACCAGGAGGGGTACGTGCTTCTATGGGAAAACATTTTTCAGTCTACTTCCGCAGCATATAAAGACTTTAAATAAAGCTGAATTCTCAGTTAAATTAAAGAAATACCCAATGAAAAAACAGTATATTATTGCGAGTATTATCTCGATAATATTTGAATGACCTATGATAGTATTTATTAATTGAATTAATAAATAATGTTAATAAAGAGTTTTATTTTGTAATTTCTTTTTTACATGTATTATTTAATTTTAAAATTTCTTGTTTCCATGTTTGTTTTATTTTATATTATTGTGTTTGAGTTTGTTATTACTTGTATCTGTTTCTTTTTTTATCCCAGTATTTTTACCGCACCAGTTCTATTTTAACTACTTGCGGTCATATATGTTCGATTGATTAATGTATACTGTAGTTATATACATTGTATTGATGTATAGTATTAAGTGAATAAGTATAATTCAAATGAAACATGATGTTTACCTAAAAATAAAATCTTCCTTACCCTTATTGACATGCATAAAGAGCAATGTAATGATGCAAATAAATATATTTTATTATATCCTAATATTAAATTTTTGTAGCTGTATACTAAAGTCATCTATTACATAGATAACAGCGTTATCATCAACCATATCTCATATCTTTGTCAGAGTCGTGGTAAATAGTAGCAGATCATCATTATGGCCTGTGACTTCTAGGGTCTTAAAGATTAGTACACACTGCATATATTCTGAACTGCTTTAATTCATATTCGTATAACGCGTATGCTGACCATTCTCAGTGCTGGTACAGCTTGAGGTTTTCAAACATCATTCTGCACATTATATTGTGAACAGAGAGCTGTCCGATATTAAGGTGTTTCCAAGAAAGCAGAATCTTACAGTAAACCCTGAAAAGGCCGTGATCTTGATGCTTGTTGGCGAGCAAGCAGATAAATTGGAGAATGTAGTTAGTATTGAAATAAATGGTGTTAAAGTACCTTTTTTTTTAAATCTGCGAATTCACTCAATCCAATAAAACGCTAAATAAATTTTATACGAATCTGAAATTCTACTATTCGAATAAAGAAATTTTATCCTTAAAAACATAAAAAAATTAACTGAATCATTGGTTTGCTCTCATATTATTATTGCAAGTTTGTTATTAGTCTATTTGAAACCATGTTGGAAAACAAAGAATTTAGAAAGAATAGAACTTTTTTGTCCAATTTATATTTAATTTTTATTACTTTGAACAATTACGCTGGCTAAGCATGGCAGAAAGAAGAGAGCTTCATTTCGCTGTGTTGGTTAAAAAAATCCTGTTAACATCGTGTCCATCTTATAATCTAATCCATCCAGACTAATTCGACAGACTTTATTCATTATCGCAATATACTGCATCGTACTATTCCCAGACCGACACAACATGCTTATGGTACAGAGGTCCAATCTTATACTGTCTCTCCATCGAAGACATCCCAAGGGTCTTTTTCCAGCCCGTATCTCCACTCATATTAATTTAACTAGCCTGTCATCTTTGCATGGGGGGAAGTCTCTGAACGTGTTCTGCTCTTAAACGTTGAGATTTAATTTATTGGACAATGTTACTCTCCCCTTGACCTTGGCTAATACGGTGCTGGTTTGTGATCGAACCGTGGTCGGGTTACAATTTTGAGCTGAAAACACTGTCAAGAGAATATAGACCCCTGCTTGTAGATCGAATTCTTCCTTTTATCTCTTTAGTGATGTTGTTGCCCGCGGTGATTGTACCTCCGAGATATTTAGAACTTTGGACTATTTGAAAATTGTATGTATCTATTGTTTCATTTTGTCATATCTGATCCTGCCTTCCCTGTCTATTAACGCACATATATTTTGTTTTCTCCTCATTAATCTTTAGCCCCATTTTTCTTATCTCGGATTCTATTTTGGTAAATATGTATTTAGTTATTAACGTGTTTCCTATAAGGTCAATATCATCTGAATATGCCAACAGCAGTCTCGGTCCTGCGGTTTATTTCTGCTGATTTTGGAGCCTTTTCTGGAATTCTCTTAAAGAGCGGTGGTGACAGTGCTGCTTCAGGCCACCAGTCATTCCAAATGGTTCTAAGAGCATGTTATCAACTCGTAATCTGATACACACGCACACCTTTATTAGTTGTATAAATTTTCTAAGTATGGAGAGCTCAGCCATAGCATTCCACAGTTTATTTCTTTCTATGCTTTAGTATGCCTTCCGGAAATCTGTAAAGAGGTTGCGTATTGTCCTATTGAATTCCTATTATCTCTCCAGCAGCTGTCTTAGACTGAAAAGGTGGTCTGTAGTTATCTGCCTATTCTAAAGCTAGGCTCGTAATCTCCAAGGGAGGCCTCCACAAACGGTGTTAACTTATCCAGCAGGATATGTGAGAGGATTTTATATGCGATATTTAATAAAGATTTCCCTGTAATTAGCGTATTTTGTTCTGTCTCCCCTTTTGTGATTAGGAATAATGATATTTTCTTGCCACTTTTCAGGCATTTTCTCCTCTCTTCAAATAAGGAGTAATAATTTGTGGAGTTCTATAGTTCTAGAGTTCTATTTATCACGTAGCTCCCTCATATTTAAGAAGTTCTATCTGTATATTATCGGGGCCAAAGGCATTTAAGTTTTTCGATTTATTTATTGCGTTTATAATTTCCTCTAAGGATGGTTACATAACGGGAAACGTTGTATTGTGTTTTTTCTTAATGAGTTTCGTCTGACTCTAGGTTTAATAGGGATCAAAATAATCCTTCCAGGCTTGAATCAGTTCAGATTTTCCACCATCAGATAGCAATAATCTTTTTAAAGTTCAGAGGCCCAGTTAGGTCTGAATCCTTTCATTAGCAATTATTTTGTAGAATTGACGAAAGTTTCACAATTCTTTCTTTCTAGTAATTCATATTTTGATTTCTAATAAAATGTCTCGGGTGTCTGCGGGTTGAAACTTGTCTTTCTCTGCTTTCATTTGTGGTGTGTTGTATCATCTTTATTCTTGCTATTTCTCTTTTTTCTAATTGTTTCTTACTCGTTTTCCTTCTCGGAATTTTCTCCAGGACTTCCTCTGCTGTGTCTGTAATTATTTCCTCTAATGTTTTTCAAATCTGGTCGACATCGGTGCTTTCATCCCTATTGTTTGGCTTTTGTTCTAGTTTTTGTTTGCTTTCTCTTATCTTGCCTTGGTCTTGTTGTACTTCTGCGTTGAAAAGTTTATCTTGATTTTCGCTGTTACTAGTAGATTTGCTATTATGCTTTTTAGTTGGTTCCAGAAGACATCTTCGTCCATCTTTTCTGTTGGCGCATGCGCTGGTATAATTCACGTGTTGTACCTAAGTTTCTGATCCTCAAGCAGGACAATCTTATTAATGGGGTTAAATTTAAGGACATCAAAAGTTGTACCCCGACCGCAAAGCCTGTTCTGAACTAGTGTCTGCCAGTCTAGTTTTCACTATAAAATACGACCGACTTGCACAGACATATAATTGCTACCAAAATAATAAGGTAGGACCTGAATTTGCAGCATTAATGAATTCTTATATATATATATATATATATATATATATATATATATATATTTTAACTATAAAAGAAAATACACGAGTTACATCAACATTATCTAGCTTGTTATATTCACCAATTAAGATTTTGTAGAAGCTAAGGTAATAAATAATTTTGTCCCTGACCACACAGCTAGAAAAATTATAATTAAAATAGTAATTAAAATCCTTCAATATATAATTATAACAGAATTTTTTCACAGGTAGATAGAAAATTAGTTACGGGGTGAAGGTAGTGCCGCTGGGAAGATCCTTATTTACGCTTGATGAAGTTCAGAAATATATGTATTAATAGATTCTGATATTTTTGATACACTCTTTCGATAGACTTTCTAAAAATTAATAAATACTATAGATTTAGGAAATAGCACGACCGTGAAAATTAGAATCACATAATTATCCTAACAGATTTTGGAAAATACGCGTTATAAAATGGATAATAATAATTACTTTGTATGCGACGCATAAAGCTAGATTTTTTTTTTGTCTAAGCGCAATTAATTAGAAACTCTGTTAAATATTCTTGCGAAAGACTTGCAAGATTTTCTCATGAATTTTTTGTTCTTATCATCAGCAAGTAATGAATAATATGTTACATATTCGTTTTTTTATTTCAGTAATATAGGTCAAAGTTTCTTCTTTTTGATAATTGTGATAAACAACAAAAAGCAAATACTAATTTTCAAAATACATTTCTTTATGTATAAGAACTTACCAAGGAATCCAAACAACAATCCATCCACTGCCATTGCATACATACATCTTGGTAATGAAAATAATGAACCAAAAAGAGTAGTAGTCATTCCACATATAGCACCTAAAGACACTACGTATTTCACCCAGTGTTGCCCCACGTTTGCAAATGCATCAGGTAAAGCCGCACTAAAACAAATGATGGATTTTTTTTTATTATTTATCCTATATTCTTTTTATTTCCTTTGCAATTGTTGAAACCTGTTTGCATTTCAAGTTAACTTTTCTGTGACAAAGACGTAGAGGCTTTTGAGTCTTGATTTTTCATTTTTATTTTTAAAAATATTTTTATAGTAATAAATTTAAACTTCAGACTTAAGAAAAAATAGAGCAATGGATGCAAGTAGAGTAGTAAAATGGAAAAGAAAAATTTCTTGTATAAACACCTTTTGTATAGTTATATTTTTACCTTGGATTAATATCGTAATATGGAATTAAAAGCGTCAGTGATGCGCTAACTAAAACGTATCCAAGTGTAACTATGCCCATGGATATAATTGTTGCCATTGGAATTGAAAACGAGGGATTCTTCGCTTCTTCTCCAGATGTGGCAATGCTATCGAATCCTACAAATGCGTAAAAACACGTAGCAGCACCTAAAACAAGTTACTCAAATGTAATAATTATACCTTTGTAGTGTTTTAGAAAGTGCTAACGAGGGTTCCTAGAAATATTTTTAGCCAATACCTCACTTTATTTATATGTGGTGGAATAATATTTTTCAAGAGACCGTGTTAAGATCAAATGCTATTAGCAAAAAATTTCATAGGAATTTATTTCAGTTCCCTTTCAAACTTTGTTCATAAACCACTACCGAGCTTTTAACCATATATATTTAGTAACGTAACGATTATCTATTAATATTCTACTTATGATCTCAAGTTGAAAGATGAATATGACAAAAATTCTGGAGAATTTTGTATCTACGTTGGTATCAATACACACATATATATCCTCATAAACGCTATATTCCATTTTCAGACTTGGCTTTACTAAAAGCATTTTAACATATATAACAACCAAAAACGCCTTCTTACTTAATTTTAAAATATACTTCGAATGAGTTAATGTTTCAGCATGAATCTCATTTTATTAACATTATTATTTTCTGCCCTGGGGCATTCCCGCAGAATGGAACGTTCACTCATCCCAGATATGTAGATGTCAAAAGCATGGAGCTCTGTTGTATGAGCCATTGCATTTAGTGCCGTTTTCTCCATGTTCTTATATGTTCTCGTTGATACCTTGATATTCTCCAGAAGACTCTGCGATGAACCCAGTTATCGACGTAATGATTGGAATAGTTCCTACAGTCTGCATTCCCACATCTCCTTATAGACTACTCAATATATTTATATTTCACGATCTTTTCATTATGCTATTTCATTATTCAACTATAAGTTGGAAAATTAATTAATAAGTGTAATGTCGGGTCTATTATAAAGTGTTCGTTGGTCAGTGAATGCCCTTTGATCCTACTATAGTTTAGAAAATTATGGTTTTTGGGATTAGACCGTGTCAAATTGAAATTAGTATCCGACGTTTCGCCTTCGATGGCTCGAGGCATCTTCAGGGATCTTTACTTTATGATCTGAACAGTGATTGAGATCGGAGAAATTCAGGCGGGCTTTGACCCTGTGTTGAGATCGGTTTGCACGTGTGATGTAGACCGTAACCGGTATCTCTGTTGAAGTTTTTTTATGTTTAAAAATTTAAATATGTTCTCTAATTTCTCGTTTATAAAATCCTGGATCAGGTTTTATTTTTTTATTCTATTGCCTAAACAAAAAAAGCAAGGCAAAACAAACCTAAATACAAAAATAAAAGTATCAATATTAAGTTGTATTCCTACACGTAAGAGTACCGAAAAAACAAGCAAATAAATGTGATTATCGGTTTTAAAAGTAGTCCTTTAGTTTTCTCTTTAATAAGTGCACGAGCAGAGAGAAGAAATCACAAAAAGCGTTAGCGAGCTTACACATTCTTGACAAGGGAGAGGTCAACGAACTATTTGTGTTAGGGTATGTTAAATTGATTAAAATATCTCAGTTGTCTTTGTGGCACACCAAAAGGAAATTGGGGCAATAGTTCAGGTGAATCAATTTTTGAATTAACAATTTTCACTCTTCGGTCTTCTAGTGATAAAATATTAAAATGAGCGCGCAATAGACTGTAATTTTCAAAACGTAAATTTATTTTTAAAACCTAAACACTTCAAAAACTTATTCTGAATCGATTCTATAACGTTGTATGGCGTGTTCCATACCGATGAATCAAAGTTTAATCTAGTAAAAACATAGGCATAATAAAGTGATAATAAAGTACAATTAATCTTAAAATGTTTACATTGTCTATTTACGAAGCCCAACATTCGGTATGCTCTATTGACAATTCCATCAATATGAAGGTCAAACGACAGTTTAGGGTCGACAAGAACTCCAAGGTCCTTAGCTTGATCCTCCCGCTTAAGAAGCCTACCCCCAGCCTTACTCTAATACGATTTCTCGTAAAAGTTATTATAAAGCATTTACGATATTAATAAATAAACTATTAGTCTTACGAAATTCCTCAAGTCTAATAAGGTCTGATTGCAACAAAAGGCAATCTTCAATCGACCGTATTTTTTTAAAAAGTTTAAGATTGTCGGCGTAAAGTAGATATTCTGTATGTTTAAAATAACGACCTATATTATTAATATAAATAATAAATAACAGTGGCCCCAAGTGACTACCTTGGAGCAATCCTGAAGTTGCAATGAATGATTCAGAAGAAGAGCCGGCGACTGCAACACGGTGTTTTCATTCGGATAGATAAGATCCAAACCAATCTAGTATGACCTCACCCACACCAACCTCAGAGAAAGCCTCATCAGAAGTAAGTTGTGATCAATCTTTTCAAAAGCCTTACTGAAGTCGGTGTAAACTGAGTCAATCTGCATCTGATGCTATAACCTTGATTTCTTTTACATTTATAATATGGTCAGTGGTATGCTGGTGTTCAGCTACAGCAGATTGAACAATTTATTTGTTTACTCGTTCTGTTTGAAGGTACAGCATCTTTCGCGGATCGCAACCATTGTCCGATCTTTTTATGTGTATTGAAGATTGTACGTATGCTGGATCGTCGAAGTAATCGTCCTATTTTATCTGTAGTGCCATGTTTGTAAGGAACGATGGCTCCTTATCATTTTTCTTTCGCGGAATTGAATTACTGTATCTTTTAATTCAATGCATGATGTCTTCATTGCAATAGCCATTCCCTCTCAGAGCTTGGGTCAGAAATCAAATTGGCTCTAAATACTAGTGAGTTAAAACCGATTTCTTTTGCTTTGGATAGTGGTGGGAATTTACATTTAAGTATCTATTTGTATGTATAGGTTTTCTTTACAAAGAATGTCCTTATATACCAGTTTCCTTCCTTTGAACAAATATATCTAGGAAAGGAATCGTTCCATTAGATTCAATCTCTATTGCAAATTTAATATTATGATGTTGTTGATTAAGGTGGTTCCGAAATATAAGGAGTCCATGAGCCCAAACAACAAAAGTATCATCTACATGTCTGACCAAGTGTTTTGGTTTTAGTGGAGCGGATGTTAAAGCAATATCAAAGGCCTCCATAAAGATATTCATTACAATTTGAAGCTCTCCTGAACATAAAAAATCCAGTGAAACCTCCGCAGAATACAGTTATCAACTTGTTGTCGAAGCCGTCTACCAATGCAAAACATTCCGTCCTCTCCAAAGGTCAAAATTTCACATTAGAACCGAGAAGAGTATCCTCCATTGAAGCCGTATCCAGGAAATCACTAGCGAAGTCAGGCATGAGACAGCAAAGATTATTAAGAATTCAAAACCACCGAATTCGAATATCTCCGCAGCCGAAAACACAATGATGAAGACCTTAAATGAAAACGAAGGCATTCTGATGCTTCCAGCTTACAGATAACGCTACAGTCGTCATGGACAGAAGAAAATACGTGGAAAAGATAACTCAAATTTTGAACAACAACACCTATAAGGCTATGTAGGCAGGCCCTACAAGTAGAATAAAAATACGTATCCCCAATTTGATTAATGCATCCAACCTACCACCAGAGGAGAAGGAATAATTAAAGCCAAGCAGCTCCAAGATTCTCAGCTCCTACGGTCTTCCCAAGATACACAAGAACAATGTTCCACTTTGAGCTATCGTCAGTGCAATAGACTAGCCCACATACAAATTAGGTAAACATATTTAAAGTTTTCTTAATCTATTTACTGGAAAATAGATTCTTTTACATTCTTTTGCACATTTGGTGGGAAAACATAAGACAATCCAGTTAGATCCAGAAGATATTTTGGTTAGTTTCGATGTAGAATCACATGCACAAATGTTCCTGTTAACGACATAATTTCCATTATATCAGGCATATTGGAACATAATAGTCTTGATGAGAACTTAATAGACTTAGTGGAAGCTTGTCATATATGTACTTATTTTACTTTCAGGGAACTTTTTATGAACACCTCAGGAACTGCTATAGGATCTCCTCTATCATCAGTGGTAGCGAATATCTTAATGGAGATCTTTGAGAATATTGCTTTAACATCTCCTAACAAATCTGCTCATATTTCTGGACCACCTTAATCAACAACATCATAATATTAAATTCACAATGGAAATTGAATCTAATGGAACGATTGCCTTTCTAGATGTATTTGTTCAAAAAGAAAGATTAGGATATTCTGTCTATAGAGAACCTACGCAATTACTTCGGCCGTCCAACATACATACAATCTTCAATACACATAAGAAGATTGAACAATGCTGCCATCCCATGTACCTTTTCAAACTGAAGGAGTATGTAAAATTCCTTCCTCCTATAGAGGTTTATTTATTTGGGAGAAATAGGGCGCTTAATATCCAATAGACTTAAGGAACACGAACAATGTATGAAAAAAAAACAAATTGTTCAGTCTGCTGTAGATGAACACCAGCATACCACTGGCCATATAATAAATTTAACAGAAACCAAGGTTCTAGCATCGGTTCCAGGATTTTACAAATGTATTTTTTTAATTTCCCCAAAGATATCTGTAATGTTATGCAAAATTTACAATGTCAAATTGTAAATCTAAACACAGAAAAAAAGTGGTGTGGTGTGCATCGCCCTAACGGTTTGATTTAGAAGAATACATAGTAAATACATTTATTATAAAAAAATACACATCTTACAAACTACATAAATAACATAGCATAACCATATAATAAGCATAATCAACGAATATAAGCAGAATGTATGAAACAAGAAACGTCTACATAAATTGCCCAGGGAGAGCAGGCCAGTACAAAGAAGACGAGATTATCGTGTGAAGCGAAACTAGGGCTTCGCAAGACCTTGTCTTGGTCTTGATCATAAAAAAATGTCTCATATTTGTTCTCATTCCCGATTTCAGTGGTTTCATTATTAATGCTAAAAAAATATCCTCAGTTTCTTGGCCAGCTGGACTCCCAAACAATAGTGCTTGTGCAAGTACATTTCCGGAATTCATATATAAATATACGAAACTATATTTATTATTTATGACTGAATAATATAATTTTTAGTGTTAAATATTTGTAAAACTATGCATTTTAGGTTAAATGGTACCAATTTACTATTATGATTTTAAACTTTTGATGAATAATTTTTGTCCCAGATACTTTTGGTGACGATGGTACAAGCAGTTTCTAATTTTAATTTCAGAACCAAGAGTCTTAAGAGTCAAGTCCTCGTATTAGATCTAATTTTTTATTTTAATCTCATTCATGCTTGATATTTACAAATTCAGATATAAAAAGTAGTGTTTTGAGGACAACAGATGAATCGCAAAGGCTAATTTTGTATGAAAATATCTGTATGTTGATGTTCTGTAACTAAGCTAAGTTGTTTCTGGATCCTCTTCGAAATTTCTCTACCTGATTCTGCCTCGTAAACCACCGTACATCCTTCACAATAAAGTCGAGATTTCTCAAAGCCATACTTTTAATATTAGTTTCTTACTACATGCTGTTTTAGAGTATCATTTGTTTTAAATGCTACGGAGATATTAAATGGTTTAAAGATTTTTGCTACATGGAGAGATGTATTGCCAAAAAATATTAAACCCCTAAATTTGTTTATGTAAACTGTATAATATTATTAGTACATTTCAAAATTAGTTCTATTATTATTTCGAAATAAAAGATTTAGAATAGAAAATTTGCTATCAATTTCCTTTTTCACATAAAGGCTAACAATATATTTTCTGAAAAGATCTTGCAATTGTTTTGTTTTTCTTGACATTGCAACGCCTTATGGCGTCGTTTTTAATTTAGCCGTACACAATTATATATTCTTTAACAGGTCCAGGAGTATATTCATGTTTCGTAAAATCTCATTGACATTTTCGATGTTTGCTTATTGACTTTCGTCGGTAAAATGAGAGATTGCAGAAGGATGGCCAATATTTATACGATTTCGTGGCAAAGGCTGTACCGCCGCACAGTCTTCGTTAACACTTCGGTCCCCGCCTTTCTGTCGCCTATTTTCTTTTTTTTTGTTGACCATTGGTGTCTGTTTGGCGGAACTTTTTAGCATGTATTTTCACGCAGAGGGCAAATTTGTTGCATCCTCTCTTTTGGTTAATGTGCCATGGTTCTCAATTTCTATTGCTTCTTGGATTATTATAGTTTTGTAGTGCTTCGTATCTGATATTTGTTTGCCGTTATTAAAATTAATTTCTCTAGTTGATGATGGAGAAGGGCCGACGTGGTTTGTTTGTTCTTAACGCCTAATTTATGTTTTTCAAGACTTATCGATATTCTCCTATTTGTTTGTCTTATATATGTATAATAGCAGAAATATATAATTTTTGCAGGTGCAAAACGGCCTAAAAGAAGAATTGCTTTCGATTATGTCACAGGGTACCCTCCTGCGATCATGATTTCTGGGCCTCTACCCTCTTCAGGCAGGCTTGTACCCAGGGAGATCTGAAATAACAGATTGCTCGATATGACAAAATTGAATGTCGCATGAGATGCTGTAAATGCCATGATTTTCTGAGTTTATGTCGCCTTTGGGATTTCTCAGTGAGTATTCTTTTGTTCTAAATGGAATGTAGGCTGTATAGATATTGTGTTTTCAGAGAAGTTTTCCTATGTGGACTTTAGTTCCTCTAAGATAGGGAAGTAAGACTGTTAATTTGTTTTCAGATGTTTTTGACGTTTTTTGTTAGCCTCTCTGTTGTTATTCTAGAGATTTTCTAATAGTGTGTATCTTGTAGCCATTTTGTTTTAATGTAATTTTCTCTATTTCTTCTTGTTTGTTGGAACTATCTGTTAGGCGGATGGATCTCAAAATCAGTGTGTTGGCTACTGCTTGTAATTGTGACGGATGGCGGGGTGATACGGCGTCTAGGTATCTGTCTGTGTGTGTGGGCTAGAGAGAAGGTCCTGCGATGGGTTCATCTCTATCATCACTCATAGCCAACCTCTTTATGACATATTTTGAACAAAAAGCATTCGACTACGCTCATCTAAAGCCGAAACTATGGGTTCAATACGTTAACGACGTACTTCCAGTGTGGTCTTTTGGCAACGACGAACTCTTCAAATTTTTAGATTATTTAAACACAATTCATTTATAGCAAGATCGAGTTTATCTTAAAAGTAGAACAAAATAACTAGCTGCCTTTCTTAGACGTGCTTATCGAGAAAACAGGACACAAAATCAGACCGCAGGTTTTAAATCAAAATTTCGTTCCTAAACCATTAACATACACAACAAATCCGAATACTGCACAACTTGTGTATAACTGAATTGTACCTAGAAATGATTCTAGCACCGGTCCATCAAATTACAATGTATTTTAACCTAGTCAAACGAACTCTCAACCATTATTCTCAATCCTACACCAATGTCTATTTCTGCAACAAATACATCCAGGCCCCACAAAAAATCAAAAATAGTGTGTTTACGAAATCTCATTTTAAAAATAACCAGTCACAAAATAATTATTTTTAAAATTTAAGGTAAAATAATTCTTACATTAGTGACCCAAAATTCGCGTTCGAAGAATTGCATAATATTGAAAGTCAGGAAGGCAACGACTATTTCTTTGAAATTGAAAATCAACAAACTACTGATAATTGCTACTCTGAATACTCCGCCGAATTGCAAAAACCACCCAGATTTTATTCTAAGGACCTTTGCATTTAACGGTAGTCAACTTTCTTATATAGTATTTCCCGCAACAAAACTGAATCTTTTATCCAACCTGATATTGCAAGAAAATATTTTCGCAAAGTTATAAATGACCTTTTTCAAATATCTACAGCACACGGCACTTCTTTCGAACATTTTAGCACCACAATTTCTCTTACTAGCATGTTTACGGTAAAGATAGATCTATCTGTTTAATTTCCATAATTATTTTGACAATAGACAATTCAAATCTTAACTCACAAAATGACCTTTTAGTGAGGCTCAACACCTGTATTAAACTTTCTTACCATAATACATCTGCCATTTCAAATTGTTACTGTTGAGACAAGATCTCAACAAATTATTAAAATTCCTATTAAAAATATTTTAAAAGAATAATTATACTAAATTAAAATAACGAATTAGAAATCTCTGAATGTTTAACTGAAATTAAAGAACAAGATTATTGCTCTATTTTAAATAAAAGAGGAATGCCAACATGTAAAGACTTTTTAGATCATATGCTATACATTTTAAAGATTTTCAAATAAGTTCTAATAATTGTATATATTTAAAAAGTTTTAACGTCGAAAAAATTAAATTTCACATCGTAAAAATTAGAGCAGACCATATGAATTCTGAAGAAAAAACGTAATTTTAAAACTAATTAAGGAATTCTCAGACATATTTCATATCGACGGCAACAAATTAAAGTTTACAAACCAAATCAAACATAATATAAAAATATTGCACGAAATTCCCGTGTAGATTAGGTCATACAGATACCATAAAATTCGTAAAAAATAAGTATTCATATTCAAGATATGCTTGATCAAAAACTCATTCATCCTTGGTTCGCTTCTTCCTCCTCTTCTACCTAGGTTTTAAAAAAAATTGATGTTTTAGGAAAACGTAAGTGAGAATTGTCATACATTTTAGAAAATTGAACGAAAACATCCTCGGAGACAGATATCCTTTATCAAATATCAAAGATCTGTCAGATAAATTAGACAGATGTCAATATTTTTCCACCCTTGACTTAGCGTCGCGATTTCAATAAACCGAAATAGTTGACATACGCAAGAATGTTTTTAGTATAGAAAATTGGCACTATTTGGGAATTTTCAGCGTTTTATTTTAAGAGGATATCAGAACGAAATTTGCGCTGTTTATCTTGACGATATTATCATTCTTGGCACTAGCCTAGAAGAACATATTGATATATTAAGAGACGTTACTTACAAAAAAAAACAAAAGAAAATAAAAGGTTTTCTTGGGCATTTGAGGGAAATGTATTAAAGATTTCGCGAACGTAACGAAACCTCTTACAAAAAAGATAAAAAAAGGATTGCTTGATAGATATAAACGATCATGAATATATTAAATGTTTCCAATTATGCAAATAAATTTTAACAAAGGAACTGATCCTTCATTGTCCTAATTTTACTGAGGCAAGATAGGAGGATAGGATTAGGTCTACCTATAGCATACGCTAGTCGAACCCTAAATGAGTCAGAAACAAATTATTCAACCACGTGCAATTATATGGGGAACTAAATGTTTTAGGCTTTATCTATTTAGACGTAAGCCCTTAGAATGGTCATTGTCATTAAAAGAACCACTCAAAATTAACGTTGGAGCTTAAAATTTGATAAGTATGATGACGATATTATTTATAAAAAAAGTTGTTCTAATACAAAAGTAGACATATTGTCCCGCACAGAACTAAATACTAATGCAACCGAACCCAGCTACGGATCTATATTTAAGCTAACAATATGTTGACTAAACAAATCAGAATATCAATAAAAATAATGAACATGAGAACGAATCCTTATTACTATAAACGGGGGTCTCGACAAAATGGAAAATGTGGCCGAAGATAGCGACATTACAATCCACTTATCTCACGAAATACTCTAATAAGTCTTTTTTAAGGCCTAAAAACTATTTTAGAATACGATAATCTACCCCATATAAATGTTCCATAACTTAACAGAGAATGAATATTGCTGAAGCACACTGTAAGTAACATATCCGTATAGAAAGTTCTTTTTAACCGTCTTAAAAGATATATCTGATTATCTCAACCTCATACGCAAATCTGAATTCATCAATATGTTGGTCCCATTTTAGACCATCACCTAATGATCCCCAAATGCTTGACATGTTCACCCGTTATTAACCAATTATTAAAGCTGAAGTTTATTATTTGCGTTTTGCTGCTGTTTGGTTTAAGCCGATTGCTGGTATCATCGGTACCATTTTTTGGTATCATCGTGCTTATTAGATCAACTCGATAGCACCATGGTATTCGACTTGTCAAAAGAAAGCAAATGAACCCAAACTCGAAGCGTTTACTAGCTGATACGAGAGGGTACCAGCTGATCAGATCAACTCAAAGATACCAAATAATCATATTTTGATCCGAATTACATATACTTGCAAAAGGACCTCGCACAATCCTTACGGGAAATAGCTTTCAGTCAATTATCCTGAAAATTTGATATGTTTTAGTTTTCAAGCTCATGATCAAAAGCTTTCATAGGCATAACTGAATCCTACGGCAAGTTTGCGGTATACAGCGCTCAAAGTTGAAATTTTGCGTCTTCCTTATTTTATGCATTTTTAAAATTTTTTTGTTTTAAACATTTAATACGCGTTGAAATAAGTCAGTAACTTAAAATATCTGAGATTAGAAGTTACCGTATGTATTAGTAAAAATAAACTCATACAGCTTGTAACTGTTCTCCACATTGCGGTAATTTTT
The DNA here is from genome assembly GCA_030620095.1 of Kuschelorhynchus macadamiae. Classification (NCBI taxonomy): domain Eukaryota; kingdom Metazoa; phylum Arthropoda; class Insecta; order Coleoptera; family Curculionidae; genus Kuschelorhynchus; species Kuschelorhynchus macadamiae. The sequence goes on from JAUTXW010003355.1 coordinate 353,989, forward strand.
GTTTCATATTCGACCGCACCTGAAACACTAGAATTCCAATTTTTACAAATTTCAATTAAGCTGCAACAAATTTCAATCAAGGTGCAACAAACAGTCAGATTTGGCTATTTTTTAAATATGTCTACTAAAATTAAATAGAGATTAAAGAACTGTATCGAAAAGATTTGTAAATAGCTGACATTAGCATGGCCATGAATTTTAATACACGTTTTGTAACCTATTCATCATCTGAAAATCTAGACCTCTTAGACTAACTGGAAGGATATTTAAGTAGGTAGCCTGTAAAAGTGACACATTTTAATTATCAAAAAAAATTATGGAAAGGTAAATATTAACAGATACATTTACTCGTTCTATAATTAATTGTGTCCTTTTACCTGCTACATAAATATCCCTGCGATACAAAACGTGTATTAAAATTCATGACCACGATAATGTCAGCTATTTACAAATCTTATCGATACAATTCTTTAATTTTTATTTAATTTTAATAAACATATTAAAAAAATTTGCCAAATCAGACTGTTTGTTTTAACTTAATTGAAATTTTCGTAAAAATTGGAATTTTGGTGCGGTCGAATATGTAACAAAAATGACTGCAATATGGAAAACAGTTACACCCTGTATGAGTTTTTTAAGTAAAATGCATAAAATGTAGAACAGGCATAATTCCAACTTTGGTGCCCTGTATAGCGAAAACTAGCCGCCGGAGTGGGCTGTGCCTATGAAAGCATTTGATCGGAACTGCAACATATCAAATTTTCAGGAAAATTGATTGAAAGCCATTTCTCATAGGAATTGTGCGGGGTCCTTTCAAATCGATACAATTAGAAGGGGGTTAAAATTGACCGGTACCTATTGGTACTATCGAGTACCAAATTATTGTATTATCAGCCGAATTATATACACCTGGTCCCACTTGGTACTGACGTAATCCGTACGATGATACCAAATTCGGTTAACATGTACCTACAAAAATTGAAATCGATATAACAATTAGAGGAAGATTAAAATCGACTTCCTAGATTTGTTTACATGTATAGTTAGTTATTTAGATAGTTACAAACAAGTGAAGCTAATAAAACCGCGTTAAAAAAGGCCAAAGAGTGGCTAACTTCTATATGGGTGTGACATTGAAGACCATATGACATATATGCCTTGTCGGGCAAATTTTTTTTATTCTCCATTGTAATTTATATCGTAAATTTACACATTATTTATAGAAATGTATTATATTGCAAATTTACATATACGGTTGTAAAATTTGAAATCCATTTGATTGTATGGTTCCTAATTTTGTTACAACATACAGACGGGCTGTTGGAATTCATATATTTTAATTAATTTTTCTACAGGAACTTGTCAGTTTTGCTTTATTTTGGTCGGACATTTGTTTTTTTTTTGTTGTAGTTTATGGTATTTTTGAAAAATTCAATGATAAATGACTGTTCCTAAGTTCAATTTTATTTCTAACCAATAGGAAAATATATGTTAAGAAAAGTAACTCTTTTTCTGACTTTATCTATTCTGACTTTTAGCCCATAATGAAAACAAAACAAAGTACACCCCTAACTACTACTACTACTACTACAATTACTGTAAATTATGGTATCTTACCTGCTATGACGCCTCCGAATCCATATGGTAGAAAACCATCTTTTCTGGACCAGTTTTTATCATCTGCATAGTATAAACCCATCACTATTACCAAAGCCATCACAGATAGATTAATTATGGTCAAAAAGCTGTTAACCATAGCAGAACCCTTTACGCCAATACCTGAAAGTGTATAAAAAAGTATGTATAGTATTTTACTTAAAATATTATATTATATATGTTATATCTATTCTCACCAGCTATTTCATCATACAAGTTATGCTAACCTTGGTTCCCAGACTATCAGCTATCACCCGCCAATGCAGTTATTCAGAAAGCAAAGCTTATCTCAATAACAAAGTATCACATATCAGTCAACAACGTAGATCATCCTATTCTCATAAACAGCAGGTGTTACTTGTTTACGAAAACAAGTCTATACCAAGAAAGGTTCATCAGCAGAACCCACGTCCTGACCCAAGTGTTCAAGAACGAAGTAAACAGTTCTCACTGAGTCAGCATAACGAAACATATAAATAATTATTTTTCTTTGTATAAAGTTCAGTTCAGTACAGTTCAGTCTAGCTTGAATTCATTTTGTTAAACGTTACTCTTTGCAAGTTCAAATGTATATATTTTAATTTGTATTTTTTTTTGAGTAATAAAATAATTTTTTAAAAAGTAATTTGGCAAGAAAGTGATTTAACAAACTGGCGCAGTCGGTAGGATCTGAAAACGTCTAACAGAACACGAAGCCTTTGTGCACTCTAACTCTCGACGGAGGATCCCAATCCATTGTTCAGAAGAACCTGTGAAAAACAAGAAAAACAGAGAAAATCACGACCCGACGTCACCAACTCGCAGTCAATCTATGGATTAGGAACACCTAGTGAAGCCCCTGGTAGAATTTGCTGCAGAGAACACGACGAAGTCTGATGTTTCTACTAGTAACGTAAGTCTGAATCATCTCGTTTATTAATTTTCTTTTTTTTTTCAATTTTCCAAAAATATTGAAATTTTTATTCAAATTTAAGGAAACTGTTCGATTTTTCAATTTTGATAATTAGTTAACGAAAAACTGAATTCAAAAACAAATTTCAAATATCTAAAAGAATATTTTAATTTCAAATTTTGATTATACAGTTAATCAAATTTCAAGAAAAAAAACTTAAATTTTGTAGATTTTAGTATTGCTTTAATTTACGTTATGCTTACAATAGGTCTACACGCGACCAAAAAGATTTATTAGTAATCCACATAAAAAATAAATTACGTGCAAGAGCAGCGCGGCTAATAAGCTCTCGCAATCCTATTTCTTACTTAGAAATAAAACAACTTTTAAATTTTCACTTCGGAGATACGCGAGACTTATCTTCTTTAATACAAGACTTACAACGTATCAAACAATTACCTAATGAGAGTCCTTTAACCTTCCTCAACCGACTTCAAGTGCTAAATGCAAAAATGCACGCCAATATACAAAAGTCTAATCTCACCCCACAACAGAAACAAGCTCAAATAACCCTGATCGAATCCATGTCCCTGAGCACCCTCTTAACTAGTCTCGAACCCCGTATTGGACATATAATTCGTGCCAGTAACCCAAGAGATCTTCTTGAAGCCCAAATACGTATTCGACGTGAACTTCAATTGTCCTATTTCGAATCTCAAAAAGTTTCAAAACCGAACCCACCAAAGCCATTCAATCAACCTTTGAAAAAACCAAACTTTCAAACAAAAAAATGTTTTAAATGTGGACGTATTGGTCATTCAGCAAATCAATGCCATGCCAATAACGGACAACCATGTCCCAATTTTTCCCAAAACTCAAATTTTCAGCGACCCCAGTTTGCCCCACAAACAAATTCTTTTCAGTCACATAGACCAAACATGCAACAACAAAGAAGCCCAAATACGCAAACCCCAAATATTACAAATAACCAATCAAATCAAAATAATTTCCAACGTCAACCAAATCAATTTTAATTATTCTCGACCCTCAGTAATTCAGAAAAATCCCAATTTTAAAGCTCATTTAGTTAGCACCGATAACAATCAAGAAAAATATTTTAATGACTATTATCAAGACTATCAACAAGATTACCAAGATCCCTCATTCTTTTCATATGAAGACCCCTCTACTTTATTCGAAAACGAATACGACAATTCTTATGAGAATCCAGATCCCAATACCCAAAATTTTAACGAACCAATCGAAGACTACCAAAATTTTCCAATCGAGGAAAATCGAAATTTTCTTTTATCCCCAAATCAAAACCATCCACCCAATCAAGCCCCTATAGAAACAGATCAAATACAAGCCCAAATCGAAACTCTCACGCTAGACGATATGAATCCCTCACTCAATTTCCCCGAACAACAATTTCTTTAAATCCCTTCCTTGCTATAAATCCCAAAAATCTTTACTATATTAAAGACGCAACAAATACTTTTAAACTACTCATAGATTCTGGTGCAGGTATTTCAATTTTCAAAGAAAATACAGTAAAGAACTTTCCAAATCGTTTCCCCGAAAATGCAACAATTCAAGGCATTACCGAACAAAAACTTTTAATAACTGAATCAACTTTGATAAATTTTAACAACGGTAACCCTCACAAAGTCTATATTTACAACTTAGACATTGATTTTGACGGAATTCTAGGTCTTGACTTCCTAGAACACTACGAATGTATAATCGATTTAAAGAACAAACAACTAATTACCAATTTTAAAACACTACCACTGTATAAAGTTGAGGACAATTACTCTTCAACAGAACTCGAAACATACAAGGCAAATAAAAATAAAATAACTATACAAGGTAGAACAGAACAAGTTTTTAAATTAAAATGTCATCTAATCAATTCCGATGCTATTCTATCCCGAAAAGAAATAGAAAAAGTACATATCCCAAATGCCCTTGTCCATGTCAATCAAAAAGGCGAATTTTTTACAACAATTATCAATGCGAATGCAATCCCAAAAACAATTGATTTTTCAAATATCGAAATAGAACCATTTTCGATACACACACTTCTTAATTTCAATCTTCCCGAATCTCCTGAATTTCAAACTTCAAATAGAATCCCGACTATTAGATCCCAGCTTAGACTTGACCATTTAAACGAAGAAGAAAAAGAATTAATCACAAATCTTTGTGTCAATTTCGAAGACATTTTCTAGAAGGTGACAACCTTTCCTTTACAAGTGAAATCAAACATAAGATAGACACGAATAATACAAAGTCCATTTTTACTTATTCTTATAGATATCCCCAAATACATAAACAAGAGGTTAAAACGCAAGTAAACAATATGTTACAACAAGGTATAATTAGACCATCAATCTCTCCCTGGTCATCTCCCGTTTGGGTTGTACCGAAAAAAATCGACTCTAGTAATAAACAAAAATAAAGGATCGTAATAGATTATAGAAAATTGAACGAATCCACTGTTAATGATAAATATCCACTTCCTAATATCTCAGATTTACTTGACCAACTTGGACAGTGTCAATATTTCACTACTCTTGATCTCGCTTCTGGTTTCCATCAGATAGAGATAGATCCTAAAGATATTTCAAAAACAGCGTTCTCAGTAGAAAACGGTCATTATGAATTTTTACGAATGCCCTTCGGACTAAAGAATGCCCCATCTACATTCCAACGTGTAATGGACAATATTCTTTTAGGAATCTTAAATGAACGATGTCTTGTCTATATGGACGATATTATAGTTTATTCCGATACAATTGACGAACATATCCATCGATTACGCGAAGTTTTCAAACGACTAAGAAAAGCTAATCTTAAAATGCAACCAGACAAATGCGAATTTTTACGCAAAGAAGTAGCATATCTTGGACACGTAATAACTAAAGACGGTGTTAAAACAAATCCAGCAAAAATTTAATGTATTCAAAATTTTCCCCAACCAAAAAATCCTAAGGATATAAAATCTTTCCTTGGCTTAGCAGGTTATTATCGACGATTCATTCCTAATTTTGCGAAAATTTCCAAACCACTTACTCGTTTACTCAAAAAAGAAATAAAATTTGACTTTGATTCTGATTGCAAAGAATCTTTTGACGAACTAAAAAAATTGCTAATTTCTGACCCAATTCTTATATACCCAAATTTTGATGAACCATTTGTTTTGACCACAGATGCTAGTGCTTTTGCAATAGGCGCTGTGTTATCACAAGGACCTGTAGGAAAAGATTTACCAATTGGCTATGCATCTAGAACCCTATGTAAAGCCGAAACAAATTATTCAACTATTGAACGTGAACTCCTTGCAATTGTAAGGGCAGTAAAACATTTTCGCTCGTATCTTTTTGACAGAAAATTTAAACTAATCACAGACCACCGCCCTTTTACTTGGCTTTTCTCAATCAAAGACCCAAGTAGTAGACTCGCACGCTAGAGACTTAAACTCGAAGAATATGAGTATGAAATAATTTACTAACCCGGTAAGATCAATAAAAACGCAGACGCATTATCAAGAATTAAAATTAATCATTTTAATCAATGCGCAAAATTCCAATCAAAACTCTCTATTTTTGTGACAAATCAAGACGATGACGAAAAATCTAATAACTCAAATTTAAATTTCGATGATGAAAAAATAACTGAAGATTACAACACATTTGCTAATATGTACGAAACAAAATCTTTAATTGATTATTCAAAAATTGAAACTTCAAACGAACAACTTCTTAATAAATCACATAAAAACATAATAACCTTTTTTCAACAAAAGAATTTAGGAGAATTACATCATGAAATATTAGAAGACATTTTTGAAGAAACTGCAGATTTTTCAATACAAAGACTAAATATTTTCTCTAGTAGATCCAGAAAATGTAGTCCAACATCTTTTCTATATTATTTATACAGGACAACAAAACGAATTAGACCTTTCGTCAACATATTTTCTTGAAAATAAAATAGACCTTCCTATTCTTGAAATATTTTCTTTTATCTTTGCAGACAAAGATATTAAAATATGTATTTGTCAAAATATTGTAACCATCCCAGATAAAGACCAAATACCAATTATATTGGAACAATACCATTTAGGCAAAAGTAATTTACATCGCCGAATTAACGAAACTTTAAGACGCATCAAATAAAAATATAATTGGCCCAGAATGATTAAAGATGTAGAAAATTTTATAAAAAGTTGTGAAACATGTAAAAAAATTAAAATATGCCGAAAAAATTTATGTAACCCTTTAGTGATAACAGAAACACCGAAAACACCATTTGAACGAATAAATATCGATATATTTGAATATCCATCTAAGAACTATGCTTTGACAATACGAGACGAACCTACTAAATTTACCCAAGCTTATCTAATTGAAGCTAAAACGGCAAAAACTATCGTTAACACTATTATTTTATTTTTCCAACATTATGGTACCCCACTACGAATCCATTGTGATTATGGCCGTGAATTTAATAATACACTAATGAAAGACCTATGTGAACTATACGACATAAAAATAACATTTTCAAGTGTAGGTCACCCCCAATCAAACGGCTCTCTAGAAAGATTTCACGCTACACTTAGCGAAATGATAAGAGTTAATCAAACCGAAAACCCACATGAACATCCGTTCAACGTACTTCCGTATGCTGTTATTTGTTACAATAACACGAAAATAAAACCCACGGTTTTACGCCCTTTGAACTAATTTTCGGACATACTTCTTCTAGACCCCCTGAAATCCTATATAATGAGGGTTATATCAAAATACATACGTGATTTAAACAATCGTATGCAATTTCTTTATAAATCTGCTCGTGATAAAACGAAACAACAAAAAGAAAAAGCAAAAGAACGTTTCGATCAACATGTTCCCAAACATCCTCATGAATATAAAATAGGTGAAAAAGTATATGTACGCGAATCCCAAATTAAAGATAAAGCTCAAAACAAATTTAATGGCCCTTTCGAAATTCTCGAAATTTATCAAAACTCAGCCCTCTTATTAAATCCTAATACTAAACAAAAATCTAAAATAAATTTTGATAGATTAAAACCATACTACGAGCAAATTTCTTTTCCAGGACCATCCTCGGACTGTCATCAGTCATCCAGTCCCAATACTCCATAAGTCCAATTAACAACACGATAGGAGTCTTCTTTCATGAAGAAGCAAAAATAAGAATCTCTAACGACAAATGGACATAACTTGTATATAAAGACTTAGAACCAATTAAGGATACAATTGCAAATAATGATAGAATTTTAGAAAACCTTATAAATAATATCAACGAAGACGTACCACGAATGAAAGCATTTAAATCTGAAGTATTAACACATATTAGTCTCCTTAGACAAATATCAGGAGCTGTAAATCAAAAATATACAGAGATAATGGCAGATACTAACATATATGTTCTTAGAGAAAAACGTGAAATTTTTAATAGTATAGGAACATTTTGGAAAGCAATTACGGGAAACTTAGATGCCTCCGATGGCGAATATTTTAATGACTGTATCGAAAAAATAACACATGATGAATATCAAATCGAAAATCTTCTTAAAAATGAAATCTCAGTAACTACCTCAGTAATAAAAGAATTTAATTCAACTATTCAGAAACTCAAAATTGACGAGGAAACATTCAATAATGATATTATAGAAATTCGAAAATCAATACTGGATATTTCTGACGATCTGAAATATTATTCCTCTCAAATAGAAATATTAAATATTTGCGAACTATTAATGGAAAGTTATTCATTTCTTGAAAATTCTTTGAATGATATTATAAATTCAATTGTTTTCGCCCGTTTACGGATTTTACACAGTTCAATTATTATACCTTTTGACTTAATAGAATCACTAAAGCACATATCTCAATCATTGCAAAGAAATAATTTACCTTTGTTAATTCACCCTTCAAGTGTGGCTCAATATCTCGAAATCATAGAGCTAAAGGCATATCAATATGATTCAAAAATAATTTTTGTTCTCGAAATCCCATTAGTTGATCCAGAAAAATATATTCTCTTTCGTTTATATCCAATACCAATTTTGGATAATCGAACAGGTCTTCACCACATTCTTTCAATAACAAATAATTTAATTGCGCGAAACGATGATTCATTATTATATATCACAATTCGCAACTTGGAATCATGTAAATCTTTGAGCAGCCGAACACTAATATGTTCCAACATCCTACCATATCCAATAGACAGTGATGCTGTTTGTGAAGCCCAGTTACTACGATTAATCAATCGCCTTCCAAGAACGTGCCAAGTTTCAGTTATCCTAGCCAAAGACTATCATGTGCAAGAACTTAATCAAAACTCCTGGTTAGTTGCCGTTGCAGACCCTCTACCTGTGCAGTGCATTTATTGGCAGCACCAAAGTTCTAGTGAAGAAATTTGTAAATATTTACGATAATGTTACCTACAGCAACGTTCCAATCCAAATTCCATATGATTGCTGCAGCCATTATCCTGAGAAGATTCATATACCAGACTTGAAGCCTCTTAAGTTACACGACATTGACACAGAAAACTTAAATATCGCTCAACATAAATTAAATGAATATTCTGATCAGTTGGACAGACTAATCAATCAACCATTCGTAAAGAAACATATCGGTTGGTTTACGATCCTGACCATAACTCTGATCATCAGTATAATTATCCTGTACATATTTTGTAAATGTTATAGAAGAAAACCTAAAAATCTCAGTATTGGAATTGTCAATGCCAATAGTGATGACTACCCACCTTCTCCACCAAGGTCCAGAAAAATTTTGTACAATGGAGAAGAATATTTCCAAAAAGACGACCAAACATACGTGTTGGTGAACCAACAGAACAATCTGAAGAAATAGAACTTAACATGAACAAACATTCAGCTTGAAAATTGCTTCCACGTACCAACTTTCATCTTGATGGGGGAGTTGTTATATCTATTCTCACCAGCTATTTCATCATACAAGTTATACTAACTTTGGTTCCCAGACTATCAGCTATCACGCGCCAACGCAGTTATTCAGAAAGCCAAGCTTATCTCAATAACAAAGTATCACATATCAGTCAACAACGTAGATCATCCTATTCTCATAAACAGCAGGTGTTACTTGTTTACGAAAACAAGTCTATACCAAGAAAGCTTCATCAGCAGAACCCACGTCCTGACCCAAGTGTTCAAGAACGAAGTAAACAGTTCCCACTGAGTCAGCATAACGAAACATATAAATAGTTATTTTCCTTTATTTACAGTTCAGTTCAGTACAGTTCAGTCTAGCTTGAATTCATTTTGTTAAACGTTACTCTTTGCAAGTTCAAATGTATATATTTTAATTTGTATTTTTTTGAGTAATAAAATAATTTTTTAAAAAGTAATTTGACAAGAAAGTGATTTAACATATATAATTACTTTTCGGTGGTTGAAAAATATATTTTATATAGTTTTTGTTTGTTTAATATTAATTAATTACCTAATAATAAAGCATAAATCAGACAAACAGAGAAAGCAAGAAAATCAGGATATTTTCCCAAAAGTTGCTCATGCATTTCACCAGTTATTGACACTGTTGTATTGCTTATAATTCCTCCAAAAAGCGAGTCGACATATCCGCTCCAAGCTCTTGCCACTGAAGCCGCACCTGTGATTAAACTATATGTTAAAATTATGATAATATATTTATATATCGTTAATTTTTACATTATACCGTTGACCCTTACTGCAATAAATCAACTACTTGATTAAACCCTATTGTGTAGGCCCTAACATCTTCAAACCGCAATAAATTGGTACAGGATTGGCTTGAAAATATACCTATCTACACTGTAAATATAGCCAGAGTAAACATTTAGTTCGATTAGATTAAATACACAATAGTATGGGGGAAGGCGCAACACTGTATGTCCATTTTCAGTTGTTCAGTTTATCACACATGTATTCTTTTTTAATTTTAAAAGCTTTTAATACTTCTAAAAGATCCCGTAAGTTTCTTCAAAATATATATTATTATATATCACAAAATTTTAAATGTCTGATTTTGTACTGTTAGAACTAGGAAACAGTTTTACTTGACGACTATGATAACTAGCATTGTCCAATAATGCTAGTTTTATGTATATTATTAAGAAGTCGATGTTCAAACCAATCTTCAAAATGTTATGCGCCAGTGTCTTGGTCCATTTTCTGAACCTGCATGTGTTATTGTTATTCTTTTGCCTTTATTTAAAGGAGCCTTGGTTGTAGATTTTTTTGAAAATTCATTCCATTCTTTTCTTGCAGTGTCATGAGTATCGAACCGTATTTCGTCAAGGTAGATAATTGGGAGGTTTTTTGCTCTATATTGTTTAATGGCCATTACGAATTTATGACACCATGCCCGTAAATGTTGATATTACATTAGGGTTCGTCTTTTATCAATCGTGTGATATTTAAAACCCATTTTAAGCAAAATTTTTCTTTTTTCTTTGAAATGCTACCAGAAATGTTTGTTTCGTCGTTGATCAGCCTCTTTTTTAGGGAAACCAGGGTAGGTACAGATCTTTCTTCATACATTTGATACATTTTTCTTCTTAATAAATCAGCATTACGCTCGTCAATACTTCTAAATGTGCCAGAGTCACTTCGCTTCTTTCTTGAGATAGATTACAGTACTATATATTTATTATATTTTACCAAATATAAAGAAATACTCGTTAAAGCAGACGTCTCGGCTAAAGCACCACTTGAATTAAAAAATCTTTTTTCAGTAAAGATTGGTATACATTTTTTATTATGTATTTAGAATTAGCAGATAAATGCTTTCTTCTGAAAATGACCTTACAATAAGCCCCACTATCAGCACCAGCTCAAGGACGTTATATTCTAACTAGTCAAAAGGTATTTTAAGGTATATGTACCCATTTAAAATGGTATAATAATTAGGGTTGCAGGTAACTACAATTCCTATTATACTCCGGCTCTGCCCGAAAAGGTGATACATTTGAGGCATTTTATGACCAAAGGGATAATTAGGGTTTTTGGCAGTCAAAAGATCAACGGTATAATGTATACCTTATATAAAGTCGATAGCAGAAGTATTCGTAGATTTTTTGCCTGCAGTAAAATGTACCTGGTAGCCTTAGCCGTAAAATCCTATAGATATTGACTACCTGGGTAAGGTTTAGATGTTAAAATGTTGGAAATTGTAAAAAACGTTTACAATTTATCTTTTAAAAAAAAAGTATAATCAAAATGAAAGTTTGGGCGAAACGTGCTTTTTAACTATCGTGACTAAAATCCTTTATCGCCGGAAAAAGACATCGTGACTAAAATCATTACAGCAAGGAAATATCGGGTCGAAATTGGCAAATTGTATTGAAGAAGCTGATAAAGAGTTAATTTGAAGAAAAATGTATGACATGTATAATAAACAAATGATTTCTACAGTAGTTCTTATAGAAAAGATACTTACAGTAGATGAAATTAACATTTCATGTAGCAGAACAAGCCTCTGAAGAATTGTTAAAGCGATGGGTTGTAATTATCGGAACATAAATAAAAGATAAGGGTTAATGGAAACCCAGCGATTACAAGTATGGCTTCGGGATTATTTAAATACCATACAGCATAATATGGACAGAAAATCGTCCAATCATATATTTTGACAAAACATGGTTTGATACCCATCACATCCCCGAAAAAGGATGGAACGATTCAACAATTATGTGCCAAACCAAAGCTTCCTTAAATAAAGGACAGAAGATTAAAATTTTGCATGCGGGGTCAGAAAATGGTTTTATTGCAAACTATTTGTTACTGTCTTCGAAGAACATACCCAATTCATCTTTGGTTTATCATCAGATACAGAGGCAAAATTATTTGAAGTTTCAATATCTCCTTCTTCCAAATATTCCAAAAATAATGTAATTGTGATGGATAACGCTACCTACCAGAGCCGCTAAATCAATAAATTGCCGATTCAAACGATATAAAAAGAGAACTTCCTAACTATATGAAGAAAAATGATATACATTTTGAAGAAACTTATTCAAAAAAGAACTTCTAAATGTTTTAAAAGCATATGGTAATAAAAAAGAATATATTTGTGACAATCTTGCTAGTGCCTCTGGTCATACAGTTTTGCATTTTCTTCCGTATTACTGTATTTTCAATCAGATCGAACATATCTGGCATGAATTGATAGCCATGCTTGGGAGAGAAAACAGTTCTCCCAAGTACTTCTGTAATAGATTTAATTAAAAAATTTGTAAATAATATTTCTGAACATAGCTGGAAAAATTCTGTTAGACATGCAATTAAGGTTGAAGACTCTTATAATTTTATAACAAGTAGTGTTAGGTCATTAATAATTAGTTTAGACATAGACGAAGACGACAGTGACAGTGAAATGGAACTAAATGTAGAGTAGTTGCATAAAAAACTAAGATTATTAATAATATCAGAAATAAATATATAATACGTATTAAAAGTTTTTTTAACTCCTTTTCTTTTTTGCTAAAAATAACAAGTGAAAATTATCTATTATTATTGGGACATAATCCGTAACTGCACCATTTAAGAGTGTTTATTGCAGGTAAGAAATCAACGAATAATTCTGAATTAGATTATATCCGTGAAGGGAACCGCTTGTAGCTGGGTACAAACTAGCTAGCAACAAGGAGCTACAGTCGGTTAGATGAATCAGTAACACTAATTCGGGTTAACAATAATAATACATAAACTGCAAAAAACCTTGATAGATAATACAACTAAAAGTTAAACTATTTTGTATTTATTATTTTATGTCTAAGTAGTTTTTAGCGCTTTATTTGAGGTTCATAATTTGCTTGTAGTTTTTTGATGGTTATTATGCTAAAAATTTTGGTTTGGAAATCCATAATTGAATATACAGTATTAGACAGCGGCAGCACAGAACCGATATTTTAAAAAAGTTATTAAAATCGCTAAAATTGAGACAAGTTTGTAAGTAGTTTTACCGCTTTACTTGAGGTTCGTAACCTATTTGTGACTTATTGCGGTTAAACAGGTACGGTTTGTAGAGATATTAAATATATGTCATATATTATTACATGGTCAGCGGCGGCACAGGATCGAATCTTAGACAAAAATTACGAAAATGGAGAATCTGTTGTATAGTCGATTTAAATTGGCTGAAATTCTGGCCACTTACTGGCTTTATGTAGAGAAATATTTGAATGTGATAAACGACAGAGGTGGAAATTTTATGGTTACTGAATTTTGGTCAAAATTTGATCTCGTGCCACCGCTGTCCTTTGTCACCCTCAACACAAAAATATTGTCTATTTGTCTAACTGTATGCAGTAATTTTGAAACTATCAGAAAGTTAACTAAATTTTAGCTATCTTATATATATATATATATATATATATATATATATATATATATATATATATATATATATATATATATATATATATATATATATATATATATATATATATATATATATATATATATATATATATATATATATATATATATATATATATATAGATAGTAGTTAGGGGGAGGTCTAGAGACCTGACTGGTAGGCATATAAGGCACTTTCAGTCTACCCTAGCTCCTCCCTCAACCACCACCCGCCACCAGGTGTACATCCTCGAATCTGCCTGTCCTTACTATGTAAGTCTGTATATCCTTCCACGCAAGATCCTTAAGTTTGTCCCTATGCAAGACCGTAGTGACGAAAATATCTCGTCGCAGTCTCGCTCGCTATATATATATATATATATATATATATATATATATATATATATATATATATATATATATATATATATATATATATATATATATATATATATATATATATATATATATATATATATATATATATATATATATATATATATATATAATAACAATGTGTTTTCACACACCTTTATTCAGATGTCTTGTCCGTAAAAGGATATCTGTAGAAAACCAAAAATATTTAATTTTTGCAGGAAAGCGTCCTACAAGAACAAATTGTTTTTGATTATATCACAGAATACCCCTCCTGCGATCGATTTCTGGGCCTTCACCCTCATCAGGCAGGCTTGTATCCATGGAGATCTCAAATGCTCAGAGATCATCGATGCAGCATAATCAAAAACGAAAACGTCTTTTAAAGTTGAAAGATTCCACGGGCTAAGCATAATACTTAGCGCCACATATTGGGGCTCCGGAGAGTTCCAGCTGCAACCCATAGGATTTAGGCTAAAGCATGTAATATGCATGGGTAAATCTCTAATCAAACAAAAATGTGTTTTCACACACCTTTATTCAGATTTCTTGGCAGTAAAAAGATATAAGTAGAAAAGCAAAAATATTTAATTTTTGCAGGAATGCGGCCTACAAGAATTTCTTCTAATTAAATATTTGTGCTTTTCTACATATATCCTTTTACAGTTAAGAAATGAAGAATAAAGGTATGTGAAGACACATTTTTATTTTATTAGATTACCATGCATATTACATGCTTTCGCCTAAATCCTATGGGTTGCAGCCGGGACTCTCCGGAGGCCCAATAGGCTAACAGTTATGCTTAGCTCGTGGAATCTTTCTACTTTAAAAGACGTTTTTGTTTTTGATTATTTCGCATCGATGATCTCTGAGCACTTGAGATCTCCCTGGATACAAGCTTGCCTGATGAGAGTAAATGCCTAGATCGATCGCAGGAAGGGTATCCTGTGACATAATCAAAAGCAATTTCTCCTTGTAGGCCGCTTTCCTGTCCGGAGGCACAATAGGCTAACAGTTATGCTTAGCCCGTGGAATCTTTCTACTTTAAAAGACGTTTTCGTTTTTGATTATTTCGTATCGATGATCTCTGAGCATTTGAGATCTCCCTGGATACAAGCCTGCCTGATGAGGGTAAATGCCTAGATCGATCGCAGGAAGGGTATCCTGTGACATAATCAAAAGCAATTTCTCCTTGTAGGCCGCTTTCCTGCAAAAATTAACTATTTTATATATGTATATGTATATATATATATATATATATATATATATATATACATATATATATACATATATATATATATATATACATATATATATATATATATATATATATATATATATATATATATATATATATATATATATATATATATAGAAAAGCAAAAATATTTGATTTTTGCAGGAAAGCGGCCTACAAGGAGAAATTGCTTTTGATTATGTCACAGGATACCCTAGTGATACTAATCAAATAAAAATGTGTTTTCACATACCTTTATTCTTCATTTCTTAACTGTAAAAGGATATATGTAGAAAAGCAAAAATATTTAATTAGAAGAAATTCTTGTAGGCCGCATTCCTGCAAAAATTAAATATTTTTGCTTTTCTACTTGTATCTTTTTACTGCCAAGAAATCTGAATAAAGGTGTGTGAAAACACATTTTTGTTTGATTAGAGATTTACCCATGCATATTATATGCTTTAGCCTAAATCCTATGGGTTGCAGCCGGAACTCTCCGGAGCCCCAATATGTGGCGCTAAGTATTATGCTTAGCCCGTGGAATCTTTCAACTTTAAAAGACGTTTTCGTTTTTGATTATGCTGCATCGATGATCTCTGAGCATTTGAGATCTCCATGGATACAAGCCTGCCTGATGAGGGTGAAGGCCCAGAAATCGATCGCAGGAGGGGTATTCTGTGATATAATCAAAAACAATTTGTTCTTGTAGGCCGCTTTCCTGCAAAAATTAAATATTTTTGGTTTTCTACATATATCCTTTTACGGACAAGACATCTGAATAAAGGTGTGTGAAAACACATTGTTATTTTAGATATTTTCGTCACTACGGTCTTGCATAGGGACGAAGTTAAGGATCTTGCGTGGAAGGATATACAGACTTACATAGTAAGGACAGGCAGATTCGAGGATGTACACCTGGTGGCGGGTGGTGGTTGAGGGAGGAGCTGGGGTAGACTGAAAGTGCCTTATATGCCTACCAGTCAGGTCTCTAGACCTCCCCCTAACTAATACTGTATATATATATATATATATATATATATATATATATATATATATATATATATATAGGGTGTGTGTTTTAAGTGATTAACGGTAAGAGGTACGAGGTCAGTTAGATAAGAGAAAAGTTGACTTTTGACGTTCAAGATTCTATTATCGTGTGTCGAATACTTGTTAGTTTCTGAGATACATGGTGATTCGTGAAAAACGTCTAAATATATTTTGTCGAATATTTCAAAAACTATTGATTTTCGAGACACAGTTTAAACTGTTTTTTTCCACACTACAACGTGATGATATAAACCTGAATTTTTTATTTCATTTTTTTGAAGCCTGTGATCTCCTAAATATAATGATGTATCACACTTGCCCAAAAAAGTTGTTTGTTTTCTTTACACATATATTTAAAGAAATCCGTATAACCATCTCTGTCACACATCACTCCTTATGAGAATTTTTATTATAATACATGCTTGTGTAAGTGTAATATATCAACGTATTTGGGAGGTCATATTCTTCAAAAAAATTAAATAAGAAATTCAGGTTCATATTTAAAAAAAATATGTTGATGGTGGTGAGCTAAACACAAAACGTCGGAGGATAAATTTGACAGCACCATGTTGTAGAGTAAAAAAAATTATAAAACTCCCAAATTCAAACAGTTCTTCAAAAATCAATAGTTTTTGAAAAAATCGATGAAATCTTTTTAGGGATTGTTCACAAATCACCTTGTATCTCAGAAACTAACAGAAAAAACACGGTAAATTACTCTTGAATGGGTATCAAAAATATATATATATATATATATATATATATATATATATATATATATATATATATATATATATATATATATATATATAGTTGTTTTAGTTTTCTTGGACTTATTCCCAAGAAACCACTTAATTCACTATATATATATATATATATATATATATATATATATATATATATATATATATATATATATATATATATATATATATATATATATATATATATATATATATATATATTAATTAGACTTCTTTCTTGGGTATAGGTTTATTTGCAAAATCAAACAATGGGATTAAATTGACGTTTCGCCTATCATAGTGGGCTTTCTCAAAAATTGCTCATTCCTTTTATTTTGTTTTATTTTTGGTATATATGGTTTTCTTTTCCTATCTACAATTAATTTTAAAAACATTTAGTGGTCTAATTATAAAAAGACATTTACAATTTTTCTAAAAATGATTTAAAATTTTATACTATTGACAAAATTATTACAAAATTAATAAAATAAGGTTACATACCTCGAAAAATGCGGTATGTAACCTTATTTTATTAATTTTGTATATATATATATATATATATATATCTATATATGTCAGCGAATTATAAGGAAACCATAGTAGTTGTAAATTTGAGCTTTTTTTAAGAAAAGCCGCCCTCTTTCTGCGGTTGTCGTTTGTCATGGCTGATGCTAACCCATGTGGTAATACCAATAATTGTATTATATTTTTAACATATTTTTCCCATGCATGATTTATAAAACATTTATCATCTTAATTTGACTGGTCCATGGTAATTTTCTGATGCCAGTTACTTGCAGCTAGCAACCAGGAACTTACTTCACACAGCTAATATTTATAATAAAGATAATCTAGAAGCTTTTAAAATTAAGAATACAGGGAAAAAAGGTATAATAGTGGCTTTTAATTAATTTACAATTTATTAGTAGAAAATGAATCTGTTAATTGTTATTAATAGTAAAATAATTCCTTTTAGCTTAATTTCTTTTTTATTAAACATGCTATGATCATAAACCTGTATTAAAAGTCGGAAACTGATTCTGTTCACTCACCTATCATGTGCTCTAAAAGAATATTCCAGCCAATCACAAACGCCCAAAATTCACCAATACTTATATAAGTGTAAACATAGGCAGAACCTGCTTTAGGTACCCTTGTTCCGAATTCTGCATAGCACAAAGCTGAAAGCAAACAGGCTAGTCCGGCTAATAGAAAAGAAATAATAATTCCAGGACCTGCCATGTCTTTCGCTACAGTTCCAGTTAATACATAGATGCCAGCACCAACCATATGACCGACACCTAAAATAAAAATGTGTTTTGGCAAACATAGTAACTAAACGGATCTTGGCCTTCGACGATAGGGGGAGAATTCTCAAAATAAACTTTACTTCCTCATATATACGTCAATCAATGAATCTCTCAAGTTAAATTGCGGAAACGAAGATGACACCAAATAATTTTGTTAACATATTTAAATTATAGTACTTCCAAAATAAGAAAAAAGTTTCTTTATGATCATAGGTCCGCAAATGCTCTCGATATATATAGTAGATGGTATTAAAAATATAAACATTAGTTGCCCTATATCTAGAAAAAAAGTAAAAAAGTAATTTACTGTTATGTTGTTTTTTCCATGTATTTTATATGAGGAAAACAACATAACACCAAAAATCTATAAGATGTGTGTGGTGCCCTTGGTTTATTTTACCATTTTTAAAAAAAGTTAAGCGTTATGGAATTTAAAAAATATTTGTATTTTTAAGTGACTCTTGAAGCTCCCCGGGCTAGCTGTTATAGTGAAACAAATGTTTTATATATAAAGAAATAAAAGCAATTTCACTATTGGACCATTTTTTTAACTAACTGCTTTAAAATAAAAAATATGTTCATGTTTGGGGAGCCAGTTTATATATTTAGAGTTACCGTATATAGTGAGGAAAAATATATTTAAATATCTAAAAACGAAGAAATTGTACATATTTCACCATTCCTTAAAAAATCTAAACGCTTTTGTTTATTTGCGTTTTTCAGGGTCTGTGTGATCCTTCTAAGCTACCTTTTATAGTGGAAAAAAATGTTTTTAGCGAGATCGAGATAAGAAAACCAAGAATATTATATAATGTTAAAAAGCCATTCAGAGTTATTGTTTATTCCATATTTTTGATTATTTTGAATCAGGTTACACCTTTATCTCTTGAAAGAGAACTAAGAACATATCAAAGCGTACCTCTGTTTAATATTACAGCTGTCCGTGTGGGACAATGGGAGTGAAAGCCAAAAGTAATAAATATATGAAAATGCCATTCAAAGAAATTTTATATTTTTAATTCAGATTTTTTTATGGGGGTTACACCTCTATCTCTTACGGGACAACTCTTAAGGTACCAAAGAGTACTCTTCTCTAATATTACCGCTCTCAGTGCGGGATAAGGCACAGAAAAGCAAGAATATTATATAATGTAAAAAATATATTTTAAGAAACTGCCGGAGAAGACCTGAAACCAAGACTTTCAAGGAAACTTATTTTTTTCCAGATTCTGGATGGGGTTACACCTTCATCTCTTTCATCTCTCATCATCTCACAATCGTAGAGTAAGATTGTTACAATATGTAGTGTCAATGAAAACACCTACCAATCGATAAATCAGCCGTTCCTTTGACATCTTCCTACAACGTTGCCAGTTCTCCCTCACTATCAACTACACTCGGATATTGTGCAAGGTTCTTCGGGCAAAAGAAATTACAATGAGAAAAACTATCAAAACGAAGAAGAAAAAAATCTAAACTACAGTAAGATATATAAAAACTTGTCAAACTAAGAAGCAAAACGGTTGAGATACCCGCCGATCAACGCACGCCAAGCCTAGACTTCTATAAACAGTTTTTCTTGAGTTGTATTCACAAAACTGCCAGTGTACGTTACTTGAATTGAGCAGGAAACGTCAGGAAACACCTCAGAAGCGTGGTACTATAGAACCAATAAAACAAGCCAAACAAAAAGTTTTTAAAACAATATTATATTACAAAACATCAGACCAATTTTATTTTCTTAAAAACTGGATTGATTCGGCCGATACTTGATGGAAGTCCTTAACTAATATATATGGCACTAAATAAAAAAATCTACAGATTTGCGTTACTCGGAACTTCCCTGGTTATGAATTTTTCCTTTTACTAGGAATAGTAAAGTGTAACTCGATTTAGTTCCGCATGCACATAGTCGTTTAGTCTACTGTCTTTTTAAACACTTTTTTTTTCATACCGCCATATTGTACCGTTGTGTTGAATTCGTACCAGTTAATCCCTGTATCACATTCAATTTTGCTGCAAGATTTAAAGTCAAGTGAATAAGAAGATTTTTTTACGTCGATTTTGTAGGCATTTTATTCGGCCGCCGCGGCCGCGCCGTTTTTTACCGCCCATCGCCTAAAATTCGTACCACAATTTTACCAGTTCGTCTCTGTACCACAATTAATTCTTACACACCATTTGAAATCAATCTATTAAGTAGTTTTTTTCAGGCTGAATTATCAAACATTTTATTAGGCTGCCATTTTGTTTCACTATCTTGGATTTGTACTAAAATTTTACCAGTTCATTACTACATAATACTTGATTTTTATGCAAAGTTTGAGGCAAATTGGATAAGTACCTAGTTTGTTTAGTAATAATTTTTTTAACATTTGACTAGGCCGCATTTTTTTCGCCATATTGCATCGGAGCGTGATTTCTTCACGATTACAATAGGTACTTCCCTTTTACGCGAGATGTAAAACACAAAGAAGTTTTACTTACTTTTTAATATAGCGGAAGTTTTAAGTTAAAATTGTATTTTTTTTACTTAGTGCCATATGTTATATATCTTTTCTTTGTTGGCCAGTTAACGCTGGCAGGTTAGAGCAATTATTCTAGTTTGTTTAGTAATAATTTTTTTAACATTTGACTAGGCCGCATTTTTTTTCGCCATATTGCATCGGAGCGTGGTTTCTTCACGATTACAATAGGTACTTCCCTTTTATGCGCGATGTAAAACACAGAGAAGTTTTACTTGCTTTTTAATATAGTGGAAGTTTTAAGTAAAAATTGTATTTTTTTTTACTTAGTGCCATGTATTATATATATTTTCTTTGTTGGCCAGTTAACGCTGGCAGGTTAGAGCAATTATTCTACAGCACACACAACTGGGTCAAATATTATATCTTGTTGATCAGTTAGCCCTAGTGGATTGCGGCACAAACATAAAATTAGGACAAATATTTTTTCCTTTTTGCCCAGTTAACGATGGCGAGAAAAACATATTTTTCAGAGAATTTGTGCATTACCCTGAGCCAGTTAACGCTGTCGGGTCTGTCTATTTATTCAGCCTAAAAAATACATGACACGTAAAAAACTAAGCAGAATCCAAAGGAGGCAAAAGGCGCATACCTACACACATTCCAAGGATCAGAAGCAACCCATTGAAAATATTCAAATTAAACTACGGAAAACCGGATTACCAGTCACACCGACATACGAAGAAAATAATTCCTTTGACTTTCACAAAAGACAAAAACTTTCCAACAAACCAAAAACAGTAATTGTGGAAGATATTCGCATAATATATGAGATAAATAACACATTCAATAATTTTCCAAATACAACAGAGCTTACAAATAAACCATAAGAAGACATCGTTCTATATAAACTACAGGTAAATATAGAGAATTATTCGGAGAAGTTGGACAAACAAAAAAAAAACAAACTATTTATATACCTTACGACCGCCAGTTTCCATCCAATCAGCCCCCTAGAGAACTAAACTACACGAATACCAGTCACCAGCAACAATAACGACCGATAAAAATGGCAGACATAGACACACTTTCCAAGATCTAGGAACAGCTGGGAAGAGATATTCAGCATCCGTTAGCAAATATAATGAAAGACTCAACAAATGAAAAAAGAGCAGTATTTCAACGAGTGGCAGTTAGCTCTAGAGACACTATGAGCAAACATTGCAGGCAACCACAAAAAAGTAAAAAAATTTGGAATTCAGACCCATCCCATACGTATTCAAAATACTACAGTCAATTATCAAAGTTCTATCAAGACCCTTTAAAATATATTGCTGATGAACATCAGAAAAAACAATCAGCACAAAACCACAAAATCGCCTGAAAGAACCAGAAATCTGCATGGATAAATTGGACCAAAATATCACCTAAATGAACATCGAATAACAAGATGTCATAGACAATTTCCATTACCAAATATTACTTAACAAGATTATCAAACAAGGGAAAATCATTTCTGAAATATATATAGAAATTCAAGTACAAGGCCTGCATGTAAATAACAAAAACACATACGAAAGGCTTGAACAATTTGAGTTAATTCTTCAGAAGTTGCAACAGACACTTAATAATACATTCCTAAATTCAAGTATGTCACATACGTCCACACCAAGAAGTTGTCATATCACTTTACCACAAATTAAACTACCTATACACGATACAAACTTCTGGATCGCAGCTCTTCAAAAATCAGATCAACGGCGAATTAGCCCTTGAAATCACCAAAGATGGAAAAAAGAAGATCGCTTAGAATTCATTGCGCAGCCTCTGACGACACATTCAGATTCACACATACGCTCAAAAAAATAAAGACGTAGCATTTTGTCAGACAATACCTAATTGCTTGATCCATTAGGATGGTTAGCTCGAGACGTAATACAAGCAAAATGCTGTATCTCAGAATTAGGTTACAGAATATAGTTTGGGACGAATCACTACCAGAAACCATTGAACAAAAATGGAGAAAATTCCAAATTAAACTAAAATTAGTTGAATAAATGACAATACCCAGATGGATCTGTCAAATCAAACATTTCCAATTGTGCTGTCGTTAACGTCAAAGTGGCAAATCCAATAGATAAAATTAGTAAAAACAGCACTTTTGAAACCTACATCCAAGTAGCCCCCGCAAGAACTAGAACAATACTATCTAGACCAGAACTATATTAAACCGTATTATTAGCCAAGTTAATTAAGAAAACAGAAGTTAGTCAGCAATAATTCAAACCCCCATTGATCCTTAGACCGGATGGCATTCCTTGAATTATATTTTGCAAAACATCCCGCAATTCTACAATACCATAGTCACTTAACTAGCAAAGTGCTCTGGAAAGAAATTCAAGCAGTCCTCAAGAATTGCTCAGTACAAGATGAACTAGTTGTTAGAGGAACTCAGTGGCATTTCATTCCACCCAGTACACTACATTTTGGAGGACTTTGGAAAGCACGATCTACGAAAAATCACTGAAAACGGATCACTGGCGAAACTTACGAATAAATAAGCATTCTACTGTATCAAATAGAGGCTTGTCTCAATTCTCGTCCTTTATGCCCCCCCCCATAACTAAGGACTCCAGTGAATTTGCTATACTTACTCTTACCACTTCCTAATTGGTAGTGAATTAGTTACATCTCCAGGTGTATGTAATGTACAGGTAAATGAATATTATTTCAGTAAATGAAAAAGAAGTTCTGGAAACGTTGGACGAATGACTATTCAAATCAACTACAACGATACAGAGAGAAGAACCAACAAGATCAAATAAACATTGGCGACCTAGCCTAATCAAGGAGCCAGATAACAACCCAACCAAAAGAATCTTAATCAACACATTACATATTAACGATTCTATTAGGAATATCACCACGCTATATGAAGAAGCCATCAGAGTATCTCCGAATGACATTAATCATCTACAAGAAAAAGAAAATCAGGTAGAATGGATAAATAAAGGCATGAAAGGCGTAACCACGCGGCGCTTCAAGAGAGGTATCTTAGGGAAAGTTCTTACTTCATTATTTGGTGTTAATAATGAGACCTATCTAAAAATTAAAGAACTAGACAAAAACCAACATGAATTAATGAAGACATCAAACCATTAAACGACGTTCATGGTACACGCATGGGCCACTTTAAATGAAAACGAAATTCGAATTAACAACCAATTACTCAGGTTTCAACAAAAAATTAACGAAGGTATTAAAGCAATCAATGAGATGAAGAAATGGTATAAACGTGTTGACGAAAATAGCCTAAATATACGTTGTCTAAATATTTATCAGATGATATCAAATGATATCGACGAAACTCTCGGTCTACCATAAGACGCTCTTAGACGCCATGTACTCGAACTTATATCACCAACGCACAGAAGAATCAAGAAAACTTCAATTCAACATCAAGATTGTCTCATATCCATAAAGACATAGTGTTTCCATGTGTACAGGGTGTCTCAATTATAAAGTTATAAGCGGGACACCCTGTATTTTTGTCCATTATTTGATTTCTTGTCAAGTTACCAACTCTTTTAAAGAGTTGGTAGGATATTCAATGAAATATAATAAAATCTCCATAGACATATTATCCATTCCATGACCTCCTATAGTTTTTTTTGAGTATGCATGCAATATTAAAGAAATAATTGAGATTTTCTGTTAAATTGCGATTTTCTCTATAACCATTGAATTTAGGTATAGAACAATTTTGTATTCCGTATCTGCATTGATGCTTTATAAACTGGAAATTACCACCCAAACGACCAATTTTAGATTTTCTCTGAAGGAAATATAAATATTTTTTTGTATTTATATATACTTAATTAGGATCAACCGTTCATATGCTACAGGACCAAACGTAAAACAGTAGTGGAATATATGAAAAAAAAATCAATTTTATTTTTAAATGGCTCGCCCTATATAAACCGGAGAGTAATTTTAGTAATGTAGTTTTTAAATCCTTTGGAGGAAATTTGTGACCCAATAAATAATTTGATCGCTCCTCATTATTTTTCTCGAAAAAAAACGAAATATATAAAAATAAAGGACAGAAACAGTTTTTTTAGTTTTTCTGCATTTCGACCGCTTTCTCATCATCCGTATAGACATCCTATATTGATTTTAAATCTCTTTTAAATTCCTCATAGAACCACTTTTTACATTGACAAAGTAGTCAAGGTTCGTTCTATGTAAAGTAGTCAAGGCATCGACTCCGCAAAATGCTTTCAAAGTAAGTCCATTTTTACCCCTTTTTTATTTTTTTTTAAGTGACCTCCTGTGCTCCGATATTGCCCGCTAACCAACTTGTCCGAGATTTTAAGACCAAAAACACAACAAGTAAAGTTACAAAAAAATATTAAAAATCATTTGTCATTCGGTTTTTGTTGTTTCTTAAGTTACCTATTGGACATACACATCTGAATATATATATATATATATATATATATATATATATATATATATATATATATATATGGGGTAGTCATAGGGCGCTACCTGAGAAAAAAATGTATTCCAGAAACATTAACCTTGCCTAGAAAACGGTGAAACACGTCAAATTTATTTTAACATGTACATATAAACATTTTTTTCCACAATGCAGGGTAGTTTAGAAGGATGAACGAGCCCCCTAAAAACAACCATTTTTTGTATTTGTTTGTCTACAATATTTTTTTCGATATTCAGTAGTCGCCCTATATATATATGAAGCAGCCCCCAAAAAACAAAAATATTTTTTATTATAAAACGGTTAATTAAAAAGAGCCGTGAAACATGTCATATTTATTTTATTTCTTTCTACATTAAATATTTTCTGCACTATACAGGGTAGCCCTTCGGAATACAAGAATCCCCTAAACTTACAAACATATTTAAATCCATAACGCTTAGCTTTTTTATATTTATATGCAATTTCCTTTAACTGCACAAAGTTTTTCTAGGAGGTAAAGCAGCTCTTTAAAAGGAAAGATATTTTTTCATTTCGGAAACTATAAATTTGTTTAACTTCAAATTTTAAAGAGTTGCTGTATATTTTAGAATTTGGTTTATTTTATTATGCTTTTGAAACTTACCGAGGAGAGTGATGTCAAATGTATTTAAACAGCGATTCAGCGGAGTGTCCATTAAATCCGAGGGCAATTGCTTTGTTCTGTTCATTTTCGTACAGATTCCCGACATGACGTGTTTAAGAATCATTTTCCTGGAGCTAGGCATTCTTCGTTATCTCACTTGATTTGTATGGAGTTTTAAAATATCTAAAAAAAGTATTGAGAAAACACATATGTAAAAATATAGTTTTTTAAAAGAACATTCATTCATTCAAAGAAAGTCTAAGGGAAAAATAAGTGGTTTAGGCCAAGCCTTTTTTTTTAGAAAAGGAACTAAACGTAACAGAGTACACTTAATTATTTAATTAGAGTGCAAAAACATATTGTTAATGTCGAAGGACTACTAATTTATTCAATAGACAAGTAGAAGCAAAAAATGTACTGTTTTCCGTATGTTTTTAATAGCAATGTTCTATTATTACTTTTAATATTATAAACATTAATTTTCGCCCTAATTAAAAGCTGTGCATGGAAGTAAAGACTTTAAAACGTAGCAAAATGTCTTTTAAAAAACCATTGAACAAATAGTTGAATGGTGTAATACTGTAACAATTTGTGAAGTAATTTTATCTACTTGGGGGCGGGGCATAGATAGTAATAACAAAACGAGATTGTTGGTCACTTGACATGACAATACTTCCTTAACAGTGGTGTAAGCAAAACACCGTAACTTTCACTACCCAGAAATTCTAAAACTGGGTGGGAAAATCTACCTCTAAGCTAAAACAGCTTCCACTACTAACGTCTGCAGTAGACTCGTTCGAACGCGCTTAGCGTCTCTTGCATGTTCTCGATAATGTGTAAAATATTATGGTAAGAAGGATTTATGCAGAAGTGTTTCTGATTGGGGCAAATATTTGATCGATAAAATAAAGTCACTCGACTCCTTCGAACGCTCTCAGCGTCTCCTGCCTTTTCTCGATAGTGGGGAAATAAAGGTGGGTTTGTTTAGCGAGACTGGCCTCTCGAAAGAAGATTCCATTTTCTTTAGTTAGAAAAAACAGAAGAATTGTTATTTAACTCACATTAAAGTAGTAAAATTGCTCAGCATGGAAAATGGGAATTTACATAGGCTGTGAATTTAGTATATAAGCTCAAGACACGCGACTAGTGCTAGAGTGGTCAAAAACAAACAAAAAAGTAACACACGCCGAAATAAATGAAACTTATAAGCTGAAATACAAAATACTTATACACTAGTTTGACATAAATTAGGACAAGTACTTATATCTTAATTATTATTGGATAATGAACATAGTTTGGTAATGCTACGAGTAAACAAACCATTTTGAATTTTAATATCAACTACTCGTACTTTATTATCAATTCCGGGAAAAAAATTGTAACAATGAATACAAGTACATCCATATTGCATATTCATTTTTTTTTTATTTGATTCAATTATTTGTAATTTAAAAAGTGGAAACTTTAAAGAGGACAACTAGCGTTTTTCACAGCTTAAGTCCATTTTCAGAAATTAGAGTAATGTATTTATCAGGGAAAGCTGTCAGGCTAGATCCTATTAAAAATGACCAGGGGTTAAAGGTTGATAGTCATTAGGGTCGCTTAACATTACGCTTAAAAGACGATAATTTACACTTACTTCTATTTTCATTTAAAAGTTAATACTTTAAACCAAAAAATGCTGGAGTATCAGCGTGCCTTAGCCTGAGATGTTCATGATTCATCATTAGGGAAACGACGTAGTTATGTGAAGGTAATAAAATAGTGTGTTTTTGCATTCTTTAGTCGGCCCCCTATTCTTATCAATTTATTATCGTCTAAAAATAAGTTTAGACCTAATAAATGTTTGTGACTTATAGAACGATGGTTTGACAGTTCATGTAATTCTTTAGAAAAGTGTTGCAACTGAAGATTGTTTGGACGGTACTGTTTGTAATGATTACAGCTTTTTTTTTTAATTTTCTCAAAATTTTTAAAGGAAAGGTTATTCTCTTACGCTAGTAATAAAAGACCGACGTTTTAGCGAAAACGACCAAAAAAAAGAAAGTAGGCACTTTCATATAGCACAACTCAGGCTTATACCACTCTTCTTCGTACGATGTAATATTATGTGACTTCAATGTTCTAAATCCGCGGACGTACATTTTAAATAATTTTGTCATATGGAGAAGGGGGTAATTAAATTACCCTCCCTTATATACGCACCTGAATAGGTATCTTTCAGACGCAATGATTAATATCGAGGACACCGGAGGGAAATTAAAATCTTAAAGGGCGTCCCGTGCTGCCGAGGGCGGAGGGCAAAAAAACAACCTGTTAAAAAAAAACATAAATGTCGGTTTTGCGTGTTGGTAATTGTGTCGCGTAATTTGCCAACTTAACCACAATTTAGCTAACTGCTTTAACTGTTTAGTGACGCCCATTAAACTCTCGATTCTGTTGCTGCACACAATTCACATGATATCTGCCGTGTGACAGCCCGGTGTGGGCCTCTGAGAGAAATCTCATTAGTCTAGCAAAGAAGCCAAAAGATCAGCCAAATATCAGATATAGCGGTTGACCTAAAAAATGCATCCAATTTTCAAGACTTTGGTTTTCGACGAAGAAAATTATCTTAACGAAAAAACTTACCTGGAACTTTCTTCTAAAATAAGACCCTAAAGAGTCGAAGAGTTACTCTAATATTCTCGTAAAAATGATATTAAACAATTATTGCTGGGCAGATTATTATTTAAAGCTTAATTAAATTATTTCTAATTAACAATAATGTTATATTTTTTGATACTTTCGGCTTTCCTCCCTTCACACTTGATCTAGACTTAGAGCTGGTCCAAATTCTGTTAGAACCGAAGTTTGGAGCGCGGTTAGAGGCCAAAAAGCCAAAGCACAGTTTAAGAAAGAAACAGTTCTCTCACTTCTTTGTTGTGCTCTAAAAAGCCGGCTTTGTTGCGAGCGGTCGTAAATCACAGCCAACACCTGCAGCTAACAGCTAGATGCGAGGTATACGAGGCCACGCGTTATTTTATCGCAATGAATACATCTATGGGGAACGATCAATAACTGTATTAGTTACTTTAGGTATTCATGTTAATATTTATAGTAGATGTTCAACTTAATAAAAGGTTAACTTACGGACTAAATTTGATAGGTATTAATAACAAATGTAAAATAAAAATGTATTAGTTATATTTGCGAAATAATGCAAAGAACTTCCAAGAATTAGTTTATTCTAATTTAAATTACAAAAATTATCCGAATGACATTCAATACGTTCTCGACAGGATATCAAAATCGATTGTCAAAACATTCTATAACGAAATAGAGAATGGGAATGTTTCCCTAAAAAAAGCAATATTTTGTAACGGGAACTGGGTCTCGTTTGACGCCGGTATCAAATGTTCAAATTCCCAGGTGATGATTGCTCACATATACATAGAAACTAGATTATTTCTAACAAAAATCAATGTTTTTAAAAAAACTGAAATTATCCACAAGATTAAACTGGTCTGCATTTAATAAGCCAAAACAAGAGCAAGTGTCTTCCTCTTTTCTCAAGACCGTCTCCACACTCTAGGTAATAAAAACTGAAAGGCCCTTGCGCACGGACGTAGGCAGGGGGGGGGGCTGGCGGGGCTGCCGTCCCCTTTTTTCCCTGTAGCCTCCCACTTCCCCCCATTAGCCTGTCTAAATATCTTATACGGTACGCTCATACAAGCATAATATTTCTAACTAAATAAAATACTCAAACCACAACAACATAAAATATCTCTACTAGTAAGACTCCCAAATATAAGCTGACTCTTACCTAATTAAAGCAAAGAAAATATAAACTGTAACAATCCCGGTCTCTAGTGCCTCATGTGAGCGAACTTGTTTAAGAATAATAAAATAATTTTTGAGAAATAGAATTGGAAATGACAGACTATCAAACTTGGCTATTTTATCAATTGAGAAGTCATTGGCAAAAACATAGGTCTTCAAAGAGTAATAGCTATTTTCGCGGAAAATAAGGGAAGAATGTATTTAATTTTATGAAGTTTTTTTCGTTTATATTATTCATATTTATTTTTTATTAGTTTTAGTAATACTTTTACAACTGTACATTAATAAAAGTGAAAAAAACATATTTTAGATGTGTTTAATTAAATTACTTTTGTATAAAATTAGTTATTTAATTCAAAAACTTAAAATAAATGTAGAAAATTCGTTTTAATTTATTTTTACTGGCACATATTATTTGTTACGGGATCCATTAATGTAAAAAAGTCTTTAGTATGAAAGTATGTTACTTTGACACACTAATGACAGACCCTGTATATAGGCCCCTCTAGAACTATTTGTGTCCCCAACTGGCCCCCCCAAAATGAAATTTCTGTCTACATCCCTGCCCTTGCGCCATAAATACTAGGAAATACGTCAGTCAGTACGTACGCAGCTTACAGTACAGATTATTTTGAACTCTATATAACTACCAAATAAACGTTTTTTAAATGCCTTAAATGGATTCATGATAACTTTACCGCAGTTTTGAGTCGGTAACTTTATAGGTGTCTTAATACGAGTCAAAAACCAAAGCGATTGATCCAATGCAAGGATTTTAACGCTCACGCACATAAAACCAAACCACAAAACTGTTAAGCCTTTATATTAAATAAGTTTTATATGAAAGCCCTATTGTTGCCATTAAATCACTTTATTAAACAGTTTGCTCCTAACAGCTATCTTAAAACATTTTGGTAATAATATTAACATCAAATAGTCATAAGTGCTTAAAATAAAAATAAATCGTTTTATAAAGCCTTCTTAGAACTTTTTTTTGTGAATAAATACCGATTGATGCAGGACATTAAGGAAATCTATTACTATTCCGTAGTACAGAAATTTAGTTCAGTATATAGTTATTTAGGAACACATATATACTGTCATTTCAAACATTTTTATTGGGCACCATTTTGTTCCGATATATTGGATCTCTACCAATATTTTACCACTTAAACCAATATTTTACCATATAATTTAAATGAATTCAATAAGTAATTTTTACATTCACACAACGATTTGTTACGTCATGTTGAATTCGCACCAGTTTATCCTTTGCTGCCATTTCATTCCACTATCTTGAATTCGTAACAGAACTTTACCTGCTTATCTCTATACCACACTTAATGCTTGCACACAAGTAATTTTGTCAATTTTCACTAGTTTAATGAGTGAAATAATTATTAAAAGTTTTCCGAACATTGAGTTAAGTAATATCTAATGATGACTCGTGGAAATTCCAAATTGGAGGAAACCTCCAGAAAGCAGGGTACTGAGTACCAAAAATTGAGTGATCGCATCGAAGAAATGGCGGCCACCTTCACGGAAAATTTCGATAAGTTTAAGAGAGATCTTAGCAATACCACTGCAGAAAATGAATCTCAAGGTCTGGTTTGCCGGATTAATGAGCTGTCTGTACGCTTCTCTAACTTTGAAAAGTCAGTCTTAGACTTCCTAGAGAATTTAAAACAAGAATTACTTCAACTAAGAACTGATACGTCAAATTGTGTCATGGCGACTAATCAAAACGTCATTCTTATTCACGGTATCAAGGAAAATTCATCCATGGATCTCTACGATAATATCGTAAATTCACTGACGACAAAAATCGGTGTAGCCGTTCAGAAATCCGATTTAAACTATAGTCATCGGTTTGGTGCAAAAAAACAAAATGTAACAAAACCTCGTCCTGTTGTTATTTCGTTTACCCAGCGATGGCTGCGTGATCAAATATTTTATAGCAAAAAGCGGTTAAAGGCTACAGATATGTTGGTTACGGAGCTACTTACTAGGGAAAACTATACATTATTTAACGAGGCCAAACAACATTTCGAAAACAAGTGTTGGACAAAAGGGGGCAAAGTCTTTGTGCTTAGTGGCAGTGTTAAAGTGTCTATTACGTCACGTCAAAAACTAAGTGATGTAGTTAACAGTGAGGATAGCTCTAATTTCTAATTTTTAATACTTGTGAAAAAATTAAATTTAACAAAAAACACAAACTATGACATCTCTACAAATTTTCCGGACCCATCCTCCATAAATGATTATTTTTCCAATTGCGCCTCAGGGGTTAATACAACTTCAAACATAAAACTCAAATTTAATAACCAAAATAAGCACGCTAATGTAACATCATTCTTTGATTAAAATAATTAATTCAATAAAAAGTAGATCCATTGGAGAAGATCAGTAATCTATCACGGATCTAAAGTTATGTACCTTTTTGTACAAATTCGCTCATAAATATAATTAATACTTGTATATTAGAAAATTGTTACCCTGATTTATGGAAAAAAGCAATAATAAAACTCCTAGCGGAAACAAATAATCCGGAAGATTTTAAGGATCTTAGACCTATTAGTATACTGCCAGTTCTTTCTAAAATAATTGAAAAACATATCCACAAACAAATCGTATCTTTTTCTGCTTCTAATAAATTAATACCTGAATGTCAATCAGGCTTTCGTGAAAACTTCAGTACTACTACGTGTTTAGTAAATCTTGTAAACGACACCAGGATCAGTGAGGATAAGAAAAAAATAACCTGCTTAGCTCTATTAGATTTTAGTAAGGCATTCGATACGTTGAGTCACAATATGCTATTGGCTAAACTTCATTACCTTGGTTTATCGGAAAACTGTAGCATTTCTAAGGTCTTATCTTGTTGATCGATCCCACTGTGTACTACTAAATGATGGTTCTGTCAAGCGCAAATCTCACTATTTACCTTTGACAACTGGGGTACCGCAGGGGTCGATCTTGGGGCCGTTGCTGTTTTCTTTATATGTTGCTGATATGGATAATGGAGTTAATTTTTCGAAACTTCAACAATTCGCTGACGACTCTCAATTGTATATGTCATTTGAACCTCAGAATTTTGAAAATTGTATGGCTGATTGTAATCGCGATCTAGATTATCTAAACCATTTTGCGATGGATCATAATCTGAAGCTGAACGCAGCCAAATCGTGTGTAATTTTATTTGGAACTAATAAAAATCAAATAGCAGACATGTCAGGTAATCTAAATTTAAAAATTAACAACGCACCTGTGCCTGTTTTAAGTGAAACAAAAAATTTAGGTATCTATTTTGACTCCGGACTCTCATTCGAGACACATATTAAAAACAAACTTAAAGTTTCATATATGCGTCTTAAAAACCTGAACAAACTTAAAACTTACTCGCAAGAAAAAATTAAATATTATTTATGTAATACATTTATTTTATCTCTATTTGATTACGGGGACGTAGTTTATCATAGCTCGTTGGTTGGAAGAATTTCAAAATCTATTCAAAAGTTACAAAATACCTGTATGAGATTTTCTCATAATATTCCTTTTAGGAATCATATCACTCCATATTTAAATATTTTTTCAGTTTTAATGATGGCAAATCGACGCAAATTACATATATATACGTTTGTCTACAGAATTTTAAAATCAGGTCAACCCCCTTATTTAAGAAGACTTTTTAGCGTACAAGATAACCGCTATGTCATTACGAGAAATGTTAACGATTTTATAATTCCTCAACACAAAACGTCTACGTTTCAGAAATCATTCAGTTTTATAGCCATACAAATGTGGAATTCTCTTCCAAATCGCGTAAAGGAATATAACATTCAACCGTTCACCCAGTACATCAGGAACAAACTTTTAGTTGAACAAAGTCTTACTTGAAATCGTGATTCTCTGGGAAACTCCTTATATATAATTAATCAATTTCTGTGTTTTGTGCGCACATTTGAATGTAAGCCAAATGTCTGCATGCACTGCCCTGATGCTTTCCATGTTTTTTATAAACTATTTATGTCTAGCTTCTTCCGACCCATGCATATGAATGTCTCCTGGGGTGTTTCCTTATCCTTTGCCTACCCACGCCATTTATTTGAATAATCTTTTTTTATAAGTTTTTATAATTTACTATATATTATGTTACATTTATCTTATAAACTTGGTCTTACTGAATAAAATTGTACTCCGTATTAGATGTTAATTGGTAGGGTTGTTCCGCGCAGTCATATGTTTTATGTGGCTGCGAATCAGTTTTTTAATTGGGTCCTTATTCCTCAGCTTATTTATGTATGTAGGAATATAAGTATTTTTTCCATACAATAGCAAATAATCATGAAAGTTGTCATGTACTAGCTGATGAATAAAAATTGTTTGAATTTGAATTTGAATTTGAATTTAACCTAATAAATAGTTTTTCAGACTGATTTTTTAAATATTTTATTAGGCCGTCATTTTGTTTTGCTATCTTATATTCATACCGGAATGTTATCAGTTCATTCTAATGTAACACTTGATTTTTTTGCAAAATTTGGGGTAAACTGGATGATTAGTTTTTCTAGTAATAATTGTTTAACGTTTCACTAGGCCGCCATCTTGTTTCGGCATAATGGATTTTTATCAAAATATTAAAAGGTGAGCACATGAGCCTTAATTTTTGTTCAAAATTTGAAGTCAATTGTCAAAGACAGACAAACCGACAGGTGGACCGACGGAATTGAAAAAACATATTTTTTGGCATCTTAACTTAGTATGTGTGTGACAGTCTATAGTGACAGTTTTACTAGTAAATCTCTATACTACAATTAGTTATGGCACAAAATTTGAAATCAGTTCATTAAGTTGTTTTTTCAGGCTGAATTTCTAATATCTTGTATTCGGAACAAAATTTTACAAGTTGATTCCTACATAATACTTAATTTTTGTGCAAATTGGATAATTAGTTTTTTAAGTAATAACTTTTTTAACGTTTCATTAGGCCGCCATTTTGTTCCGGCATATTGGATTTTTATCAAAATATTACCAGGTCATCTCCATATGAGCCTTAATTTTTGTCTAAAATTTGAAGTCAATCTGATGAGTAGTTTTTCGTAGTTTTGGTAACATATTTTTTAGCAACTAGAGACGCTGAAACGCGAAGATATGTAAAACCTGAAAGAGTGATTTTTTCAGATTACAAACATTTTATTGGGGCGGCATTTTGTTCCTCCATTTTTAATTAACACCACAGCTTTACTAGTTCATCTCAATATTACAATTAGATATGGCACAGAATTTGAAATCAGTTCATTAAGTAGTTTTTTCAGACTGAATGTTTAAATATTTTATTAAACCGCCATTTTGTTCCGCCATCTTGGATTCGTACCAAAATATTACCAGTTGATTCGTACATAATACTTGATTTTTTAACAAAATTTTGAGATAAATTGGATATTTACTTTTTTTTAGTAATAATTTCTTTAACGTTTCACTAGACCGCCATTTTGTTCCGCCATACTGGATTTTAACCAAAATATTACTAGGCTATCCTCACATGACCCTTATTTTTTTTGACTAAAATTTGAAGTCAATCTGATAAGTTGTTTTTAAGCTAAGCCGCGAACTGACAGACAGACAGACAAACTGACAGACGGACCGGCAGACTTGATAAAACATATTTTTGGCATCTAGGGACACCAAAACGCGAAGATATTTAAAACCTGAGGCGGTGATTTTTTTAGAATACAAGAGTTTTATTTGCCCGCATCTTGAAGTAGTACCACACTTTTACTAGTTCATCTCTATACTACAATTAGTTATGGCACACAATTTGAAATCAGTAGCTTATTCAGGCTGAATTTTTATCTTGGATTGGTACCAAAATTTTATCAATTGATTCCTACATAGTACTTGATTTTTGTGCAAAATTTGAGATAAACTGGGTAAGCACTTTCTTTATAATAATTTTTTTAACATTTCACGAGGCCGCCATTTTGTTTTGGCGTACTGGATTTTTACCAAAATGTTGCCAGGTCATTCCCATATGAGCCTTAATTTTTGACCAAAATTTAAAGTAAATCGGGTAAGTACTTTTTTAGCCATGCAACGAACAGACAGACAGACAAACAAGTTTTTCGTCATCTAGGGACTATGAAACGTAAAGATCTGAAAAAATCTCGGAGTGTGATTTTTTCACGATTACAATGCTTCTTTTTTATAAGGGAAGTAAAAACAGATTTTCGTGATAGTAAGTGGTGAAATACGGTTTAAATGGTTACTTTAAATATCAGAAGCAAGATAAATATCTTAAAATAAGGAATAGACAATTTACAACCCCACACAAGTTACCCTCCCAATAATGTAGCAAATCGTTTTCCCTTTTAAGTTCCATCGGACACTTAAGAGAAGAAACCTTTCTCCATTAAGACTGAGGCGTAAGAATATTGATTTTTTTATTTTTAAACTAAACTACCCCTAATTTTGGCGATAGGTAAATAAGGAAAAAAATATTGATATTTAAAAGAACTCAAATTGAGCACAATCGGTTCATGCTGGGCTAGGCAGGAGTCATTTATAGTTTTGAAGGCTAAATATAAATGTTTAGAGCAAAACTAGTAATGGTATATTATTAAAATACAAAATTTGAGAAAAATCGTTATTATGCCCATTTTACCGGAATTAAGTTCTTTCTGTAATAAAAATTAATAATAAACGACTTTTTAAAAGTTCTTTAAACATCCCTTTCTGGATCTTGAGGAATTCGAAAAGATGACAAATTTCCCCTATTTATGTTAACGTCATATCCATCAACACTGCAGTAAGAAGAATGATTAGCTTGAGAAGCCATTTCCAAAACTATCTCCAAAAAGTTACATTTAAACGGACTCTTGTTCCAAATTCAGTAATTTTGCTCACCGCGTACATAACCACTGCGAAGTGATTTGCCGACTGACCGCTAGAAGCGGCCGTTCGTAGGTGCGTCGGCAAGAGAGAAATTTATTGCGGTTTAGCCAAGTGCTTGGACTATTTAGAATTTATATAGATTCTGGGCAAACATAACAATAAAAGTAATGCGAAAAAAAAACAAGTAAACAACGAAAACAGCACTTTGTAGGTAACTAGATAACAAAGAAAACTAAATATTCTAATTTTTAAAATGTTTTTCATAATTTAGGATGCACCGAATTAACCTTCAGTTAGTGATACGGCAGTTTAATTTTCTCCCTTTGATATATTGTTTTCCCGGGTCGTTGGTTCGATTTGATCATTGCCCATAAATACAAGTCCAAATAAGTTAAATCTGGAAACTAGCCGAAGAAGGAAATCCAATCCAACGACGCTGGTTCAGATATTTCTGGATATTATTATTAAAATGGGCGGGACAACCATCATGTTGATATCACATGTTCATTCTAGTAGGGATCGTCAATAATAAAAAATAAATCGTTATAATGGATAAATTGTCATAAACTTCAAAGGCAGAAATTGAAGCTGTTGTTTAATTGATTCCCTGAAGGCTAAATATCGAAAAACATTTTGAAGATTAGAATTTTAGTTTTCTTTTTTGTCCAGTTACCCCAGTGCTGTTGTTTAGTTGTGTTTGTTGTTTAACACCGTTTTTAAGAAGATCTAAAACGCATCGAATTTTCAAGTTCTTTTTTTCGGCGATGAAAAAATATTCCAAGTATTCTTCCTTAAGATTATTGAAAAGTCACTTTTCTTATTTTATTTGTTTCTGCCTCAAACAAGTTTGTTTTTGTTCATTAAAAAGTTCTAGACTTTCCGATAATCTTAACGAAAACATTTGAAAATTCGATGCATTTTGAAGGTCAACCGCCATATCTTGTATTTGGTTGATCTTTTAGTTTTTTTGCTAGACCAATGAAGTTCCTCTTAGAGGCACACATCGATCTGTCACACCGCAGACATCATGTGATTTGTGTGCAGCAGCAGAATCGAGAATTTCAATTCAGTTGGCTAAATTGTGGGTGATTTGGCACATTGCGAGATCCAATTACCAATAAGCAGAAATGGCATCTATATCGAAATTTCTGTGATACAAAAAGTACGACTTTTTTGCCATTTGGTTTTTATATGTGTCCCCCTCAACAGTAAGGATCTAGGGATTCCACTGGAGATTTTAATTTCAGTCCGATATTCTCTTACTAATCAATAGACACTATTCGGACGAAAGCTTCGAAAACACCAAATGTGATTTTGGGGAAACGTCAGCAAAACTGTTCTTTTCAAAACGACAGTAAACATACACACACACACACATAAATTTTAGTATAAATTATAAAAATCTATATTACAAGTATTCCGGTTTTAAAATTTTATACAAAATTTTTTATAACAATTTTAACTTTATAACTTTGAAAATTCACTCTAAATTGTCTTTGCATTTTAATTAGTGTAAGTACCTTATATATATATATATATATATATATATATATATATATATATATATAATTATTCAATTTGTTTCTTAAACCCGGTATGTATTAATTGGACTTCTTTCTTGGGTATAGGTTTATTTGCAAAATAAACAATGGGATTAACTTGACGTTTCGCCTATCATAGTAGGCTTTCTCAAAAATTGCTCATTCCTTTATTTTTTTTTTGGTATATATATGGTATAAGTTAATCCCATTGTTTG
Source organism: Kuschelorhynchus macadamiae (assembly GCA_030620095.1). Taxonomy (NCBI): domain Eukaryota; kingdom Metazoa; phylum Arthropoda; class Insecta; order Coleoptera; family Curculionidae; genus Kuschelorhynchus; species Kuschelorhynchus macadamiae. The sequence goes on from JAUTXW010003355.1 coordinate 392,734, forward strand.
ATTTTGCAAATAAACCTATACCCAAGAAAGAAGTCCAATTAATACATACCGGGTTTAAGAAACAAATTGAATAATAATATATACAAGGGTACCGAACTGTATTTCACTGATATGACGTTCCTTCAAGAAATTGAAACAACTTATGGATTTTTATGTGCCGATATACTTAAAGAAATATCTACCACAAACACGAAATTAGTAAAGCAAAAAAATAGAAGAATTTTCCTATTAAGAAGCAAACATACAGGCGTCTCGCCAACTTTTTTAAATTTCAATGTTTCCTACATTGTGCTCACAGGTACGTACCTCGAAAATAAATTTGATGATATTATAAATAGCACAAAGGTAAAAATTTTAAATCTATGTATAACTGAAACAACGAAAGTTATAAATAAATTAAATAATCTCCTTCAACAAAAAATTAACGCAATTAAATCAATAATTCCAATTGAGGTTTTTAATAAATTCATGAGGTTTGAAAACATTAAATATGAAAAATTATTCAATTCTATTAAACAAAAAAATAAAAAAAAACTTTCTAAATTAATATCGGTTACTGAAAAAAATGACATACAAATAAATACATCCTCATGGTTAGACAACATCTCTAACACAGATATTCCTAACGATGTCGCAGAAGTTCTTGCTTTAGGCGAAAACTTCTCGCTTCCTGTTCAGAAAAAAAAGAAAAAAGCTTACCTTTAACAGAATATATATCCTGCGTAGAAACAGCTATACAAGATAAACCAAATGAAATAAAAGATAGTATAAGGTCAGACATAGTAAATATAATTACCAATCATAAAATAAAAATTAAACATAAAAAAAATAAAATTACCAATTTTCAAAAACAAATACAGAAACAACATAATAAAACAAGGCAATTCATTAAAGATAAGCCTCAAAAATAACCATACTTAAACAAAATAAATGCAGTAAAACCGTTATAATGAATACTACTGATTATGACACAAAAATGAATCAGCTCTTAAAAGATACCAGTACCTATAAACTTTTAAAGAATGACCCAACTAACATCTTTCAAAACAAAAATAATACTTTTGTAAAAAAACTCTTATACAAAAATCTCTTAACTGACGCGGAAGCTAAAAATTTGAAAATTCATAATGCAGTCACGCCTAAAATATATGGCCTACCCAAATTGCATAAACCTAACATTCCCCTCAGGCCTATAGTTTCATGTATTCAATCTCCTTTCTACAAGCTCTCACAGTATTTGTCAAATTGTTTGTCAAATATCACAGGTAAAAACACTTATTACATAAAAGACTCATTTACATTTAAACATTTTCTAGATACAGTAAAAATACCAACAAATTCAAAGTTAATATCACTAGATGTAATTTCTTTGTATACTAATATACCAAATGAACTCATAGTTAGTGCTATGAAAGGCAAATGGAATATTTTAAAAAATTTTACAACTCTAACTCAGCCTGAATTCTTAGAAGCCTTACATCTTATGTCAAATAATTATTTTCAATACAAAAACCAATTTTATAAACAACTTGATGGATGTGCTATGGGCTCACCTATTTCCTCTACAATCGCACAAATAGTTATGAAATATCTAGAAGAGGAAGTTCTTGAAAAATTGAATTTTAATATTACTTTTTTTTAAGAGATATGTGGATGATTGTTTAGCTTTAGTTCCAGAAAATAAAATAGAAGAACTACTTTTCGCATTCAATAATTTCCATCCGAAACTTCAGCTCACTCTTGAAGTTGAATCAAAAAACAAAATAAATTTTCTCGACCTCACTATAATGTGACAAAAAGAAAATAATTTAAAAACTAAATGGTTTACAAAAGAAACTTGGTCTGGACGATATCTTAATTTCAATTCCCACCATCCATACAAACAAAAAAGAAGTGTTGTGATTGGTCTAGTTGACCGTGCCATATCTTTAAAGTCACCAGAATACCGTCCTGAAGCCCTTAATAAAGTTAAAGAGACCTTGAATGCAAATCATTTCCCAGAAAAACTGATAAAAAAAATTATCAATTATCAAAGAAAGGACGTACATATATTATAACAATCATAACGAAAACATAAGACAAGATAATACTCAAAAAAAATATATTGCAATGCCATACACATCTCAATTATCTGAAAAATTAAAACATATCTTAGGAAAATATAACACAACTGTGTGTAATAAAGCCCAGAACCTGATAGGCTCCCTATTTACAAAATTAAAAACTAAAATTCCCAAAAATAAAAAATCCAATCTCGTATATGAAATTCCTTGTTTGAACTGCCCTATGAAATATATTGGTATGACAACCCAACTTTTAGAAAATAGAATAAAAGGGCATAAGTATATAAAGAATGCATCCAAACTGCATTACACAAACATGAAAAAAGCACAAAACACGAATTTAATTTTTCTGAAACCAAAATCATTGATGAAGATAACCTGTATCAGAAATTAATTATCAAAGAAATGATTCACATAAAAAAAGAAAAAAATGCAATAAATGACAAACAAGACATACAAAATTTAAGTCAAATATACCACAATTTGATATTTTAGTATAGTTTTAACTTCGTCTAAGCCATTATTTTTAAAATTTAGTATATCATTGTGAATGTCTGATTCTACTCTAAGGTTTAAATTAAAAAATACCAAAAAATTATCTTTAAATTCCTCAAAAAAAACGTACTACGATAAGAACACTTTTTTACCTAAAACTGTGCCATGAGTTGCCTGGCAAACCACTAACTTGCTACCTATCATTCAAATATAAATAAATAATCGACATGTATTTTTCGAGGTATGTAACCTTATTTTATTAATTTTGTAATAATTATTGTCAACAGTATAAAATTTTAAATCAGTTTTAGAAAAATTGTAAATGTCATTTTATAATTAGACCACTAAATGTTTTTTAAATTAATTGTAGATAGGTAAGGAAAGCCATATGTACCAAAAAAAAAATAATAATAAAGGAATGAGCAATTTTTGAGAAAGCCTACTATGATAGGCGAAACGTCAAGTTAATCTCATTGTTTGATTTTGAAAAATTATCTTTAAATTCCTCAAAAAAAACGTACTACGATAAGAACACTTTTTTACCTAAAACTGTGCCATGAGTTGCCTGGCAAACCACTAACTTGCTACCTATCATTCAAATATAAATAAATAATCAACATGTATTTTTCGAGGTATGTAACCTTATTTTATTAATTTTGTAATAATTATTGTCAACAGTATAAAATTTTAAATCAGTTTTAGAAAAATTGTAAATGTCATTTTATAATTAGACCACTAAATGTTTTTTAAATTAATTGTAGATAGGTAAGGAAAGCCATATGTACCAAAAAAAAAATAATAATAAAGGAATGAGCAATTTTTGAGAAAGCCTACTATGATAGGCGAAACGTCAAGTTAATCCCATTGTTTGATTTTGCAAATAAATATATATATATATATATATATATATATATATATATATATATATATATATATATATATACTAACTACTACGAAAATATATGAGATATAAAATTGATTGTAGGGCATTAAAAGCCGCTTTGAGAACGATTCTATCTTTTTTCGTTTTTGAGATAATTGAAAAAACCAAAAATAATTTTAAAATTTGTAAAAACGTTATTAGGACAACTTTTTGTGCGTGATGTATTCGTGTACTGAGTTTTTAATTCTGCCGATTCGGTTCTGAGATACCATCATCTACTTATTCTCTTCTTATGGCAGCTATTTTGTTGTTTCGCTTAATTAAAAAGAACATTTTTTTTCTTATGATGTATAACACTTCATAAAAGGTTCATTTTTCGCTGAGTTGACCATAGCTGTGGAGGACGTTTTGACGTACTAAACAATAATCGCTATGGTAATTCATTTTATTATTTTTTCAGTATTTAGTAGTTTCTGAAGTGATTAACTTTTGATTTCCAAAAATGGCCATGCGATATACCAGTAAAGAAAAATTTGACATATTAGAATGTTTTATTAAATGTATCAGGAATACAAATCTTGCCACCGCCAATTATTTGGAACTGTACCCTGAGAGGCAACAGGCAAGTGTAAGACTATTCACCAGGCTTGTCACAAACCTAAGAACTTATGAAAGTTTTGAAGAACCAACGCCAAAAAATGATCAGAAGGACAATCAAGTCCGTGATGATATCATTAAAGAACATTTTAATGCGAATTCGACGTCGTCGGCCCGAATAGATGCAAGAGATATATTTATACCAAGAAGTATCATTCAGAAAGCCCTCAAACGAAGTAAATATTGTCAGTATAAGCCAACTATTGTTCAAGGTTTAAGAGAAACAGACTACCCAAGACGATTAGAATTTTGAAACTGGTTTGTAAAGCATTGTCAAGAAGTATCTAATTTCAGCAGAAATTAAATGCTTATATGATCATTTTTTTGTAGAGTTGTCAGTAAAATGACTCTGAAGCATTAGACAATCGTTTGTACGGCAAATAGCCTCCGTAGTCATGGCCAACTCAGCGAAAAACCAACTTTGTCGTTTCATGACAAAAATAAAAAAAAGTGTTCTACATCGTAAGAATGTTCTTTCAAATAAAACGAAAAACAAAATGGCCGCCATCAGAAAAAAAGAACTTGATGATGGTATCTTAGAACCGAAATGACAGAATTAAAAGCTGAATACACGAATGCTTTGCTCGCAAAAAGTAGTCGTGATAATGGTTTTACAGATTTTGAAAATATTTTAAAGTAAAAAAAAATTTTATTTTTCCGAAAACGCAACTTTTTTGCAAAATATCTCAAGAAAGAAAAAAGATAGAACCGTTTTCAAATCGACATTGTATGCCCTACAAATTTCCCTATTTAATCGATTTTTTATCTCCTATAATTTCTGAAAAACCCAAACATGATACCCAATTTGGGCCACACTTGGCGAAACGTCAGCAAAGTTTCAGGACGACAGTAGTGAATAGATATACATCTGGAATGAAAACACATTGTATGTTTCCACCCGTGAAGGATATATATATATATATATATATATATATATATATATATATATATATATATATATATATATATATATATATATATATATATATATATATATATATATATATATATATATATATATATATATATATATATATATATATATATATATATATATACAGTGGCAACTAGAAGGGTAGTATAAAAAGTGCTTTTTCTTTCATTTGTTCAGTTAAACCGTATCAAATATGTAATAATAGTATAATCCACCAAAAAATATGAACTATTTTGGTTTTATACTTATTGTTCTAGTTCTTCAAACTTTTCTAAAATTAAAATATTGACAACTTCGGTTTAGTTTATTGAAATTGAGCAAATATGTTCTCATTGAAAAGAACCCTTGTTGCTTTATAATTTGCTTCATAAATTATGTTCATCTCTTTTTGTCGAGGTCGGTAGAAGGCGATTTTCGAAAACCGGCATATTTTTGCGGTTTTTCCGAAATATTCAAAAACAATCATATATATATACTACTTGGATAAAAAGAGGATTAAAATTGAACTAGTCAGTAAAAAGCAGGCATTTTTTTAAACCAGATATTAACGACATTATTACCAAAAGGAATTTATTCCTTATTCTAGAGGCCATTAAATACTAAAAACATTATAAATTACTAAAATGTTTATTTTGCTAATTCTTTTTAGAATTAATAACGTTAAAAGGCATAAAGCAAAAATATTTAGTACAAAGAATATTTTGGTATGCTTTATTTATATATATATATATATATATATATATATATATATATATATTGCTTATATGTTTATGGTATACATAATGGAGTTGTTACTACAAAAATATACTCGATACCGTACTCTGAAAGGCGCCAATATGACCAAAGAATTTAACAGTTAGTGCGTCGATTAGTGGTAAAAGTAAAATTTCAGTTATTGTGATCAACTGTTGGAGCTCTAATCTTACGATAATTAGGAAGAAAATAATTTTTTTATATTGTAGCTTTTTGAGAACTCTTTTAAACTAGCCAAAGTTTACATTGCAAGACCCTCTGTAAGTGCGAAAAAAATCAGAAAATTTTACTTAACAGGAGATACCAATGGTAGAAAATTGAAAATTTTTTGATTTGATAAACAAAATGAAAAATTTGATTTTGATAAGCTCTCAACTTTGCCGACTTTCTGTATACGAAATGAAAACGTAAATAACAACATCAAAAAAAAGTGCCACAGACTAATTTTAGATTTCTTTCGTAAAATTAAAACTTTTTAAGCCCTGTATTAAAGATATTCTATTGGTCGTATACAATGTGTGCTCTCGGTAGCACCTATCGACTTTAAAACTCCCTTGATGTCGCTAGGATAAATAAAATAATCAGGAACGCACCGAATAGAAAATATTGGGGGGGGGGGTCAGGAAAACCCAACTGAGTACTAAAAAAAAAGCCCGCACTTTTATGTAGCTATCTAGTATCATTTATTGATTTATATTTTGTTTTCTAAGTCTGGACCCTTCGACTTTAAACACATTTGTTTTTAATTTATTTTTTTAACAATTTATTGAAAGAATAAAAACAGAATAAAATATTGGGGAGGGGGGGGGCGCTGCCTTCTCTATATGCCCGCCCCTAAAAATAATATGTATCCAAAATGTTCCTTTTAGTCTTAAAAATGTCAGAATCTATCGTACTAACTACTAGAAGTAATTGTCGACTTGAATATAAAATAGGTCGAAGAGGTCACACATAAGAAAATGTAATTAATATTTTAGCATAATATTGTGTTCAATTTAATCCCCATTTAGTCACTACCGCACTTTCCACAAATTTGGAAATACTTAAAAATAAGATTTGCCGCTAAAGACGATATAAAAAAAATATTTTATGCAAATGAAATTTCTATGAAAATTAGTGATATTTTTTAGAATGAAGTCGCTTATAGATGTACTTTTTGTTTTTCAATATGACAGTAATCCATTATAGGGAAATAATATATTTATCTGAATAAAGAGAGGGTTTAACTGACTCGGTGATTTATTATGTAAATAAAACGTTATTGAAGTTAATAGTCGGAAGAATGCGACAGGGTTGTCGCCTTTTTATTAGTCAGGGCTGTGTTGTAATATTAATTGAATCATTTCAGTAATTATGAAGCGAAAGTTGCGTGTATCTGGGATTAAACGTTTATTTAGAAAAAAATCGGGCACTGAAAGGTTCGGTGACCTAGTATCTTTTAGGGTCATACGCGCCATCTAACGGCCAGGGAAATTATTAAATGTGACCTAACAATTTGAGAGTTTTAGAATAGTAGGCAAGAGCTTATTAGCAAAACACATTTATTTATAATTTTTCGAAGTATTCCCCTTCACACTCAATGCTTTTTAGCATTCGTGAAAACCAATCTTCAGAAATTATGTATTTTACAAACCTTCACGTATATCTGACAACGGTCACTATACTTAAACTTGTAAACAACTAGGTCGAGATGTCAAACAAAATTTGATTCACAAATTTCACCGTTTACTAGAAAGGCTTAGCGAAAAGATATCAGCCCTCGTACCTATTTAAAATTCCAGCACTGCTAATATAACTTTTATCTTTTTAAGAAAATCATTTTATCTTTTTTAAGAAAGGGATCTTAATATATTTCTTTATTTTCAAGAAAATCATAGAAAATCTATCAGATACCATGTTAGAGATATAAGGTATGGACCACAAAACAAGCAAGTTATTATGATGCAGTTCAGAGAACTTTAAAGCAAAACGGATACCACGATTTTAAAATTAGGCCAATTTAACAATTAAATGCAGCTAAGAGCGAAAAGAAGGAGATTTGTTTTTGTTCAAATTATAAGAGCAAGTCTTAAACAAGAAACAGATTATTTCAATACAAATTTATAGACCGGTGAGCGATATTTACCACTGCCGATATGTTCAATGAAGTCGTCCAGTTAACGTATAGTGCCGAAGCCATCGATAAGGAATTTTCCTTCCACGAGAGACTGCAACGCCGGGTTTTTTTTCTGAAATTTTTCTTTGCACGCTAAACTAGCATTCTTGCCCCTGGGTTCGCCTAAGGATCGTGTGTCATAATAACCATGTCTGCACCCAGCTGCAGAAGTAATCAGAAAAACAGAAAAAGTTTTAAGTGGTACTTTAAGAAGATAATCTAGGTATGTGCCATTAGTCTTACGCATTCGAAAGCTACTTTAATAGTCTCTGTTATTTACCCTTATTTGTACTTGACTTATTCCGAATTTTTTGCAAGTGTTTTAAAATATCCCGGTGGTGCTTTTTTATTTCCCTTTGAAGTGTTTGAAAAATTTCCGAACTTTTCTTTTTTGGCCTTTAGCAGTATTAACTTAAATCTTACTTCAAAGCATTTAAAGACTTTTATAAACATTTAAGTATTTTGTAACTTGCTTGTGATAACAATTTGTGTAATATTTTTTAACAGTTTTTTTAACTGAACTTAACTGATCATATCCTTATTGGCAAACATTAGTAGTATCTGATAAAGTCTCTCCAAGTTCTTCACCCTTTAATTTATTAATCTGCTTAACTTATTGTTGCTTTTCATAAATAATATTTGCTAATACTTAACTTTTAAACTTAAACGAATTTTGTTCTCAACTTGTAATTTGAATATTTTTTATTAAACTGCGAACTATATATTTTAATTTTTGAAGTTTAACATATGTTTTTCAAATCAAAAATATTTTGCTTTAAGCTATCGGTGATAATTTTAATTTGTTAAAAACAATTTAAAAGCTTTTAAGCTCTACCTTACGTGATACGAACTTCTTATTCAAGACAAACCAATTTGTGACTTTTAAAGGCTCTTTCTTTAATTGGATATTTCCTAGAATTATTTATCAGTTAAAACTTGTGTTATAAACTGCATGTACTGTGTGTTTCCCCATAGTAGGGCATGTATAAATATAAGATAGAATTTAAGGTGTAGCTTCGAAAATACGCGTTTAAACTATCCTATCAGTGGTGTCTGGAGTAAGTGCATTAGAAACCCGTGTAATTATTAATAACAATTGAATGTTTATATTTATTTTTTATTCACAGATGCTTAGTATTTAATGTGTCTGCATTTCAATTTGTTGATAAATGTGTTTAAATAAAATGTAATTGTTGCTAACCTTTCGTAGAATTTTAACAACGTTTGTTGACAGTCAATGTCTTTCGTTTGTAAAATTCTTTTGATAGTAACTTCACGCAAAAATTTATTTTTCAATTAAAAGTGAACTTTTGCATTTTCACAAAAAGCTGATTGTTACCTGACGTAGTGATTAGTCTATACTTTGATCTTGGAAAAATTATAAGCTCCCGAATGGAATTATCTTATTCATAACTTGTGTTTTTGTCCTCAGGACATTTTTCTAACACATTTTAATTTAAACGCAAAGCGATTGTTAGTAAGTTTAGCGCTTTACAAAGACACTGAATATAAACTCCTACGCAGTCAAACAAACTTTTTTGGACTGAAACTGTAAAGTGCAAAATCGACTTAAATAAAAGTGAGAGAAGTGCAGTAAACTTTTAAAATTTCAAACATAAACTAAACTGCAGGTCCCTTAAAAGACTTTACGCCAAGCTTTCACAAAGTAAACCACTTTTGTGTTAAAACTTAAAAAAAATCATTTTGTAAAATTAGTTGCAGTATTTTATCCACCCGGTATTCACGTTAACAAAGATTGAAAAAATCGTAAATAATTTTAAGATATACGAATTTATCATATTTGACCCAGAGACCATGGGAGAACCCAACCACGATCCCTATTCAGTTTTTAACGGCTTTCTGCTTAGTACAAATCATATTTCCTAAAAAACAAACTCTCAATTCGAATGTTTTGAATATAAAAAGTAAAATTAAACACAATTTTTCGTGCATCGGCATCGGCATCCCTAATCCAAATAATTCCAATTTAAATTCAAATAATATTCCTAATGTTCACCGAGTAAGCCATGTGACATAAAACATGGCATCCCTGGCGGGGAAATCCATCGGGGAGGTGCTGCGTTCCGTGATATTCAACATTCTCAAAATGATAATTTCCTATATTTTACTCACCAAATGCGCCCTCGTACAAGAGAGCACTTAGAGCTATTTTATTTATTTTATACTCCTGATAAATTGAAGCCTAAAATGGCATAATATAAAAATCCATTTTTAGGATTATTACATATCCCTTGTTTAACAGCGCCCGCGCTAGGGCGGCCGATTCGGACATTTTGATGGTGTATGTGCCAGTATATTGATAACTTAAATACCTAATTAAGCAAAATGAATGTATTATTTTACCCTAACTTCTTTTCAATTTACATGTTGTATTTACTATGCTTACCTAAAAGCTAAAAAATATTTGTAATCCATGGTTCTAAAAAAACAACCATAAAAGAGCAGCAGGTTTAATAAAATAAAAAAAGGCTAGGTTTATAATATGTTTAGATGTATATGCGTACCGGATTGAATAGAACGGCACGCGGATGTATGAACGTGCACGTCAAACTTGTCTGAGACAGGAATCGGAAGAAAAACCATGCATTGACTTGTTTGTTTCTTCTAATTATAAAAGGGCGATTTTGTTAGAAAGCATTATTTTTAGTAATACGTTGGTGGTGATCTGATAAGCTCTTTCCGTTTAATCGTTTATATTAAAATTTTTGGTATAATTTTACAGTTTAGTGTGATTTTTAAAGGTAAGTACGCTTATAAATATATTACCGTTGATTGAAGGAAAAAAGAAGATACGCAACTTTATTAATTCGTGGCACAAAAGGTGCCCGAGAAGTAGCTGGCGACAGCGTCGACGCCAAGAAAGGTGTCCAAGATGTTAACTTGGCGCAGCACGCTGCCAGTCATTTACAGCGAAGCAGTGGAGAACGTTCAGCCGTTAAGTAACTTTTCAGTCTAACGATCGGATAGTCGGCGGAGACGTAGGAATCCCTTATTTGTATCGTTTATGTCATAATGGTTATTATTGCTTTTCGAGACTGGAGTTTGTTGTATTCTTATTTCTTGTAAAACTGCTAATTAAGGCAATCATGCCTTCCAAAAAAATAGTGTGCCGTTGTTGGATGCAACAATAAAATAACATAATTTATTTAACTTATAAATTTATACCCACTGCTTAGTGTATTATGCTGCTCATAAAAACCACGCTAAACAAAAAATTAAAGTGGGATTCTGAAAAATGCAGAGAAATTTGGAAAATAAACCGCATATAAAAATAAGAATTCTGTAATTTTTTCAATTTCCTTTCGTGGCCGTAATGGTAATTTTAGTATTTATTCTCTCAATTTATTGAAACAATTTATGTTTGTTTGTTATTTACAAAAAAATAGTATTTTTTAATATTTGTTGTAAAAATCTATATTTAAAACATTAAGCCAAGTTTTTCAGCAAGTTCCTGAGAGAGTTATACTGCACCGATTTATATGCTTTTTTTAAATGATCGTCTGGTTACCGAGACCCTTCAACACTATTTTTGGTATTGTAAATTTATACAGGGTGTTTCAAAAAATTGGGTCACTGATCACTCAAATTTCAAGGAGCTGAAACCACCCCTCAAATATTATATTTATTATTTAAAGAACGGATGGACAAACTTACGCTTAAAGTCGTTTATTTTATTTAATTATTTTACTTTTAAAATATTTTAAAAACGTATACAGGGTATTTCAAAAAATCGGGTCACTGATTAATCACGATTTTGCTCAAACTGCTTTACGTAAAAAGCTGAATTTTGACATACAGGTTGATTGTAGGATGTGGAGGTTCGATAAGATGGAATTTTTCAATAAGCAAATGTCAAGGGGATGAAACCGGCCTTTAAATATTAGAATATTTTTTATTTAAAACACGGTTCATTTTTCGAGAAAACACTTGAACAGGCATATTTTATTTTATTTTTTACAAACTTTTTAATAATATATACCTACAGGGAGTTCCAAAAACATCGGAAATAATTTATAAACAAAAATCCCGCAAGCCCCTGTTGACAAAATTTAAAATAAAATGCAACAAAAAACGTTGTTTATAAAGAGGCGATTTAAGTACCTCTTTATATCCTTTTCGTTATAGCCATACGCGAACGAAGTCGCGGGTGCTCGCTAGTATGTGTTTATTCACGAAAATAATTCAAGGAACAAAATGTCTCCAGCAGAAATTTGGACATTTCGCATAATTATTTAAGTAATAGCAGTAAAATGACACTAAAAAATATATAATATTATGTGAAAATTTACATATATAGCGCGCGCTAATATAGATAATTAAATAACTAAATACAACTTTCATTTTGTAGTATGTTATAATTTTTTTCCATTTATTAGGATTAGTGAAGTATGTATATTAGTTCAGTACATAGCCACAGTATATAACAATATGTATTACATGTACTGTCTTTTCAAACATTTTTGTCACTCCATTTTCACGTTTAATGTTTCTGCAAAATTTAAAATCAATTGAACAAGACATTTTTACGCTGATTTAAAAAAAAAAATTATTTGGCCGCCATTTTGTTTCGCCATCTTAAATTGGTACTGCGACTTTATCAATTTATCTCTATATCACGTTTAATTCTTACACAAAAATTGAAATTCATTTAATAAATAATATTTTCAGGCTGATTTTTTAAATATTTTATTAGGCCGCTATTTTGTTTTGCTATCCTGGATTCATATCAAAATGTTAACAGTTGATTCCTATGTAACATTTGATATTTGTGCAAATCGGATAATTGTTTTTTTAGTAATTTGTAACTTTCTAAATTGTTTTCGACCCTCTTGTTGTTATATTAAATTGGTGCATTATTTGGGGGTTAAGATCCAGTAAAAAAAAACAAAAGTCTTTTTTAAATTGCTGACGTTGCACAACTTTATTGCTGCATCCTCAGGATACACATATAGATTCTATATCCTGCGTGAAACCTATATTATCAGTCTTCGTTGGGCGCATATATTTCCCAGATACTAAGTTTTTAAATGGATTTCGTTAACGATCCTCTTGTTGTTATGTTAGAGTGGCGTATTATTTGGGGTTAGGATCCAGTAAAATAAAACAAAATTCTATTTTTAAATAGGTTAAAATTTGAAGTCAATCGGGTAAATAGTATTTAAGCTATGTCGCGAACTGATAGACAGACTGACAGACGAACCGATAAAATATGTTTTTTGGCATCTAAAATGTGAAAATATGTAAAACCTTAAGGTAATTTTTTTCACAATTACAAACAAATGGCCCCCATTTTGTTCTGCCATCTTGAATTAGTAAAATAGTTTTTCTAGCTGAACCCTATATCAAAATTCATTATATCAGATAATTTGAAATCAATTTATTACACCGCTATTTTGTTCCGCCATCTTGGATTCGTGCTAAAATTTGACCAGTTAATTCCAATATAATACTTGATGTTTATGCATTACAAACATTTTATTTGACCGCTATTTTGTTCGGCCATCTTGAATTAAAACTAAAATTTTACTAGTTGACCCCTATTCCAGAATTAACTATACCACACAATTTAAAATTAGCCCATTAAGTAGTTTTTCAGGTTGAATATTTTATTAAAGCGCCATTTTGTTCGGCCATCTTAGATTCGTAACAAAAGTTGATTCCAACATAATACTTTAATGTTTGTGCAAATAAATTGGATAAGCAGTTTTTAAGAGTTTATTTTAACATTTCACTAGGCCGCCATTTTGTTTCGCCACATTGAATGTTTACAAAAATATTACCAATCCTGTAAGTAGTCCTTAAGCTATGCCGCGAATTGACAGACAAACAGTCCGACAGACAGACCGACGAAATTGTTAAACATATTTTTTTGGCATCTAGGGCCACTAAAACGTAAAGGTGTGTAAAACCTAAGAGGGTGATTTTTTTTCGATTACGAACATTTTATTTGGCTGCCATTTTGTTCGGCCACCATTATTATTATCTTTAAATTACGTGTTTTGTTTGAAAATTGTAAAATAATGTACTTTTATTTTAACTTTGCTTTTACTTTTCTATGCTTTTTTAGTCATTGCAAAAACAATAAAAATCTTTTATGAACAATACTTTTCTTTAATTTATAATAAAAAAAGGTATTTTACAGGGAAAATCCCCCACATGGTGTACAGGGTATCCCAGTTTCTAGGGTTACCATTGGGAGAAGCTATAGGGGATATGGAAAGGTTTCAATTGTGGCAAAGTTGCGCAATTTTGTGCTTAATCAAGTGCCGTTTTGGAACTGAGGATATTTCGAGTACTTTCGAAGATATCCGAAAAAAAAGAAATTTTTAAAAATCGTTTTAATTTTTTACTTTAAAATGATATTTTCAAATAAATGTCACATCATCACAGCCACATACGATTCATCTCCGAACGATCATCATAAATTTTGCTTTTTAAATACATAGTCAAATATTTTGTGTTCTTCTTAATAAACACTAATTTTTATTCTAAATCCAACAGCATATCACACTCAACATTGTTTCGATGTTTCGGGCAAAAAAAACATCATCAATGCTAGTTAATAATGATTGCGGAGAAACGGAACGCCCGCGTCAGGTCAAAAATTACCTACGTCATTTTGAAGCGGAAGAAGAAAGGAATCACCTGATTCAAAATTATTTCACTTTCTTTTTGTTTTACTCCGGAAGTTATTTAAAAATCTATTCTCATTGCCATTTTTCTCGTCGACAATATGACTTATTATAATAATTAGATTTTTGACCGATACTTCGTTCCTCATTAAAAATTAGCACAGATGACAGATGAAGGGTTTTATTAGTCAGAAACATTGAGAAAAGGCTCGAATTTGGGACAGCCTGTACCTTTAATAATTCAGAACATTGTAAGAAATAAATTTTGTCTTAAAAAAAAGCAACAATAAGTTGTAAATTAAACTTTAGATTTAAACGTAGACCTAGAAAGCTTTATTTTATAATCATAAAATAGCACAAGGTCTTTTTTCTGTTGCCAAGACCTATAATAGCTACGGCCCTTTTAACGGCTAAAGCGGTAGAACTTGTTAGATTAAATAATTCCGTTGATTGATTAATCACATCGGACCTCATCGTTTTCCGATCAACGCCGCCGCCGACGGTTCTCACAGCGAGAGCCGCGCGCGAAGGGTCAAATGGCCCGAGGTCTCACTACCACCCGGTTCCCTAACCTAGGGAACCGCCTCTCTGTAATAGGTACTTACGGTTTAACGGGCCTAGGGCCTTAATAAACCATAAGTCTTCTCTATCCTAGGTGTGTCAGCTCGTACACATCCGGATGTGTGTACTTACATCGCACCTCTCTTATATGCTTCGCGGACATATAGGGAGTATCTCTGAAACGGAAATGGGCATTATTATCAGTGTATGTGTTGTGTGTGGTCGCGGGGTCTACGGTGGTAGACCCTGTGTGTCCGCTCCTCCAAGGGGATAGAGGCCCTAAAACCCAGAAATGGCGGAAAATAATCCCACAATACCAAAAACTCTAAAGATAGTGTCGTGTAATGTAAACCATTAGACAGAGGAAAATAGAGTTCTAATCTCTGAAAGGACACCTGGATATTCTGGCACTGCAGGAGCCACTGCCCGCTGGATGCCTTTCATGCCTTTGGTCCTGATTGCGTCTTGCAGTGGTTCCCATTGCAAGTCCCGGTGTATCTGGGCGTTCCTGACGTACCATGGTGCGTCGACTGCCATTCTCAGATACTTGTTTTCTGTTGATGCTAACTAGTTTATGTAGGTGGGCGCTGCATACGCCCACGCTACTGCTCCGTATGTCAGTTGTGATCTTGCGATCATCTTTATCATTGTCAGCTTTGTTCGAAGAGCCATAGGGCTCTTTCGGTTCATAAGAGGGTATAGTCTAGTCATAGCCCTGCTAGTCTTTGTTCTTGTATGTTCAATATGAGGCTTCAATGTTAGCCCCTTATCCATAGTCAGCCCTAGATATTTGACCGTGTTTGTCCACGGTATGTCTGTTCCTTCTATATTTTTAGCCACTGGGGGAGTCATTCTCCTCTTTTGGAAGAGGATGGCCTGGCTTTTCTGTGCGTTTATTTTGATCTTCCAAGTGATAACCAGTCACTTATCAGATCTATCTCTTCCTGCAATCTCCTGCATATTATTCCTGGATGTCTATGCTTGGCCGTTATAGCACTGTCAACGTATAGGGCTAGAGAAGTGGTGTGTGTCGTAGGGATATCATGTGTATACACGTTATATAAGTGCGGTCCTAACACAGACCCTTGGGGCTCACTCGCTTCTAGTCTCCTTTGTGTCGATCTCGAGTTTTTAACTCTGACACTTGCCGTTCTATCTTTAAGATAGTGGGCTATTAGTTTGCAAGTTTTAGTTGTAAATCCAGCATCTTGCATTTTGTATACAAGTCCCTTATGCCATACTCTATCGAAAGCTCTGGCTACGTCTAGGAAAACCATGCCAGTAGCCTCTTCTTGGTCTGTGTAAGCCATACCCCCCACCCCATGCAGGGGAGGCATTGGTGTTTTTTTAGACCTAAAATTCTTCTGCATCTGCCATGCAGTTTTATCTCTGGGGTCTAGTTCACGGAGTTTGTTACTCCACATTCTGTCTCTATGCTCCCTCAGTGCATCTCTCAACCTAGTTGAGTGCCTATTTAGGGCTATTCGGTCCTGCTCAAGGTGCCTGCGTCCGTAGGCACGTTTGAGTCGTCTGTTCTCTCTGATGAAAATTCTCAGATCGTGAGGTATATCGCTCCCAGGCTGTGAGTATGGTGTTGTGACTATTACTGTGCTTTCGTGGAAAGCTTCCAGTATTTTCCAGGAGTCTTTGACCGTTCCTGTCTTCCGTAGTGCTATTCCACTGCGGATGTTTGCAGTTCAGATCACCTATGATGATCCGGGGGTGTCTACCCCTTAGCAGATCGTCTATGTCTTCCTGTAATAGGTCCCCTCTAGGGGACCTATATGCAGAGGAGATTTTAATCTTCCCTCTGGAGGTGGGGACTTCGATTGTTACGACTTCTATGTCTACGTCTTCAATCCCAATGTATGCGTGTGGGAGTGTCCTCTTTACGAGAAGCGCTACGCAACCGCCATTGTTTACGATTCTGTCGTATCTATAGGTTTCGTATCCTGGGATAGAGAACCTTTCCGCCCTGCCTATTCTGGTCTCCTGCAGTGCCAGAATATCAGGTGTCCTTTCAGAGATTAGCTGTATTATCTCTATTTTCCTCTGTCTAATGCCGTTTACATTACACGACACTATCTTTAGAGTTTTTGGTATTGTGGGATTATTTTCCGCCATTTCTGGGTTTTAGGGCCTCTATAATCATCTTCTGAGTTTCCTTCATTAAGGAGTCTGCCATCTCTTTCATAGCTTTTTGGAACTGTTCCATTGTCAGTCCTCCTGAAGAAGTACTGGCAGCTGCAGGCTGCCGCACTTCTTTCGGTGATAGTACGCGACTCCTCGGGGGGGCGGCTGATTTTGTGGTGTGTGTGTGTGTTGGTGGTGGTGTTGATTTGTGGGAATATTTTACCACTTTAGGGCACTTCGTGCATCCACGGTAGGATGCCGGGTGCCCCTTTTCCCCGCACAAGCGAGAGCCAAACGAGTGCGAATGGGTATTTATACGTTTGCCGCAGAACGGTTCCACCGTACAGTACTTGCAACGTAATAGCGCAACTTATGGGCGAATTGCACAGAAAGGCGTGGCACAACAGGTGTCCGAGATCGATGTCGCCAGGAAAGGTGCCCGAGATTTCCTTGGCGCAGCACGTCAGCTGTTTACAGCGAACCAGGGGATAGATCGGATAGTCGGCGGAGATGTACGAATCTCTTACCTGTATTGTTTACATCATAGTGGTTACTGTTTTTTGCTCGTTTTGGAGTCAAACTCGTGAATTTTTAACTTTACGAAACTGGAGTAGGTTTCATTCTTGTGAAACTGTTAATTAAAGCAATTATGTCTGCCAGAAAAATAGAATGTGCGTATGTTGGATGCAACAGTAAAAGAAAAATAATTTGGTGAGCTTTTTTAAATTCCCCGTGCTCGCCCGACATTCTTTGTCGATGCATACAAAACTGTGGCAATGTTGAAATATTTTTAATGGACGAAAATTCTTTGATAAATAAACGTTTATGTGAAAATTATTTTCACACGATATGTATTCAAGTGGCGAAAGACAATTACTGAAGAAAAATACCGTTCCTATATTTTGGACAGGTAAGTGTTTTTTATTTTGTATCTTATTTTTCGAATGTCCTTGCTGAAATTAAATTCAAATAAAGAATAAACTATGCAGGGTCCTAATAATCTTACAAATGTTACATGGCGGGAATTTAATGTTTTTACAATCTCTGAGTATTGGAACTCTTTTCTCTTGATTAGTACTCTTTTTAAAATAAATTAAATGAGTCATGACCTTATGGCGTCTGATAAATACATATATCTATATATATATATATATATATATATATATATATATATATATATATATATATATATATTTTTGTGCTTGTAGGTAACGGCCGAATACTACAAATAGTATAAAGAAATAACGGGGATTCCGCCACAAAGTTTATAGTACATTTTTTTCTAATTTCGAAATATTCCATTTCTTCTTTAGGGCTCTCTAATAACATAATTATCAGAAAATGTGAGACTCTTTTTACCATTAAAAAGTACTTACACTAATTAAAATGGAAAGACAATTTTGAGGGAATTTTCAGAAAATATAATATATAAAATTGAATAGATTTTAACTAAATCTAAAATCTAAAATCTAAAATCTTGACATCATTTGACAAGAAATAAATAATTTAAAACCAATTGTTTTTCTATCAAATAATAATGACAGAAATAAGTTAAATATGTCAAATGTATAATTTTATATTTCATATTTTCTGAAAATTCCCTCAAAATTTTCTTTGCATTTTAATGAGTGTAAGTACTTTTTAAATGTAAAAAGTCCTAAATTTTCTGACAATGAGTGCCTAGTCACAAAAATAAAGATTTGGTAAATAAACCACATAGAAAAATAAGAATTTTGTCGATTACCTAATTTTTTCAGTTTACTGTGTTGTTGTAAAATCTATATATTTAAAACACTGAGCTAAAGTTTTCAGCAAGTTCTTGAGAGAATTGTACTGAACCGATTTATAGGATTTTTTTTTAAATAATCGTCTGGTAAACGAGACCTTTCAACACTATTTCTTGTATTGTATACAGGGTGTTTCAAAAAATCGGGTCACTGGTTGATCACGATTCTTCTCAAACTGCTTGACGTAAAAAGATGCATTTTGGCACACATATTGGTAGTAGAAAGTAGAGGTTGGATAAGAAGGAATTTTTTATTAAAGAAAAACGGTTTGTTTTTCGGAAAAACGCTTAAACTCGTGTATTTTATTTAGTTATTTAACATATTTTAAGTTTTTTTAAAAATTTATACAGGGTGTTTCAAAAAATTGGGCCACTGATTAATCACGATTCTGATCAAACCGCTTGGCGTAAAAAGCTGAATTTTAGCATACAGGTTGATTGTAGGGTGTGGAGGTCCGGTAAGAAGAGTTTTTTTCAAAAATCAAATTTCAAAGGGATGCAACCGCCCCTTAAATAATACAATATTTTTTATTTAAAAAAACGGTTAATTTTTCAAAACAGCGTTTGATCAGGTATATGTCATTTTATTTTTTTTAATGTATACTGGGTGTTACAAAAAATCGGAAATAATTTATAAACAAAAATCTCTGAAGCCCCTGTTGACGAAAATTGAACGAAAAAGCAACAACGTGGTTTCTAAAATTTATAAAACAACAAGGTCATCTAAGTACCAATTTATATCTCTTTCGTTAGCGTCATACGCGAACGAAATGGTGGTTACTCGTTAGCATGTGTTTAACTCACGAAAATAATTTAAGGAAAAAAAGTCTCAAGCAGAAATTTAGACGTTTCGCGTAATTATTTAAGTAATAGCAGCAAAATGGCATTAACAAAAATATACTAGGCGAATATTTAAAAATCTACAGGTATAGCGCGCGCGCAAATTTATAATTAAATAACTAAATATAACTTTCATGTAGTATGTAAAAAAATATCAGTTGTGTAAATTGAATGTATTCAATATTTATGGATAGTACCTATTTAATAGTTAAATGTAAGTTTATTTTCACGTTTTCTCTAAATGTTCATAATGTTTTTGATGCAAATATTGCATATGTATTTACCTTCTGTTTTGATTATGTATTATTTCTAAATTACATATTTTGTTTAGAAATTTTGAAATAAAGTCATTATATTTCAACTTTGCTTTAATTATCTATACTCTAGTCATTGCAAAAAAAATAAAACCTTATATGAACAACATTTGTCTTTAATTTTTAATTAAAAAAAAAGTTACTTTGCAGGGAAAATCCCTCACCTGGTGTACAGCGTGTCCCAATATCTAGGGTGACAATTGGGAGAAGCTATACAATATATGGAAGAGTTTAAATTGTGGCAAAGCTGCGCAATTTTGTGCTCAATCAAATACCGTTTTGAAATTGAGGATATTTGTAGTACTTCCGAAGATATCCGGGAAAAAAAGATATTTTTGAAAATCGTTTTAATTTTATACCGAGTTTTTTTAAAAAGATATTTTTCAAATAAATGTCACATCATCACAGCCACCTTTTTCTTTCTACCAAAATACATTATTAAGTTTACGATTCGACGATTTATCTCCGAACGATCATCATAAACTTTGCTTTTTAAATAGTCAAAAATGTTGTGTTCATCTGAATAAACACTAATTTTAATTCTAAATTCCACAGCATATCACACTTAACATTTTTCTGATATTTCGGACTAAAAAACCCATCATCAATACTAGTTAATAATGACTGCGGAGGAACGGAAAGCCCACGTCGGGTCAAAAATTCAATTACGGGCAAAAATGTAGTAATGGAAATTTAAAATTTATTTGTCTCTACCTCTCTTATTAGAATTAGAAAAGAAGTACCTAGTTCAAAAATATTTCACTTTTTTGTTCTACTCCGAAGGTTATTTAAAAATCCATGCTCATTGCCATTTTTTTCGTCATAAATTAGCACTGATGAATGGTTTTATTTGTCAGAAACATTGGAAAAACGCTCTAATTTGGGACATCCTGTATCTTTATTAGTTCAAAACAATGTAAAAAATAAATTTTGTCTTAAAAAAGGTAAGTAACAATAATTTGTTAATTAAAATTTAGATTTAAACGTAGACCTAAAACAAGTAATAGCAGCAAAATGGCATTAACAAAAATATACTATGGTAATATTTAATTTTTAAATTTAATATTTAACTAAATATAACTTTCATATTGTAGTATGTAAAAAACAACACGAGTTGCGTAAATTGTATGTATTCAACATTTATGGATAGTACCTGCTTAGTAGTTAAATGTAAGTTTATTTTCACGTTTTTTCTAAATTTTCATTTTATTTTTAATGCAAACATTGCATATTTATTTACCTTTTGTTTTGATTATGTATTAAATTACATGTTTTGTTTGAAAATTTTGAAGTAAAGTCATTATATTTCAACTTTGCATTTACCGATCTATGCTCTAGTCATTGCAAAAAAAATTAATATCTTTTATGAACAATGTTTTTTCTTAATTTTTAATTAGTTCCGGATAACGTAAAAAATAAATTTTGTTTTAAAGAGTGTAAGTAATAATAATTTAAAAATTAAATTTCGATTTAAACGTAAACCTAAAACAATTTGCTTTATTTTGTAATAATAAAGTAGCACAAGGTTTTTTTCCTATATTTACGGAGAAGATGAAAAAGTAATAGGAGCAAAATGGCGTTAACGAAAATATTTAAAAATTTGCATGTATGGCGCGCGTTATAAATATAACTTTCATGTTGTAGTATGTAAAAAAATCGGTAAATTCCTTGACCCGGAACTTCCCTCGTTATGAATTATTACTTTTATTAGGAAGAGTGAAGTGTGATCCAAGTTAGTTCAGTACATAGTCATAGTGTATATGTGTTACATATACTGTCTCTTCATTATTATTGGACGCCATTTTGTTCCATCATATTGGATTCCTACCAATATGTTTACTGTTTCCTTCCTACCGATGACACACTTGACTTTTGGGCATAGTTTAAAATAAATTCAATAAGTATCCCATTTTCACATTTAGTTTTAAAATGCAAAATTTAAAATGTATTGAACAAGAGTTCTCTACGTTGATTTTTTAAAAAATTTATTTGGCCGTTTTTTTGTTTTCTTATCTTAAATTGAAATCCATATTATCAGTCTTTACCTACTCCGTTCGTCAGCAGATATTCCAGATATTAAGTTTCAGAATGGTTTTCATTATCCCCTTGTTGTTATGTTAGAGTGGTGTATTATTTGGGCTTAAGATCTAGTAAAAAAAGCAAAGGCCTTTAAATTGCCGACGTTTTGCCAATTTATTGTTGCATCCTCAGGGCGCATAGATTTTTCTATCATGCATGAAACCCATATTAGTCTTTACCTACTCCATGAGTCCGCAGATATTTCTTAACCTCAAACAATACACCAGTCTAACAGAAGAACAAGAAAATCGTTAACGAAAACCATTTAGAAGTTTCATATCTGGGAAATATATACGGGACAACGGAGTAAAAGTTCTGATAATATGGGTTTCATGCAGGATATAAGATCTATAAATGCGTCCTGAGGATGCAAGGAATAAATTGAAACGTTGACAATTTAAAAAAAAACAATAAATCAAAACAATAAAACAAGTTTTTTTATTGGATCCTTACCACAAATAATACACCACTCTAACAAACATTTTTTAACATTGTTCCGCTATATTGGATTTTAACCAAAATATTATCAGGCCATCCCCATATGACCCTTCATTTTTGGTCAAAATTTGAATTAAATGTGTTAAGTAGTATTTAACCTATGTCGCCAACAGATAGACCGACTGACGGACCGACCGAATTGATAAATCATGTTTTTTTGGCATCTAGAGACGCTGAAACGTAAATCCTGAGAGGTTTATCTTCATAATTACAAAAATTCTATTTGGCCGCAATTTTGTTCCGCAATCTTGAATAACACGTTTTTACTAGTTGAGCCCTATACCACAATTAGTTATGGCACACAATTTGAAATCAGTCCATTAAGTAGTTTTTCTGGTTGAATTTTAAAATAATTTATTATTCCACCATTTTGTTCCGCCATCTTGGATTCGTACAAAAATTCTATCAGTTGATTCCAACATACTGCTTGATGTTTATGACAAAAATTTGACATACATTGGATAAGCAGTTTTTTCATAATAATTTTTTTAAAATTTCACTAGGCCGCCATTTTGTTTCGCCATTTTGGATTTTTATCAAAGTATTACCAAGTCATACCCATATGACCCTTAATTTTTGATAAAAATTTTAAATTAATCGGGTAAGTAGTCGTTAAGCTATGCCGCGAACTGACTGACAGGCGCACCGACAGACCGACCAACGGAATCGATAAAACATATTTTTTTGGCATCTAGGGACACATCTAAAACGTGAAGATGTGTACACCTGAGAGAATGATTTTTTCACGATCACATATTTTTTATTTGGCCGCCTTTTGTTCGGCCACCTTGAATTAGTACCAGAATTTTACTAGTTGATCCCTATAATACCATATTTAGTTATGACACACAATTTCAAATCAAATCATTAAGCAGTTTTTCAGGCTGACTTTTTAAATAATTTAGTAAGTCGCAATTTTATTCCGCCATCTTAGATTCGTATCAAAATATTACCACTTGATTTCAACATTATACTAGATGTTTATTTGAAATAAATTGGATGAGTAGTTTTTTAATATTAATTTTTTTAACAATTCACTAGGCTGCCGTTTTATTTCGCCATATTGGATTTTTACCAAAATGTTACCAGGTGATCCCCATAATTATGACCCTTAATTTTTGACTAAAATTTGAAGTAAATCGAATAAGTAGTTTTTTAGCTACGCCGCGAAGAGACAGACAGACCGACGATATTGAGAAAACCTTTTTTTTCGTCATCTAGGGCCCTAAAACGTGAGGATCCGAAAAAATCTCGTAGAGTGATTTTTTCACGATTACAATACTTCCCTCGTTTTACACCAATTGCGTAAATTGTATGCATTCAATATTTATGGATAGTACCTATTTAGTAGTTAAATGTAAGTTTATTTTCACATTTTTTCTAAGTTTCCATTATTTTTTTAATGCAAACATTGCATATTTCTTTACCTTTTGTTTTGAATGTGTTTTCCAAATTACGTTTTGTTTGACAATTTTGTAATAAAGTCATTATATTTCAACTTTGCTTTTACTTATCTATGCTCTAGTCATTGTAAAAAAAATTAAAACCTTTTATGAACAATATTTGTCTTTAATTTTTTGATTAAAAAAGCTATTTTACACGAAAAATCGCTCACATGGTTTACAGGGTATGCCAATTTCTAGGGTGACAATTGGGAGAAGCTATACGAGATATGGAAAAGTTTAAATGGTGGCAAAGTTTCGCAATTTGTGCTCAACCAAATGCCGTTTTGAAATTGAGGTTATTTATAGTATTTCCGAAGATATCCAGGAAAAAAGAAATTTTTGAAAATAATTTTAATTTTTCACCGAATTTTTTTAAAAAGATATTTTCAAATAAGTGTCACATCATCCAGCCACCGCGTTCCCTCTACCAAAATATGTTATTATGTTTACGATTCGACGATTCATCTCCGAACGATCATCATAAACTGTGCATTTTAAATAGTCAAAAATGTTGAGTTCGTCTTAATAAACAGTAATTTTAATTCTAAATCCAACAGCATATCACACTTAACATTTTGTCGATATTTCGGACTAAAAAAATATCAACAGTGCTAGTTAATAATGATTGCCGAGGAACGGAAAGCCCGCGTCGGGTCAAAAATTCAATTATCTGCGTTATCTTCAAGCCAAAAATGTGGCAATTGAAATGTAAAATTTATTTATATTTACCTCTTTTATTAGAATCAGAAAAGAAGTATCTAATTCAAAAATATTTCACTTTTTTGTCCTACTCCGAAAGTTATCTAAAAATTCATTCTCATTGCCATTTCTTTTCGTCGACAATATGACGTGATTAGATTTTTGAGCCGATGTTTCGTTCCTCATCATGAAGAAGCACTGATGAAGGGTTTTATTTGTTTTATTAGTTCAGAATAATGTAAAAAATAAATTTTGTCTTAAAAAAAGGTAAGTAACAATACTTTGTGAATTAAAACCTTAAAAATTGAACCTTAGTATTATAATAATTAGTGACATGAATAATACTAACAGTGGTGCCTTTGACTACAAAGGCACCAACACAGATAACGAAAATATAATTCAAACAGTTTCTACTAAGTCACAAAGTAACATGAATAGCCAAACCAATGCCGGCTCCTATTCATATGCTGCTAAATCAGTTCCCAAACCAGTCTTTCCCAAAAAAGATCAAGCCATAGTTTTTCACGCAGAAGAAAGTCTTAGGCTAATCGATTATGCCAAAGCTATTGGTGATATTGTAGGTCCCAAAAACATATCCTTTGCATCCAGAATCTCAAATAATAGAGTATGCATTTATCTCGCAACTAAAGAACTAGTAGATCAGCTTATTACATCTCATCAAGTTATCTCTGTAGGAAATTTGGATCTAAACGTTCGCAGACTAGTATCTCCAACAAAAAGAATTGTTATTTCAAACGTTAGCCCATCAATACCCCATGATATAGTGCAAACCGGGATTAAAAGCCTTGGTTTCAACCTGGCATCTCCTGTATCGTTCCTTAAAGCAGGGATACCCGGCGATGAATACAGCCATATCCTCAGCTTTCGCAGACAAGTTTATGTGTTCTCACCTACAGAAAACTTCCAACTGCAAACATCATTAGTACTTCCGTACGGCGGAAATGAAGACAGAATCTTCCTCTCCACTGACAAAATGGAATGCTTTATCTGCAAACAAACTGGTCACATTGCAAACAATTGTCAAAATCTACCTGCCAACGCAATATCTTCAGAGAATACCCCAACACAAACACCCCTTGAAGAAAACTTAAATATCACAGAAAAACAACCAGGAGCCTCGATAAACGCAAACAAACCATCTCAAAAACGATTACTCTCAGATATATTAACACCTAGTGAACAATCTGAAACCATTCCTGAAAGTCCCCTCACCACTTCCGTTATGACACCACCAAACAAAATCCCTCATAATCGAACCATTGCCAAACAAACTAAGAAAAAACCAAGAACTGATTCACAATCAGGAACTCCACTCACAGAAAACACCAAACAAATAATAAAAGAAAGATATCAAGAAACACCTGATAAATTTATAGTCCCAGTTGACAACTTTTTAGCCTTTTTGGAAAACACATATGACAATCCAAACCCCTATCAAGAGGCTTTGAATTTCACAACCGATGTTAAATCTCTTTTATCCAACATGAAAGAAATATACCCGTTTTTAAATGAAAGATCTATAAAGAACAGATTCACTCGACTAATTAAGAAAATTAAAGATCAGCTTATATCTGAAGAAACAGAAACAGGTAGCATTTCAAGTTTAATGTCCCAGTCTTCTATCGATGTATCTGAAAATGACTTCAACTAGAAAATAATTCTACCTACTTTTTTCTCTTCACCATCACTTTCACTTTGTTACAATGGAACTGCGATGGATTTTATCCACGCATTCATCGGTTTCAACAGTTGATTTCTGAACAAAATCCAGACATTATCTGTCTTCAAGAAACAAACTTCCAAGACCACCATAAACCATCCCTGAAGAACTTTGAAGGTTACCATCAACTTAGAACTGATTGCGCCCGAGCTAGTGGAGGAACATCCATCTTTATATCAAGTAACCTTTTTTCTAAAGTACATCCCATTACTTCAGATTTGGAAATCATAGCAGTGAATGTCTGGTGCCCACATAAAATTACAATATGTAACATATACATCCCACCAAACCACAACCTAACGGAGGCTCAAATACACAATCTTGTAAATCAGATACCGAGCCCATTTATACTTGTAGGGGATTTTAACGCACATAACTCAATTTGGGGGTCTGAACAAACTTATGGGAGAGGGAAAATTATTGAAAAAATACTTAACAATACAAATATATGCCTTTTGAACACAGGAGAAAGCACACACTGCAACATTTCTACGGGAACCTTTTCATCCATCGACATTAGCTTTAGTGACCCTACAACAACATTGACCCTCGACTGGCATGTTCTAAACGATCTATATGACAGCGATCACTTTCCTATAATTATCACCGACAACATGCTAAAACAAGACTACACTGTGAGCAAATGGAGATACTCCCGCGCTGACTGGAACATTTTTAGCAACTATGTACAAAGACAAACAAATCACTTGGAACTCTCTGATAATATCGATGAAGCTACAAACCAGCTAATTAAATGCATATTATCTTCTGCAGAAAAGTATATTGGCAAGCATGAAATGAATTTTACAAAGAAGGTAGTCCCATGGTGGAACGATGAGTGCAAATCCGCCGTTCAAAACTGTAAGAAGGCATTAAATAAGTACAGAAGAACGAGATCTCAAAATGACCTGATTAACTTCAAAAAACTTAAAGCAAAATCTAAACGAGTCTTAAAAGAAAGTAAAAAACAGTCCTGAAACAAATATGTAAGCACAATACCCAAGTCTGGACAAAAATTAAGCAAATGCAAGGACGTAAAACTAACTATAAAATACCTGCAATCATACATAACGGCAATATCATTACCGATAACCAAAATATAGCTAACATACTTGCTAAACATTTCCAAGAAAAATCAAAGAACAACAACATACCACAAACAGCACCCATTACCCCATTGAAACAACTGCCGCACTCTGACTCATTAAACATTCCATTCTCATATCAGGAACTTATTTATGCACTTTCTACATGTAAAAACTCAGCTGCAGGACCAGATGATATTCCGTTTATCTTTCTCAAGAAGCTATCTTCTTGCAGTTTAAGTAAGCTACTCGAACTGTACAACAAAATATGGATACATCAAGAATTCCCGAACATATGGCGACAATCAATCATTTTACCCTTCAAAAAAAATAACACAACTTCACCAGAGGCAAAATCTTTTCGTCCTATCTCTCTCACATGTACAATGTGCAAGCTATTAGAAAAAATGGTTAACAAACGCTTAATTTGGTACCTCGAAATAAATAACTTAGCAGACATCTATCAATCGGGATTTACCCCAAATCGGAGCACTATCGACAATCTAGTACTCCTACAAAACGAAATCACTAAAGCCTTCGCTACAAAACAGGATGTAGTTGCAGTAATTTTTGACATTGAAAGCGCTTTTGATACCACTTGGAGACCAGGCATTTACAGTAAATTAAAGGAAATCAATCTAAATGGAAACATACTATCGTTCATACAGAATTTCCTTTCAACCAGAACAGGAAAAGTGTTTGCAAATGGAGAAACATCTCATTCATTCACCTTAGCAGACGGAGTCCCGCAAGGAGCGGTGTTAAGTACGACCTTATTCAACCTAGCTATAAGTGACATATGCTCCTCAGTGCGTTCACCAGTAAAATACGCTCTCTATGCAGATGACCTAATTCTGTATTGCACAGGAAAAGTTACCTTGACAACATGCAAACTACTCCAAGATGCAATAAACAATCTTTCAGCTTGGTCGAGGACTTCTGGCTTCAATTTCTCAACTTCAAAAACCAAAGTTATTAAATTCAGCCGACAAAGAATGAACTACCACCCACATTTAACACTGAATAATGTTCCACTACAAGTGGTGGAAAATCACAAATTTCTGGGATTAATATTTGACAGCAAACTCACTTGGCGAAAACATATACAAGAACTTAAAGCCGACTGTATGATACGAATGAATATACTAAAAACACTGTCACATCGACAATGGGGAGCGCAAGAATCAGTACTGCTTAGAATCTACAGAGCCCTGGTTCGCTCTAAACTAGACTATGGCAGTTTAGTATACGCTTCGGCCAGCAAATCCACCCTTAAAATATTAGATACTGTTCACAACACCGCTCTCCGTATCTGTTTAGGAGCATTCCGATCTAGCCCAGTAGAATCTCTATATTGGGAGTCCCATGAAATTCCCCTCTCTCTTCGACGTGAACAACTTCTACTTTCTTACGCCACTAAAGTTTTTTCCAACCCTAGAAATCCAGTGTATCCTACCTTCACTTCACCACAAGATGTTCATGTTTTTTCGCCCAGATACCCACCTTCAATTTCAAGAACTCTCAAAAACGTCCTGATGGGTGACAAAAGTATCCACCAGATATCTACCATTCCAGTCTCAACAACACCTCCATGGACTAAAAAGATGCCACGTATGGACACCTCTTTGACAAAAACCAAAAAATCTGAAACTCATGGAGTCATTCTAAAGCAATCTTTCCTAGAACTCATGAGTAAAAACAAATCAGACCACACCTTGTACACAGATGCGTCCAAAGATGATAACGTTGTAAGCTGCTCAGTCACAACAGATTCCATCATGGCAAGTTACAAACTCCCAGAGACTTGCTGCATTCACACTGGAGAAATATATGGCATCCTTAAAGGAGAAAATAAAACTATTACTATATGTACCGATTCATTAGCGTCGATTCACTCCATAGGCAACATATACACTAAACACCCTCTAGTACAAAACATACATGATACCTACCAAGACCTTTCATCCAAAAACATAAAAATGTCCATTATTTGGACGCCTTCACATGTTGGAATTCCTGGAAATGACAGGCAAGATTATGCTGCTAAAGAAGCATTAACATCGAATTTGCCAACAGAACAAATACAACTTCAGAAAGATGTCAACAATACTTTTAAACAGACAATATGGAATAAATGGCACAATATCTGGAGACAGTCAAACACCAAACTCTCACAGATGGATCCAAACCAAACTAAGGACATGTCACCTATGAATAGAAGAGCTGACGGTAATCCGAAGATTAAGAATAGGACACACAAAACTCACCAATAGTTATTTGATGGAAGCCCAGAACCCACCTTTTTGCGAACACTGCAATGGTGCCCTAACAGTACAACACCTCCTCATTGCGTGTCCCTATTACGCAGAAAGCCGACGTATGAATAGAATCAGTGGTGATCTCAAAGACAATCTTATTTCGCCTAAAAGTTTCTTTAAAATTATAAAATTCCTAAAGGACATTAATTTATTTAATTATCTTTAAGCTCAACTTTTAAAATTGTTATAAATTGTTCTAATTAGTTTTTAATGATTTTGTTGTACTGTAAATGACTGTATAGTAATTGTGCCAATGACCATTAGCAGTCGAGGCACATTAAATTAAATAAAAAAAATTAGATTTAAACGTAGATTTAAAATAATCTTCTTTATTTTTTAATGCTAAAATAACACAAAGTTTTTTTCCTATTGTCAAGACCCATAATTGCTATGGCCCTGTTAACGGCTAGTTAACTAGGTCTTGACAATCGGAAAAAAACTTTGTGTTATTTTATGATTAAAAAATAAAGGAGATTATTTTAAATCTACGTTTAAATCTAAATTTTAATTTACAAAGTATTGTTACTTACCTTTTTTTAAGACAAAATTTATTTTTAATTCTGAACTAATAAAGGTACAGAGTGTCGTTTTTCCAATGTTTCTGACAAATAAAACCCTTCATCAGTGCTTCTTCATGATGAGGAACGAAACATCGGGTCAAAAATCTAATCATGTCATATTGCCGACGAAAAGAAATGGTAATGAGAATGAATTTTTAAATAACTTCCGGCGTAGAACAAAAAAGTGAAATATTTTTGAATTAGGTACTTCTTTTCTGATTCTAATAAAAGAGGTAGATATAAATAAATTTTTACATTTCCATTACCTCATTTTTGGCTTGAAGATAACGCAGATAATTGAATTTTTAACCCGATGCGGGCTTTCCGTTCCTCGGCAATCATTACTAACTAGCACTGATGATATTTTTTTAGTCCGAAATATCGAAAAAATGTTAAGTGTGATACGCTGTTGGATTTAGAATTAAAATTACTGTCTATTAAGAACTCAACATTTTTGACTATTTAAAATGCACAGTTCATAAACTAATGATCCGTTCGGAGATGAATCGTCGAATCGTAAACTTAATAACATATTTTGGTAGAGGGAATACGGTGGCTGGGTGATGTGATACTTATTTGAAACTATCTTTTTAAAAAAATTCGGTAAATAATTAAAACTATTTTCAAAAACTCCCTTTTTTCCGGATATCTTCGGAAGTACTACACTAAAACGGCATTTGATTGAGCACAAGTTGGAAATTGGCATACCCTGTAAACCATGTGAGCGATTTTTCGTGTAAAATAGCTTTTTTTAATCAAAAAATTAAAGACAAATATTGTTCATAAAAGATTTTAATTTTTTTTACAATGACTAGAGCATAGATAAGTAAAAGCAAAGTTGAAATATAATGACTTTATTTCAAAATTTTCAAACAAAACGTAATTTAGAAAACACATTCAAAACAAAAGGTAAATAAATATGCAATGTTTGCATTAAAAAGATAATGGAAATTTAGAAAAAATGTGAAAATAAACTTACATTTAACTACTAAATAGGTACTATCCATAAATATTGAATGCAATCAATTTACGCAACTGGTGTAAAACGAGGGAAGTATTGTAATCGTGAAAAAATCACTCTCCGAGATTTTTTCGGATCTTCACGTTTTAGGGTCCTAGATGATCTCAATTTCGTCGGTCTGTCTGTCTCTTCGCGGCGTAGCTAAAAAACTACTATTGACTTCAAATTTTGGTCAAAAATTAAAGGTCTATGGGGTTGACATTTTGGTAAAAATCCAATATGGCGAAACAAAAAGGCAGCCTAGTGAATTGTTAAAAAAATTGATATTAAAAAACTACTCATCCAATTTATTTCAAACTTTTCGAAAACATCAAGTATTATGTTGAAATCAAGTGGTAACATTTTGGTACGAATCTAAGATGCAACACAATTGAGGCTTAATAAAATATTTAGCCTGAAAAACTGCTTAATGGTTTGATGTCAAATTGTGTGTTATAACTAAATGTGGTATTATAGGGATCAACTAGTAAAATTCTGGTACTAATTCAAGGTGGCCGAACAAAATGGCGGCCAAATAAAAAGTATGTGATCGTGAAAAAATCACTCTCTCAGGTTTTACACGTTTTAGCGTCACTAGATGCCAAAAAAATGTTTTATCGATTTTGTTGGTCGGTCTGTCGGTACGTCTGTCTGTCAATTCGCGGCATAGCTTAAAGACTACTTACCCGATTGATTAAAAAAATTTTATCAAAAATTAAGGATCATATGGGTACGACATGGTAATACTTTGATAAAAATCCAAAATGGCGAAACAAGATATCGGCCTAATGAAATTTAAAAAAAATTATTATGAAAAAACTGCTTATCCAATGTATTTCAAATTTTTGTCATAAACATCAAGTACTATGTTGGAATCAACTGACAGAATTTTGGTACGAATCTAAGATTGCGGAACAAAATGGCGGTATAATAAAATATTTAAAAATTCAACCAGAAAAACTACTTACTGGATTGATTTCAAATGGTGTGCCATAACCTCTCAGGATTTACATATCTTTACGTTTTAGCGTCTCTAGATGCCACAAAATCATGATTTATCAATTCCGTCTGTCGGTCTCTCTGTTCACGACATAGCTTAAATACTACTTACCCGATTGAATTAAAATTTTGACCAAAAATTAAGGGTCATATGGGGATAGCCTGTCAATATTTTGGTTAAAATCCATTATAGCGGAACAATGTTAAAAAATGTTTGTTAGAGTGGTGTATTATTTGTGGTTAAGATCCAATAAAAAAAAACAAGTTTTTTTTTTTAATTTTCAACGTTTCGCAACTTAATTGTTGCATCCTCAGGGCACATATAGATCTTATATCCTGCATGAAACCCATATTGTCGGAAATTTTACTCCGTTTTTCTGCATATATTTCCCAGATATTAAGTTTCTAAATGGTTTTCGTTAACAATCCTCTTGTTTTTATTTTAGAGTGGTGTATTATTTGGAGTTAGGATTTAGTAAAAAAAAAACAAAACTTTATGTTTAAATTGTCTCCGTTTTGCAACTTTATTGTTGCATCCTCAGGACACATAAATGTTATATCCTGCATGATACAAGGGGATTGTTAATGAAAACCATTCTGAAACTTAATATCTGGAATATCTGCTGACCAACGGAGTAGGTAAAGACTGATAATATGGATGTCAATTTAAGATGGGGAAACAAAAAAACGGCTAAATAAAATTTTTAAAAAATCAACGTAGAGAACTCTTGTTCAATACATTTTAAATTTTGCAGAAAAATTAAATGTGAAAATGGGATACTTATTGAATTTATTTTAAATTATGCCCAAAAGTCAAGTGTGTCATAGCTATAAAGGAAATGCTAAACATATTGGTAGGAATCCAATATGATGGAACAACATGGCGGCCAATAAAAATGAAGAGACAGTATATGTAACACATATACACTATGACTATGTCCTGAACTAATTTGGATCACACTTCACTCTTCCTAATAAAAGTAATAATTCATAACGAGGGAAGTTCCGGGTCAAGGAATTTACCGATTTTTTTACATACTACAACATGAAAGTTATATTTATAACGCGCGCTATACATGCAGATTTTTAAATATTAGTATATATTTTCGTTAACGCCATTTTGCTTCTATTACTTTTTCATTTTCTCCGTAAATATAGGAAAAAAACCTTGTGCTACTTTATTATTACAAAATAAAGCAAATTGTTTTAGGTTTACGTTTAAATCGAAATTTAATTTTTAAATTATTTTTTAGATTATTCGGAAGTAATTAAAAATTAAGGAAAAATAATGTTCATAAAAGATATTAATTTTTTTTGCAATGACTAGAACATAGATCAGTAAATGCAAAGTCGAAATATAATGACTTTATTTCAAAATTTTCAAACAAAACATGTAATTTACAAATAATACATAATGACAACAAAAGGTAAATACATTTCCAATGTTTGCATTAAAAATAAAATGAAAATTTAGAACAAACGTGAAAATAAACTTACATTTAACTACTAAATAGGTACTATCCATAAATTTTGAATACATACAATTTACGCAACTGGTGTTTTTTTACGTACTACAATATGAAAGTTATATTTAGTTATTTAATTATAAATTTTAGCGTGCGCTATACCTGTATATTATATTTTTAAATATTAAATTTAAAAATTAAATATTAGCATAGTATATTCTTGTTAATGCCATTTTGCTGCTATTACTTAAACAATTATGCGAATTGTCCAAATTTCCGCTTGAGACATTTTTTCCTTAAATATAAGTCTTGACAATAGGACTGAATAGGAAAAAACCTTGTGCTATTTTATGATTACAAAATAAAGCAGATTGTTTTAGGTTTACGTTTAAATCTAAATTTTAATTTACAAATTATTGTTACTTACCTGTTTTAAGACAAAATTTATTTTTTACATTGTTCTGAACTAATAATAATAATAAAGATACAGGGTGTCATAAATTTGAGCGTTTTTCCAATGTTTCTGACAAATAAAACCCTTCATCAGTACTAATTTATGACAAAAAAAATGGTAATGAACATGGATTTTTAAATAACTTCCGGAGTAGAACAAAAAAGTGAAATATTTTTGAACTAGGTACTTCTTTTCTAATTCTAATAAGAGAGGTAGAGACAAATAAATTTTGAATTTCCATTACCACATTTTTGCCCGCTTTAAGATGACGTAGGTAATTACATTTTTGACCCGACGCCGACGTGGGCTTTCCGTTCCTCCGCAGTCATTATTAACTAGTACTGATGATGGGTTTTTTAGTCCGAAATATCAGAAAAATGTTAAGTGTGCTATGCTGTGGAATTCTGAATTAAAATTAGTGTTTATTCAAATGAACCCAACATTTTTGACTATTTAAAAAGCAAAGTTTATGATGATCGTTCGGAGATGAATCGTCGAATCGTAAACTTAAAAACGTATTTTGATAGAAGGAAAAAGGTGGCTGTGATGATGTGACATTTATTTGAAAATATCTTTTTAAAAAAACTCGGTATAAAATTAAAACGATTTTCAAAAATATCTTTTTTCCCGGATATCTTCGGAAGTACTATAAATATCCTCAATTTCAAAACGGCATTTGATTGAGCACAAAATTGCGCAACTTTACCACAACTTAAACTCTTCCATATATTGTATAGCTACTCCCAATTGTCACCCTAAATATTGGGAGACGCTGTACACCAGGTGAGGGATTTTCCCTGTAAAGTAGCTTTTTTTAAATTAAATATTAAAGAAAAATGTTGTTCATAAAAGGTTTTATTTTTTTTGCAATGACTAGAGTATAGCCAATTAAAGCAAAGTTGAAATATAATGACTTTATTTCAAAATTTTCAAAAAAAACAAGTAATTTTCAAATAATACATAATCAAAAAAAAAAGGTAAATACATATGCAAGGTTTGCATCAAAAAGATTATGAACATTTAGAAAAAACGTGAAAATAAACTTACATTTAACTACTAAATAGGTACTATTCATAAATATTGAATACATTCAATTTACACCACTCTTATTTTTTTACATACTACAACATGAAAGTTATATTTAGTTATTTAATTATAAATTTGAGCCCGCGCTATACCTGTAGATTTTTAAATATTAGCATAGTATATTTTTGTTAATGCCATTTTGCTGCTATTACTTAAATAATTATGCGAAACGTCCAAATTTCTGCTTGAGATATTTTTTCCTTAAATTATTTTCGTGAGATAGACACATGCTAACGAGTACCCGCGATTTCGTTCACGTATGACGCTAACGAAAGGGATATAAATTGGTACTTAGATCACCTTATTTTTTTATAAATTTTAGAAACCACGTTGTTGCTTTTTCGTTCAATTTTTGTCAACAGAGGCTTGAGAGATTTTTGTTTCTAACTTATTTCCGATTTTTTGAAACAGCCTGTATACATTTAATACAAAATAAAATGACATATACCTGATCAAACGCTGTTTCGAAAAATTAACCGTTTTTTAAATAAAAAATATTGTTTTGAAAAATACTCTTCTTATCGGACCTCCACACCCTACAATCAACCTGTATGCTAAAATTCAGCTTTTTACGTCAAGCGGTTTGATCAGAATCGTGATTAATCAGTGGCCCGATTTTTTGAAACACCCTGTATAAATTTTTAAGAAATCTTAAAATATGTTAAATAATCAAATAAAATACACGAGCTTAAGCATTTTTCCGAAAAACAAAACCGTTTTTTTAAATAAAAAATTCCTTCTTAGTTTGAGAAGAATTGTGATCAATCAGTAACCTGATATTTTGAAACACCCTGTATACAATAAAAAATAGTGTTGAAAGGTTTCGGTTACCAGTCGATCATTTAAAAGAAAATCATATAAATCGGTGCAGTACAACTCTCTCACGAACTTGCTGAAAACTTTAGCTCAGTGTTTTAAATATATAGATTTTACAACAAATATTAAAAAGCACTAACACGTTTTTTTAAATAACAAACCAAACATAAATTGTTTCAGTGAATTGAAATAGTAAGTATTAAATTTACCATCACGGTCAGGAAAAGACACTGAAAAAATTATGTATTCGACAAAATTCTTATTTTTCTATGTGGTTTATTTTCCAAATCTTTATTTTTGTGACTATGCATTCATTGTCAGAAAATTTAGGACTTTTTACAGTTAAAAAGTACTTAGACTCATTATAATGCAAAGACAATTTTGAGGGAATTTTCAGAAAATATAAAATTACACATTTGACATATTTAACTTATTTCTGTCATTATTATTTGATAGAAAGACAATTGGTTTTAAATTGTTTATTTCTTGTCAAATGATGTCAAAAGCAGTTAAAATCTATTCAATTTTATATTTTATATTTTCTGAAAATTCCCTGAAATATGTCTTTGCATTTTAATTAGTGTAAGTACTTTTTAATTGTAAAAAAAGTCTTAAATTTTCTGATAATTATGTTATTAGAGAGCCCTGAAGAAGAAATGAATTATTTCAAAAATTAGAAAAAAAATGTACTATAAACTTTTTGGCGGAATCTCCGTTATTTCTTTATACTATTGGTGTATACGGCCGTTACCTACAAGAGAAGAAAGTTCCAATACTCAGAGACTTAAAAAACATCAAATGTCTGCTATGTAAAATTGGTAAGATTATTAGGACCCTGCATAGTTTATTCTTTAATTGGATTTAATTTTAGCAAGGACATTCGAAAAATAAGATACAAAATAAAAAACACTTACCTGTCAAAAATATAGGAACGGCAATTTTCTTCAGTAATTGTCTTTCGGCACTTGAATATATATCGTGTTTAGAAAAATGATTTTCACATAAGCGTTTATTTATCAATGAATTTTCGTCCATTAAAAATATTTCAACATTGCCACAGTTTTGTATCCATTGACAAAGAATATCGGGTCCCGTCACGGGGTTTTTAAAAAAGCTCATCCAATTATTTTTCTTTTTTCTTTTATTGTTGCATCCGACATACGCACATTCTATTTTTCTGGCATACATAATTGCTTTAATTAACAGTTTTACAAGAATGAAACGTACTCCAGTTTCGTACAGTTAAAAATTTACGAGTTTTGACTATGATGTAAACAATACAGGTAAGCGATTCGTACATCTCCGCCGACTATCCGATCTACCCGCTGTTTAGCTGTGAACGACCGGCAGCGCGCGGCGCCAAGGAAATCTCGGTCACCTTTCCTGGCGGTGACGATGTCGGCTGCTACATCTCGGACACCTTTTGTGCAACCAATTCGCCCATAAGGTTGCGCATCTTCCTTTTTCCTTCAATCAACGGTAATAGGAAGCGCGGTCACGAATTCGCCCATTAGGTTGCGCTTCTTCTTTTTTCCTTCATTCAACGATATTACGCTATTTAGTTTCATATATTATTATTATTATTAAATTCAGTATACTTTTTAACATATAAGAAATTATAGAACAAATAAACAATTTTTTACCGAGTTGTCTGTTTAAGACGGGCTTTATTGGTAAAATTAACGGGAATTGGATTTTTTTTCTTAAATGTTAAATAAAGTTAACGTGTACTTTGTTACAGTTAATTGTCCCTACAAATTATTTATTTCTTTATTTCCTCTACGTTTTGTCTTATCAAATCAAACATTTTCTATATTTTGAAGCAGGGTAAATATCTATTTCTAACTTTGCTATTTATATTTTTTTCTACGACAATTTCAGAATGTGATTCTTTATACTTGCAGGGTGTCTTATTTTCGATACTTTTGCGGGATACTTAACTATGTTAATAATAAATATAGAGAAATGCGATTTTCGCAATACTATGCTACTTTTTTGTGAAACGAAAAATTGCACAAACAAAATTTTCACAGTTCTCTTAATTTTGATATACACGGGATTTTGTAAAAATATATTTTCCCACGTATATTTCAATTAATTTTTTTAAATACGGACATACATTTTCAACTTAGTTTTTTAAATACGGACATATTTTTGAGGCTTATGACCTCCCAAATATAATGTAGTATCACACTTGTCCAAAAAATGTTGGTTTTTGCACACACATATTCATAGAGATGGGTATAACCAGTGGCGTAACTACAATGGTGCGAGTAGTGCGGTTGCGCCTGAGCCTTTGTGGGCCCGGCGCGGCGGCCCGGTTAGAGTCTACAGAAAAAACTATCGTAATAGAACTATCGATAGAGCTAAAAACTATCGATTTATAAAAGCGCATATTTAAGCAAGGAAATTACATTTACAAAACTAAGCGACTTTTATCAATAGGCGATAAAAACCGATTTACGTTGGTAAAGGTCAACCGAACAAAATTTCTACGGGGAATAGGAAGCGAAGACGCAAAATAATTACTGAACTGAGTTTATTTTAAACTATTTGCTATTTGCCTTGAGCAGGGCCGCATTACCAAATAGGCCCGGGCCTAGGGCCTGTCAAAAAGAGGGCCCGCCGGCGCCTTGCTGCAACGAAAATCGTTTATATAATTTTCCTTGTTTCATTTTATCAGTAAGTAGGTACATAATTTTTATATCTTATTATATTAAAGGAGGGGACAAGTGTCTGCTATATGAAAGAGAGGACTTTTTTAGTCCTCACTTTTTTCCACGAGCTTGGGGCCCTTAAATACGCTTGGGCGAAAATAATTAATCCAGCACTGGTTGCAATGCTTTTAGGGGATAGGACGGATAGGGGCCCGTAATCTCAAGCGGGCCTAGGGCCCCAAATGTTGTAGATGCGTGGTAATGGCTTTGGGTGCTAATTTTTAGTGTTCTGTATTTGGTGCTAGACTAAAACAGGCGTATAATTACAGTCATACTGATTTTATATATTCTTTTGTAAGTATTAATAATGATAATACCAATCGGGTGCAACTAAAACATAAAAAGCTGCGGAAAACGAAGCAAAATTCAAAAAGCATGTAAAAATAGACAATTTTTTTCAAGTTATAGACAAAAGTAACACCAGTCAGTCGTCTAATCGTAAGTCGGTGTAATTAGAATTATTTTTATACTTACATGGAATCTATTATGGTTGATATATAACCTTTTTTCATTTTTCTGTGATACGTATCTGATTTGCTGGAGCTATTCTGAATGTTAAGACAAGATTTCAATATTTTTTGCGATTTATGAAATGTCCTAATTTTTTTTAAATTTATATGTACTTATTATAGAGAGGGTAGGAGGCCCGGTTTTACGATTTAGCACCAGGGTCCCACGTTGTCTTGCTACGCCACTGCGTATACCCATCCCTCTAACACATTGCTCGCAATTTTCTTTATTATACCTTTTTTCGGTGTAATATATCATTGTATTTAAGAGTTTATGAGCTTCAAAAAAATGAAAATGAAGTTAATGATGGTGCCCTGGAGACAAAACTTCGTATTCATATTCTGTATTTTTCATTATGTGGCGAATAAAAAAACGAGAAATTTTTGTATTAGACGTTTTTATGAAATTACACATTTTTGAGTTATGTGAGCAAATAGATTTGGACCATTTTTACAAAATCCCCTGTGTATCAAAAACTAAGAGAGCTGAAAAATAATTTTGTACCACTATTCGTTTTACTAAAAGTAGCACGATATCACACAAACCGCATTCCTCTATATTTATTACTAATGAAGTTACCCCGCAAAATTATAAATTGGACACTCTGTACACAATTTTTAAACTGAGCGTTTACGGCATTTTTCAACTTTTTTTCATTATACCTCGATACCGCCGGAGCCGTATTGATGGCTTAATGAATTTTTTACGCATCGACGAAATGAAACAACTAAAAAAAAAACGTAATTAGCAAGTTCGCGCTTTTAAACTTCTGTCAGAGATTTATGTCTTAAGTTTATAATAAATAGAATAATCTACTTATGTTGTGGTACAATATTAAAAAGTAAATCCAGCATGCTTTTTTAAGTTAAATTGCGGTCGTAGAAAAAAATTGTATGCAACTTGTGAGAAAAATCAGTTTTTTGATATTCGTTCGGATTATTATATCAGAAAATTGTTCTTTACACACTTACATAAATAACTATTATTTTACATTGTTTTATTTGAGATATCTCTCTGTTCAGAATGCTTGACGCTGACGGACAAAGAAAACTGTCTGGTTACAATTACAAAAGACGAAGGCGTGAAATGGAGGCCCAAAGGCACAAACAAGCTGGTGCTTTAAAAAATATTTACGAGGTATATCTGCTACTGCTAATACCAAAAAAATAACGACTCCGCTGATCCACCAACTACTGTGGTTATACAAACAAGAATACAGAATCGCAGAGAGTGATGATGATCAACAAATGGACGACTATAAATACAAATCCCGCATTGTGGCCAACAATTTTAGGATATGATGAAAGAAGTTTTTTGATAAAGTAAGGTCCAACTAAACCATTGTACAATTATAAATATTCTTCTGATGGCACTAGCCGAAAATTTAGTCCAAATTGCTATAGAAGAATATTATACAATGGAAAGTAAGAGACTGGATAGTGTACTCGATTTTAAAAAACAGTTTTGTTGCAAAATTTTCAGCTGTGTTATCAGTTTCCTTTCAAAAGACGGTTTTAAAAATTACAAGCGCATTAATAACACTTTAAAATATCATATAACTTCCAAAAATCATATTCAAATGCAACTGCTCAAATAATTATTAATGCTGAAACAAACCATTGATGCAATCAATAAATGCTTGGTAAAAGTTGTATTGCTTTTCAAGGTGCAAATGATAAGTTGTTTGAGCATGAGCAACGGCAACTTTTTAAAAAATATTTAAAGTGTTATCTGAATTTGATCTAATAATGGAAGAACACGTGCATAGAGTGCTTAAAAAAGAGGAGACTGAAGCTCAATATATCGGGAAAAATATACAAAACGAAGCAATATACCTCCTCTATCAAAGTGTAAAAGTCCATATTATTAATGAAATAAAAAAAAATAAATATTATTTTATAATTTAGATTACACTTCTGACATTAGTAAGGTAGAGCAAATCACCAGGCAAACAAATGTTTGAAATTATGATTAAAGAACTTATTGGTTTAAATTTGCAAGATACTAGAGGGCAGTGATATAACAAGGGATCTAATATGAGAGACGATAAAGCAGGAGTACAATGTAGAATTAAAAATTTAAATTTACGATATTTCTACGTTCCGTGCAGTAGCCATTCTTTCAATCTAGTGGTTAATAATATGGCAAAAGCATCCTTGGAAGTAGAGGTGCTAAAAAAGTAAATATTCGATACTTGAGTACTCGTTACTTACCGATATTCGTAGTAACGAATACCGATTCCAAAATTCCATTGATTACTTTCGGTAATCTGACTACTCTAAATGCGGCTATTGTACTAATACCGATAACGATACGACATGCGTCCGACGAGCCAGTCGCACTGCTGCTTGGCAATACTCGCATTGATATAGAAAATATTACTCGACACGAGAAGCAACACGGACGTATTTTTTGTTGATTGGCCGCTGCGTTTAATTTTTGACGCTTCTTGTCAAATTCAATATTACCTTTATCTTTGCTCTTCCGTCGTCGAAACTGTACTGGGGCTGCTTTTAAATATTGGATAGTGGTAATACAAAGACGACACTGAATGATTATATGATATCTGGCTGGCTGGAGGTGAGATATATTCCTACAACGGAATGATTTTACATTGTTTCCATAGTTTGAACT
Source organism: Kuschelorhynchus macadamiae (assembly GCA_030620095.1). NCBI lineage: Eukaryota > Metazoa > Arthropoda > Insecta > Coleoptera > Curculionidae > Kuschelorhynchus > Kuschelorhynchus macadamiae. The sequence goes on from JAUTXW010003355.1 coordinate 435,068, forward strand.
TGTTTGTAATTTCTTACTTTGATTTGGTTATTCAAAGTGTTTGTTTCGAAATTGTGGTTCACTAGTTTTGACACTAGACCAGAAATATTTTGTAAAAGTAAGTAAAAGTGAAATATTGTAATCGTGAAAACTATCACTCTCCGAGATTTTTTCAGTTCTTTACGTTTCAGGGTCTCTGATGCCGGAAAACATGTTTTCTCAATTCCGTCGGTCTGTCAATATGCGGCATAGCTCAAAAACTATTTAAACGATTGACTTAAAATCAAAAGTCATATGAGGATGACATGGTAACATTTTGGTAAAAATCCAATATGGCGAAACAAAATGGCCGCCTAATCAAATGTTAAGAACATTGTTACTAAACACCTACTTATCCAATTTACCTCAAATTTTGCACAAAAATCAAGTATTACGTATTAATTAACTAGTAAAATTTTGATACGAATCCAAGATGAAGAAACGAAATGGCGGCTTAATAAATTATTTAAAAATTTAGTCTGAAAAAACTACTTAATAGATTTATTTCAAATTTTTGAAATTGATCTGTGAGTCTGTCATTTTGCGGCATAGCTAATAAATTAAAATAAATTTCTTAACTATGCTCAAATTTTGATTAAAAATTACGGGTTATGTAGGGATGACCTGGTAATATTTTGGTAAAAATTCAATATGGCAGAACAAAATGGCAACCTAGTGAAATTAAAAAAAAATGTTACTGAAAAACAAATTATCCAATTTACCTCAAATTTTGCACAAAAGTCAAATGTTACAGGAATCAACATGTAATATTTTGGTACGAATCCAAGACAGCAAAACAAAATGGCGGATTAATAAATTATTTAATAAAGCAATCTGAAAAGCTATTTGTTAGATTAATTTTAAATTTTGGGCATCCATTGATTGTGATATAGAGATAAATTTGTAAAATTGTGACAAAAATTCAAGACGGGGAAACAAATTTGCGGCGAAATGAAATGTTTAAAAAATCTTCTTATTTAACTAACTTTATGTCTTGCAGCAAAATTGAATGTGATGCAAAGATTAAATTTTTAAAATACAGTATAATAAATGACTATGTGCCAAACTAAATTAAGTTACACTTTACTGTTCCTAATAAAAGAAAAGTTTCATAACGGCGAAGTTCCGGGTAAAGGATATTTACCGATTTTTTACATATCTAATAATTACATTTTTTACAGCTCATTTCATCAAATTTTTAAACATTGTGTGAAATTTTAAATATTCTAATATTCAGTGTTTTAGTTTTCAGTAGTTTGTTGAAATCAATTTGTTTAATTTATTCGAACAAGGTAATAACTAATATTATTTCGAATAAAAATATATTCTCTATTATCTTTAAAAAGTGATACCGTTTGTATTTTCTTTATTTATATTAGTTTTTTTTTAAGTGTTCACGCCCACAAATTCACCATTTAAAGTAATTAATTTAAAACATTGTATATTTTACTACCAATTTCGTATTCGTATCATTACATAGATATACATACGTAACGATTTTAACGATAGTAATCAAAGTAACGAATACAATAAATGATTACTCGATACTCGAGTAATGATTAGTAACGAATATTCAAAAGTACCGAAAATCTGCATCTCTACTTGGAAGCCGCTAATTTCTTCAATGTGGTCCAAAAAATATATTTATTTTTTTCGGCTTTTACTTTTCGATGGACAATACTTTTAAAACATGTTTAAGCATTAAAGCCATTGAATGGCATTAGATGGGAGAGTAGGATATAAGCCTTAAAGCCTTTTGATATTTCACGTGAGAGATGTATACGACACTTTGTAAAGCATTTCTGAAAATCAAGAACTTGATAATTTAATAAGAGATATTATATTAAAGACACTATTATTGGAAAGTATATTTGCTGATGGTGATTCTGTTGACATAAATGGGGTAGAATTAACACAGGAAATGTCTGCCATATCTGCGCTTCTGAGCAAAGAAGAAAGCCAAACTAACTTTGTTAAATTTTGCCACTAACCATAATGTTGCTATAAGATTATTGCTAATTATACCAGCAACTTTTCACTTCCACGAAAAATCGTCATAATGGTTTGGCCACTTTGGCGACTGAGCAAAAAGTTTCCGATCAAATAGAATTAAAAGAGGTAATAAAAAAGTTTGGGGAACTAATAGTGAGAAAAAAGTGTTTCCTGTAAGTTTAGTATTAATTTCTATTACTTTTGTTTAGTTTTTACAGAATATAAGATTTTTGTTTGTGCAATACATTTTTCTGATATAATTAAAAATGTTTTAACTTTGTTCTACTTAACTGTTAATTTTAAGGTTCCTGATTTTCCACATATTATACGTTTTTGTTTCAATTTAAAACCAATGAGTAATATGTATTATAAATTTAAAAGGCGGCAAGAACGCTGCTTCTTACGAGCTCCTTTAACTCTGTCAAGCTGTTAAATTATTTAGAACTTTTGCATTTTCGATTAGTAGGAGAAATAAATAATAATTAAAAAAATATACCCATATAAAGAAAGCTCATTTAACAGCAGCTAGTCAAGTCGAATTTACAAATTTATAATGTTTTTTTTTTGGTAAATCTCAAGAGTCAAAGTATACAAAATAAGGTAAAATCCTCATCTCATCTCAATTATATAGAGAATACTCACACGGCACTCACGGCAGATAAAACAAACGGCAACTCAAGTTTGCGGGAACGTTACGCGCCGTCCTCGCCGCGCAACCCCCTTTTGGTTTAGAAGCGTGATACATCAAGTTTAGAAGCCTATAAACCGAGCAGTGACGGCGGTCGGTTCAGAATATTTCGTTCCGTCCAAAGGAAAATTTTCATAGGCGGAGAAGTGTGCGATTATAAAATTTTCTTGTGAACTATGGAAAAATCCAAGTCTGGATTGATCTGTGCGGCCAAAAAGATGTAAAAACAAAAGTTATTCTTCCAATAAAAATTTTTTTTAGATTCCCCATGCATGTATTAAGGCATGTTTTTTTCTAATTAAAGGTAACTTAAATAAGAGTTATTAAAACGTTAAATACAGAAGTTAAGTATTTGATACCTTTTTCATAAGCAGGTCATAGTAGGTGCATTTGAACTGTGAATTACAATAACGGCAGTATCTTTTATTGGTACGGGCAATATGAATGAGATATCAAATATTTTTTTAAAACTATTTACTTATCCTTTCATATTTATTTTTATACATAGGTAGGTACCTATCTACAGCCCATTGGGTGATATGAATAATAAGGCAAAAATTCTTTTACCATAGTACATATGCATATATTATTATTTGTTTAATTTGTGTGTCTAATTAACACGCTTTTATTAGCGTCACTTGTATTTATCTAACTAAATAACTAACTATGTATGTAAACAAATGTAGAAAGTCCATTTTCACTTATATGTAATTCGGCTGACAATACAATTTGGTACTCGATACCTCTGTGAAGTAAGCTCCTTGTTGCTGGCTACAAAGTAGCTGGCAACAAGGAGCTACAGTCGACCATATGAGTCGGGTCGGTGACACTCTTACAAGCTGACATTAATAATGCTTACACTGAAAAAAAAACTGGAAAATAATGTAATTTTCTATATTGATAATACAGAGGTTTAATTAAACTATTTTGTATTTATTATTTTATTTCTAAGTAGGTTCTACGGCTTTATTTGAGACTCATAATTTGCTTGTGGTTTTTTTATGGTTATTAAAGTAGAAAACCTACTGAAAAACTGTTTTGCAGACGATTTTAGTTTGGATCTCTAAAATTAAATAGACAGAGGCAGCACAGGACCAAATTTTATTTTAAAAAAGTTATTTTTTATAGTTGAATTAAGTTGAAACTTTTTTTTTAAGATAAAACACTATGCCTATATATAAGCAAACAGAGGGTATTTTTACAACAAGAGTGACAAACGACTGTGGTGGCACAAGATTTATTTAAGGTTCCTAATTTTGCTTGTGACTTATGGTTAAAAAGGTACGGTAGGTAGGTATATAAATTATTTTGTTCAAGATATTGGACATCTATTATTAGATAGACAGCGGCGGCACAGTTTCCTATGTTGTAAAAAAAGTAACTTCCAGAGTTATCTGTTCTATAGATGATCCAAATTGCTTAATTTTATACAAATAGATGGTATTTTTGCTTCAGGGGTGACAAACGACAGCGGCGGCACAAGTACAAATTTATCTATAAAAAAATTCTAAAATTGAGTTATAGTAGCTTTAAATTAGGTGAAATTTTTACTGCTTAATGAATACATAAACATATTGTATTTTTCTAGCGCAGGTGACAAACGACAGCGGCGACACAATCAGTGGAATTTTGATCATTTATTACTTACGATTAGAACAATAGATAGTCTTCTTGCATCAGGGATGACAGACAACAATATAGTGGTAGAATAACATCGAATTTTCTTTATAAAAAAATGTTGAAATTAAGCTAACTAACAAAGATATAGTTTCTCCAGCAGGGGTGACAAACGTCAGTGGCGTCACGACATCGAATTTTCTTTAAAAAAAAACATTAAAATTGTGTTAACTTCCTTATAGTAGCTTTAAATTATTTGAAATTTTAAGCACTTAATGGATATGCATAGACAAATATACAGTTTTTTTTCTTGTGGGGGTGACATATGTCAGCGGCAGCACGAGACCGAATTTTCTTAAAAAAATTGCTGAAATTGAGTTTACTTTCTTAAAGTAGTTTCTAAATGACTGCAATTTTGACCAACTATTACCTACAATTAGACAAATAGATGTTTTTTTTCCAGCAGAGGTGACATAGGACAGTGACGTCACGACGACAAAATGTTAAAATTCAGTTAAATTCCTTATAGTAGCTTGAAATTATCTGAAATTTTAACCACTTAATGGATACACAGACAAATATACAATTTTTTTGTAGTGGGGTGAGATACGTCAGCGGTGGAACGAGACTGAATTTTCTTCAAAAAAATTGCTACAATCGGGTTTACTTTTTTAAAGTAGTTTCTAAATGACTGCAATTTTGACCAACTATTGCCTACAATTAAACAAATAGATGGTTTTTTCCCAGCAGGGGTGACATACGACAGTGGCGTCACGACATCGAATTTTCTTTTAAAAAATGTTAAAATTCAGTTAACTTCCTTATAGTAGCTTGAAATTCTCTGAAATTTTAACCACTTAATGCATACACATAGATAAATATATAGTTTTTTGTAGTGGGGGTGACATACGTCAGCGGCGGCACGAGACTGAATTTTCTTCAAAAAAATTGCTACAATTGGGTTTTCTTTTTTAAAATAGTTTCTAAATGACTGCAGTTTTGACCAACTATTGCCTACAATTAGAAAAATAGATGGTTTTTTTTTCCAAGAGGGGTGACATACGACAGTGGCGTCAAAACATCGAATTTTCTTTTAAAAAAATGTTGAAATTCAGTTACCTTCCTTATAGTAGCTTGAAATTATCTAAAATGTTACCCACTTAACAGCTATACATAGACAAATTTACAGTTTTTTTGTAGTGGGGGTGGCATACGTCAGCGGTAGCACGACACTGAATTTTCTTAAAAAAATTGCTTGAATTCAGTTTACTTTCTTAGAGTAGTTTCTAAATGACTGCAATTTTTAACCAACTATTGCCTATGGTTGGACAAATAGATGGTTTTTTTTCCAGCAGGGGTGACATACGACAGTGGCGTCACGACATCGAATTTTCTTTTAAAAAATATTAAATTTCAGTTAACTTCCTTATAGTAGCTTGAAAATATCTGAAATTTTAACCACTTAATGGATATACGTAGATAAATATACAGTTAGTTTGTAGTGGGGGTGACATACGTCAGAGGCACGAGACTGAATTTTCTTCAAAAAAATTGCTAAAGTTGAGTTTACTTTCTTAAAGTAGTCTCTAAATGACTGCAATTTTGACCTACTATTGCCTCCAATTAGACAAATAGATGGGTTTTTTCCAGTAGGGGTGACATACGACAGTGGCCTCACGACATCGAATTTTCTTTAAAAAAAAAGTTAAAATTCAGGTAACTTCCTTATAGTAGCTTGAAATTATCTGAAATATTAACCACTTAGTGGATATATATAGACAAATTTACAGTTTTTTTGTAGCGGGGGTGAGACTAAATGTTCTTCAAAAAAATTGCTAAAATTGAGTTTAACTTTTTAAAGTAGTTTCTAAATGACTGCAATTTTGGCCAACTATTGCCTACAATTAGACAAATAGGTAGTTTTTTTTTTCAGCAGGGGTGACATACGACAGTGGCGTCACGACACTGAATTTTCTTCAAAAAAATTGCTAAAATTGAGTTTACTTTTCTAAAGTAGTTTCTAAACGACTGCAATTTTGACTTACTATTGCCTACAATTATACAAATAGATGGTTTTTTTTAGCAGGAGTTACATACGACAGTATGGCGACACAACATCGAATATTCTTTAAAAAAATGTTAAATTGGGTTAATATCCTTATAATTGCTTTAAATTAGTTGAAATTTTAAACACGTAATGAATGTATAAATTCAAATATACAATATTTTTATAGCAGCGGTGACAAACGATAGTGTAAATTAAGTTAACTATTTTATAGTAGCTTAATATTTTAACATAAAGTCTTATAGACAAGTACACTTTCTGGCGCATACGAAAATGTGAACTGCTTGGCAATATGAGGAAAAATATAATAAATCTAATTTTATTTTATACTGACAAACTCGCATGATGCCCCTAACCCTTTAACGTACCGTTAAGTTAGTGGTATATGTATTCCTGCTGCTTGTTTGACATTTTATATTACGCCATTACTAAAGGCCTAACAATCTTTTACAAATTTAAAAGCGGCCAGAAAACTCTATTCTGTCGGCCGATTAGAAAATGTAAACCCACATATCCAATGGTGAGCTTAAATGAACTAAACTAACTTGTTTCGGAATTTTTTACTTCGAATCAGCTGTTAGTTGACTTCTTGTTCTTCACGTGAATTTTCAATTCATTTAATGGTTTAATAGGTCGTCATAATTAGGGTTGCCTGTGTTTGTATTTCCTTATTGGAAAAAGAGATGTCTTTTTTTGGTAAATTGTATATTAAAGATCATGTCAGTTTTTTATGACATTAGCAAGTAAAATATGTATAAAATAGGCGCGGTACAGAACTTTGCATAATGTTTGTTTTGTTTATGTTTCTTCTGCTCATCTAAAAATGACACTGACGCATTTTGTTTTTCAATTGGATATATTTAACATTTTTAAAATAAATAGAAAGTACCCGGCCTTGGCATTTTTTTCCGCACTTTTAGCTTTGATTAAACATTATACTAACTTTAAAAATAATTGTACAGTTAATTCCTTTTCAAAAATTCAAATCTAATTCCAATCTATTGTTTTTTCTTTGAGAAATCTGTGACGAAATTGGGAGCAACTTTATTCGTTAGACTTTTCTAATATAGGAAAAAAACATCTATTTGTCTAACTGTAGGCAATAGTTGGTCAAAATTGCAGTGATTTAAAAATTACTTTAAGAAAGTGAACTCAATTTTAGCAATTTTGTTGAAGAAAATTCAGTATCGCGTATGTCACCCCCCCCCCTACAAAAAAACTGAATATTTGTCTATATATATCCATTAAGTGGCTAAAATTTCAGATAATTTCAAGCTACTATAAGGAAGTTAACTGAATTTTCATTTTTTTTTAAAGAAAATTCGATGTCGCGACGCCACTGTCGTATGTTCTTCTTGCTGGAAAAAAACCATCTATTTGTCTAATTGTAGGCCATGGTTAGTTAAAATTGCAGTCATTTAGAAGCTACTTTAAGAAAGTAAACTCAATTTTAGCAATTTTTTTGAAGAAAACTCAGTCTCGTGTCGCCACTGACGTATGTCACCCCCACTACAAAAAAACTGTAAATTTGTCTATGTATATACATTAAATGGTTAAAATTTCAGATAATTTCAAGCTACTGTAAGGAAGTTAACTGAATTTTAACATTTTTTTTAAAGAAAATTCGATGTTGCGACGCCACTGTCGTATGTCACCCCTGCTGAAAAAAACCATCTATTTGCCTAATTGTAGGCCATAGTTGGTTAAAATTGCAGTCATTTAGAAGCTACTTTAAGAAAGTAAACCCAATTTTCGCAATTTTTTTGAAGAAAATTCAGTCTCGTGTCGCCCCTGACGTATGTCAGCCACACTACTAAAAAACTGTAAATTTGTCTATGTATATCCATTAAATGGTTAAAATTTCAGATAATTTCAAGCTAGTGTAAGGAAGTTAACTGAATTTTAACATTTTTTAAAAAAATTCGATGTCGTCACCCTACTGTCTTAGGTCACCCCTGCTAGAAAAAAAACATCTATTTGTCTAATTGTAAGCTATATTTGGTTAAAATTGCAGTCATTTAGAAACTACTTTCAGAAAGTAAACTCAATTTTAGCAATTTTTTTAAAGAAAATTCAGTCTCGTGCCGCTGCTGACATGACGTATGTCTTCCCCACTACAAAAAAATTATAAATTTGTCTATGTATATTCATTAAGTGGTTAAAATTTCAGATAATTTCAAAATACTTTAAGGAAGTTAACTGAATTTTCACATTTTTTTTTTTTTAAATTCGATCTCGTGACGACACTGTCGTATGTCACCCCTGCTGGAAAAAAACCATCTGTTTGCCTAATTGTAGGCCATAGTTGGTTAAAATTGCAGTCATTTAGAAAGTACTTTAAGAAAGTAAATTCAATTTTAGGATTTTTTTGGAGAAAATTCAGTCTTGTGCCGCCCCTGACGTATGTCACTCCCACTACAAAAAAACTGTAAATTTGTCTATGTACATATATCCATTAAGTGGTTAAAATTTCAGATAATTTCAAGCTACTATAAGGAAGTTAACTGAATTTTAAGATTTTTTTAAAATGAAATTCGATGTCTTGACGCTACTGTCGTACGTCACCCCTGCTGGAAAAAAAAAGTCTATTTGTCTAATTGTAGGCAATAGTTGGTCAAAATTTCAGTCATTTAGGAACTACTTTAAGGAAGTAAACTCAATTTTAGCATTTTTTTTTCTGAAGAAAATTCACTCTCGTGCCGCCGCTGATGTATGTCACCCCCACTACAAAAAAACTGTAAATTTGTCTATATATATCCATTAAGTGGTTAAAATATTAGATAATTTCGAGCCCAAAAGGAAGTTAACATTTTAACTTTTTTTTAAATGAAAATTCGATGTCGTGATGCCACTGTCGTATGTCACCCCTGCTAGAAACAAACCATCTATTTGTCTAAATGTAGGCAATAGTTGGTCAAAATTGCGTTATTTTAAATATATATTTTCCCGTGTATGATCTATAAAGTATGTCATCAACTTAATTTGACTGGTCCACTGCAATTTTTTGTTGCCAGCTACTTGTAGCTAGCAACAAGGAGCTCACTTCACGGATATGTACTCGATGGGATCAAAGGGTACCGGTCGATTTTAACCCAATTCTAATTGTTATGTCGATTTGAAATTTTGCTATTCGGATGACAATATAAAAATTTAGTACCATCAGCTCGATGGTACCAAATGGTACCATCGTACCATTCCAGTACTCCACTTCTAATTGTCGCATCGAGTTAAAATTTTGCAAGTGTATGTAATTTGGATGAAAATATAATCATTTTCTACCATCGTGTTGATATGATCAGTTCGTTGGTATCAAATAGTATCTCTGGCACCAGTTAGTAAATACCTCGAGTTTGGCCTCATTTTGTTTGTTTTAGCGAGCCCAATATAGCTGATCTAATCAGTGCGATGTTTCTAAATAGTACCGATGGTATCCGCTAATATACCCTTCGAATTTGGGATTATTTGGTTGTTCTGACGAGTCCAATATATTACCAGTAATATGTTAAAGGTATTTTCAGACTAAAACGTTAAAAATAAATTATAGTTTAAAAAACTGGAAAACCCGCTTTTGCCAGTAAAGCACTAAAAAGTACAAAATAATGTAATTTACTTAGAATATTTTGTTACAGTACAGTATATGCATTCTACCCTAAGCAAATAGTTACTTATTAACACTTATATACTGTGTTTTTAAACATTTTTATTGGGCGCCATTTTGTTTCACCATGTTGGATTCGTACTAAACAGTTTTTTTTCGTATTTTAAAATAACTTAAGTTTTTACACTGATTTTTTTAAGAACGCCATTTTGTTCCATCGTGTTGAATTCGTACCACTTTATCCCTGTATCACATTGAAATTTTGGGCAAAAAATTTGAAGTCAATTGGCTAAGAATGTATATTTTAGATTGATTTTTTAAACATTTTATTTGGCCGGCTTTTTGTTTTGCCATCGTACCACAATTTTACCAGTCTTTATATCAAACTTAAGGCTGGCACAAAATTTGAAATATTGTTTTGCCATCTTGGATTCGTACGAAAATGTTACCATTTCATTTCTATGTAACACTTATTTTTGTGCAAAATTTGAGGTAAATTGGATAATTTGTTTTTTAATAATAATGTTTTTCACATTTCACTATGCCGCCATTTTGATTTGTCATATTGGATTTTTACAAAATTTTTAACAGGTTATTCCCTCCACGTAATTTTTGACAAAAATTTGTCAATCGGATAAGTAGTTTTTTAACAGAACGAATTGACAAAATATATTTTTTAGTATCTAAGGACGCTAAAACGAGAAGATATGTGAAACTTGGGAGGGTGATTTTTCACGACTTCAACAAATATTTTATTTAGCCCCCATTTTGTTCCGCTATCTTGAATTCGTACCACAATTTTACCAGTTCATGTATCACAATTAATTTCTTGCTCAAAGTTTGAAATCAATCTAATAAATAATTTTTTTCAGGCCGATTTTAATTTATTAAGACGCCATTTTATTACGCCATATGTGAGGTAAAGTAGACAAGTAGTTTTCTAATAATAATTACTTTAACATTGCACTAGGCTGCCATTTTGTTTCGACATATTGGATTTTTACCAAAATGTTACCAGGTTATCCTCATATGACCCTTAATTTTTGACCAAAATTTGAAGTCAATTGGGTAAATATTCTTTTATCTATACCGCAAAATGACAGGTACACAGACTGACAGACAGACAGACGAAATTGAAGAAATATATTTTTTCGTATCTAGGGATGCTAAAACGTGAATATATGTAAAATCTGGGAGGCAATTTTTTTTACGACTGGATATGTTTGGCCGCCATTTGGTGTGCCTTGAAAAATCTTGAATTCGTACTAAAATTTTACCAGTTTATCTATAAAATAAAATATTAACAGTCCGCCCCAGAGATCTAAACCGTAATGGCGGTATCAAGGTCAAATTTAGTTGACGACAATAATAGATTTTCTCGAGAGATATATTGCCGTTTATTTTATTTGCCGTCATACTGATTTGAGAATTCAGAGTAAAGGGAGGTGAAAAGGTAAAGTACACCACACAGATCTAAAACATCGACGAAAGGGGTAGGTATGTCAAAAGCAGGCCGTTTCCATGGATATACAGAGTTGTAGCCAACCGCGAATAATCATTGCACCGTTTCCATAGTTACTCAAATTCTTTTCACAGACTCAGATTTGTGTGCCAAACTTTAGATAACAGCTCCGGGATGTCGTACGCCTTACTGGCGCCACTAACACCCACATCGTAACAAGGATACTATGGTCCCTGTTTAACAGCTTACATTATTTACATACTTCTTTGATAATATTGGACATTAGGACATATTTTTTTAAATTATTTATTGCTATTTGAGTAGTGATAAAATTTAATTTAAAGCAAAACTGTTGAATTTCAAAACAGAGGGAATTTAAAATAAATAATAAAGGAAAGCATAAATTAAATCAGAAATGTAAAAAAAAACAGCTTGAATATTTATTACTACTTTTGTCATTTATTACTTTTTTGTGAAAGAAAAAGAAAACAATAAAGTGAAATTTATTTGTAAATAGTTTTTTACGTGATTTATATTCCGTAAATACATCATCTTGATTAAAAAATATCTTTACGTTTATTCCCGAAAGCAACGAAAATTTTGTACTTACCACAAATAATTATCACTCTGTAAGACTGTTTAACAATGCACAAAATAGAGATTAAAATAACTTAATGTTACTTTCAAAACATCAAGAATATTGTCCTTAAAATTGTGCAATAATTCTCAGTGGGCCATGTTTATAGGACTATAACGAATGTCGGAAATCTAAGGAAACTGGAATTCCGGGCTGGCGCATGCTTTCGGAAAAATCGATTTTCTCGATAATCTTAGCCAAACATTTGCAAGTCTATCACCGTAATGTTTAGTTAACAAATAAATGTTAATTTAAATATATATTTATTGTTAAATAATATAAATGCTTTTATGTTGAAATAGCATAGCGTAGAAAATCTCAAGTTCGTGTGACGAGATTAAGGGATTTATTTTCAAATGAAAATCGATCGAACTGATTTAAAAAACATAATATCAACAAAACAGGGTTATCACTGTCCGATGACCGTCTGACATCAATATTCAATTATATCAAAACGCTCTGAAGAATCTTCTGGCAAATTATGTGGGATCTCTGATTCAACGGAAGAAACATTGTATATGTATAATAATGCAATTTTGTGTGCCAATTATTTAGCCTCAGGATCTAGTATCGTTATTCTTATTTTATAATATCTTTATACTATTAGTTTTTTATTAATAAAGCTGGGAAATTTACCTATAAATCTTAAAACCTAGTCCACATATTTGACAGAGTTTAGTAAGGACCACAATAAATAATAAGTTCTTTCCTCTATATTTTTCCTCGCTGTGTAGGTGTCGATCCGGGTATATGTGGATTTAAAAATTACATTTCCGTTATTTTTTTAAATGTTGTAATACTGCTAGGCTACTGGCATAATTTTTAAATCCACAAATATTCAGATCGAGACATACACAGATAGGAAAAAACATGGAAAAAAGAACACTTACTGTATATTGTAGTGGTTACTGCACTCTGTCAAATATGTAAAGTAGGTTTTAAGATTTATAGGTATATTATACTTTTTTGTTAATAATAATACTTAGACCCAGAAGTATCACCTGTATAAAGTGCATATTGTACAAGAACTTCTTGAAGATGACTACGATAGGAGATTACAATGCTGTGAAGAAATGATGGGAAGATATGATGAAGATCACATATTTTTTCCAAATATTATCTTCTCCGAGGAGGCTACATTTTATTTAAGTGGAATGATCAATAGATAGAATTATCTATTCTGGTCTGATCAAAATCCACAGTGGATACGTGAGAGACATATACAACATCCCCAAAAAGTCAATGCGTGGGTTGGCATAATAAATAGCCGAATTTATGTGGACTCGTTTTACTGTAACGAAATGAGCAAACACCTAATTTGTTGTTAGGATCAGATTCAGTTTTAGAAGGCCTTCATTGAAAAGAAAAAACCGGTTTCGGTATATAGAGCACATGTTTTTAAAGTTCTTAATAGAAGTTATGGTAAACTTCCATTTCAGCATTTATACTTCTGACATTTTAACGTCCCTTAATAATTGTAAGATAATAGCACACGCAGATGACACCCAGACTTATTTTTCCTTTAGACCCGATGAGTTTGAAGTGGCTAATAATATAATAAATAATGATTTAAATGTAATTAATACTTTGTCTCAAGAACATAATCTAAACTTAAATTCAAAAAAATCTAATGTGATGATATTTTCTAACAGGGACAAATGCAACTTTTTAGCTTCAAACCTGAATATCTCCATCGACAATAATGTATTAAATTTTGTCGAAGAGGCTTGGAATGTGGGTATAATTTTCGACTCTAATTTGCGTTTCAGCAGTCACTTGCAGGAACTTAGACGAAAGGCGTGTTTTAAATTAAAAATATTATTTGCCAATCGTCATATTCTTAATTTTCATCTAAGAAAATTGCTCACAGAATCCCTAGTTCTTTCACAATTTAAATATGGTAATTTTATTTATTTTCCATGTCTGAATTCTTTGGACAAAAATAAAATACAGGTCATACAAAATTCATGTGGTCGTTTAATTTTTGATATGTCTAGAAGGGAACATATTTCTCATAAAATAAATGAATTAAACTGGTTACGTATGGAAAATCGATGGATACGTCATCTGGGAAATTTTGTTTTTAAACTTATTAATGATCCCAAATCTAGTTGTTCTTTGAATAACATATTTCAAACTCGTGAATCACAGCATTCAGTTAATGTAAGATTCAAGGATAAATACACAATGCCTCATTTTCGAACAACGTTGTTTAAAAGATATTTTTCATACATTTCAATTTCCCTTTTGAATTTATTGCCTAGAGAATTCAGACTTCTCAATTTTAATAAGTTTAAATTTAAATTGAAACGCTTTATTTTAGATAGGCAAAAGGCTTGCAGGACTTTTCTGTCATAGCTTAAGCTCATTTTAATCTGTGGGCATGGATCTTCCCAAAGAAACACCTTAGCTATTTTATATTCCTTCCGTACTTCTTTAATTTTAATTTCGTCGCCCTCGCACACTTTGTAACCTTGAATATTATTATTCACACATATTTTTGTGATCTAAGAATTTAACAAAAAATTTGTGTCTCACTCTGTTTTCCCATGTTAACAAATAAACCGCCATTTTTTGTCAACTTTAACTAATTATGTATTTTATTTTCCTACGCATTCCATAGCACAGGATAGCCTCTCTGCTGGTTAAGTAGAGTAGCATTTATTTGCTAGACTTCGCCAACGCAGGGATGATTCCTGGCAGGTTTAATGTAATGTTCTTGTTTGTTTTTATATGTTTATTAAAGGCCTTATTTATTTATGATCTTGTTCCCGAGTTAGCATTTTTCTAAGTATTGAATAATGAGAATCCTTGTATAATATCTTTGCTTAGGAATTTTATATTGCTTTACTTTATTATATAAATGTGAGGAATACTACTTGTTTTGGGTAGTAGTAGTAGAAGGAAGTAGTCCTAAGTTAGAATTAAATATTTGCAAAAAATCCGACATAATTGATATCTTGAAAAAACAGAAATATCTAATATCGCGAGAAATTATTTTTTCGTTATTTTTAAGGATGGTTTTGGCATTAAAAACGTTATATATTAACCAACATAGTGAAAAACAAATTTATTAAAAATGCTTCAAATCGATATCTCATTTAATTACGGTGATGGCCCACTTTAAATGTTGCCAAAATACATCTACGCAAACTGTTTCAAGTGGCCAGCAGTATAAATAAGAAACACTGCATAATTTGTATATATCTGTTTATTTAACAAAATTAAAAATAAAAAGACGAATAAATTAAAAGTAAGCGTCAAAAATATATATAAATAGTAAAAATAAAAAGTTTTCAGAAAAATAAAACGGACTTCAAAAAGCACTGAAAAGTAAGAAATTACATTTTAAACGATCTTAAAAATTTAAATTATGATGTCGGATTAAAACTAATAGATATTTTTTGAGGTTTTAGACCATGTGCTAAAAAATATAAATCCAAATGGAGAAACTAATTTTAAAAACATGGCTTTCTTTAGTAGCTAGTAATTAAATGGTTTGAAACCGACTTCATAAATTAAATTTTTATGATTGTTTATAATGTATTTTTTCTTTCTAGTGTCGGTATTGTCTTTATTATGTATATTTAAGTTTAATAAACTGGTATCTTCTTTAATTCAGAAAGCAGGGAGTTCTTTTCTTTATACCTCTTTAAACTCCGACATTAAGAACCACCCCCAATATTTTGAATACATTCTAAAATTCCTAGGCAGTTTCAGGTACATACAAAGCTTATTGGCCAAGATTTTGGTTTCTGCTGGGGCTCAAAATTCGATGATAAGCATCAACTTTGTCCGCTTGTCCAACAGATTGGATCGAGCCCATTGGTTTGCAACGTGATTGTGGTAGAGAAAGAGTTATTCCAGTAAATGCCGCTATTGTCAATTTCCATCACAATTTCGATATTACCTGGGACATACGGTAATACAGGAGTTTCACCTATAATGTGATGGTGTCTAAGATGGTAATAGAGTACCCGGAGACTAGCAATATACCTATATAGATTTATAAGTGATCCGGGTATTGGTGACATACTGCATTTAATATCAGGGACGTCTAAGAGCTAGCTTTGACATACTAAGGAATTAATAACCTCGTCCTGGGAGGCTCATTTAAAATCAACGGTTGTTCTGCCCTCTTAATGTGATCTTTCGCAACTCATCTTAATTTCATGATCCCTAGCTAATTGAAAGGTTCAGTTGCAATATTGGCAACTGAATAGGCAAAGCTCAATAATGTCCTATTGTGCCAGTGCTTTAACCTGAGAAATCTCCTTCCTCCATGATAACGCATACATGGATGTATGCTTCTGTTCAACTGCATTATTTTACGTGTATCTACGTTTAGTTCCCGTAACTCGTCCTGTCCCCAGCTCAGAATGCCGAAGGAATAGAGATGTACGGGAATGGCAAGCATATTTGAGGCAGCTATAATTATTCACACCGGAAAGCTATGAGCTTCCTATTTTTCAAAGGTGCCGCCTGTAGTTCGAACGAAAAGTAGATTTGATCTTTTTTGTATCAATCATGCGGTTTTGGTTTAAACCCAGGTAGGTGTAAATGTCCAACTCTAATTGCCTTTAAATGCTCATTCTTTGGTTGGTTTATATATCTCCCCTTAAAAATCTTAAGCACAGTTCTTTTGTCTTTTTCAAATTCCATCCAGAGTGATTTATAATTGCTGAGAAAAAATGGCCTTGTCGATTTTTCTGGCAAAAGTTAAAGATGTGTGCAAGTAATGGGAGGACAGCGCGCCGCCCAGACCGGTCAAACAGCATGTGTAATTTTCATATTTTTACGTGAAAATTATCACGAAACACTATAGCACAAGAGAAACTTGTGCATTTTCTGCAGGATAAAAATTGGACGTTTTCATATAACTATTTATTAGAGGCTGTTTTTTTCACTTATACCACAAGTATGAAAAAAAATAGAGGTATTTATGTTTTTCTCATACTGTTTATAATAAAATATATTAACAAACCTTTTTCTTAATTAATCCCCCCCCAGAAAGGTTTCCTAAAATTACCCTTGAGGCCAATGTGGGGTTAATTGGTGCTGCGTCCAAATATGGTCAAATACTAGGTTTTGTGCGTTTTTAGGATGTTTCAACATTATTTTTGAAAAATATTTACTTTTTTAAAAAGAGAATTTTCCCTGTATATATTCTGGTACGGCCCAGCCAACCCTGCCGCCCCTGACGAGGCGTCATTGCTACAGTGCTTTCTAAAAATATGGCATAGCTGTCAGTACTTCAAGTAAAATACTTGGACAAAATAATTCAAATACTTTTTGGTATTTGAAAAACTGTACTTATTACACCATAAAGAGTATTTAGTATTTGGAACTTGATTTCCCAAAAAAGTATTGGAAGTATATATTAATTTTACTTTAAATACAAAAGTAATTGAAGTACTACTAAAAGTACTAACAACTATAACGAAAAAGTATTTCATATCTTCCAATAGTATTTCAAATACTATATGTTTAACTCAAGTACTTTGTTTGCGCATTTAAATTTGAGCCCAAGAAATAAAACGATCCGTTTGAATTTGCCACTGCTGCTCGCTTATTGGCGCAAAAACTATGAGCCCTCTTTACTGCTTAGGAATATCAGTCGTTCTGCTATGAACCGACATGTTTCTTAAGGCAGTCAACATCGAAACGAGAGACGGCTCGTCGTAAAATATAACTTGTGGTTTGTGACTCGAGAACGTTATAAATTAGACGTAGATAGATAAGTTTCCAGGATTACTTTTATAGTGTCATCTCACATTTTGCACTATCCGTTTTGTAAGTAATGAGTATATGTAGTTAATTATAAACTAGGATAGTTAAAGGGGTGTTGTTAGTTAGGTTTATAAAAAAAAATCAAAATGGATGAAGGATTACGCAATTACGTCCAAAATAAAAAAAAATATTCAGTTCAATTCGTTGTTATCGACATTTTGGCATGATAGATAGAGAGTATGGAGGGGTGACTTGCACCAACCTATTACTTAGGCCTCTCAGGTGGGCCCATTGTAACCTCCTTCGGATTTTACTCGTCGAGACAGCCAACAGCATTGATGTAATTCGGCACCGTAGCGGCCGAGCATCCTCCAATTGTGGCCATTTCTGGCCATCTTTCCCCCATAATGGATTCTCTGGTATTTACAAGAGCTGGGCAGTAACAAAGCACATGTTCAGCAGTCTCGTCGTCCTCGTTGCAACCCCTACAACTTGCATCCGGGAGGCCGCCGAAGGTGTGAAGGTGTTTGTTTAGCTTAGAGTGTCCCGTTAGCATTCCTACAAGTTTTCTAAGATTTCCTCGGGAGCCCTGTCTCTATTTTAGAATCTCTGTTGACTGTTCGTTTATCTTTAGATTGATGGCCTTAGAGGATAGCGGCGTAAATGGTTTAGGGCCGCATGGCATCATTTCCTTCGATTCCATTATGTCCCTTAATCCAAGACACTGGGACCGTATTCCTCTGGGGGAACCGTCTCCAGCATCTGGTGACACTCAAGAATCAATTTTTATGTTATTTAGTTCTTTTTTAGGATTTGCAAGACTTGTTTCCTGTCTGTGAGAATAATAACTTTTTTACCTGTTATTTTTTCTTTTTCTATTTGTACGGCACCTTGCAGAATTCCATGCAGTTCTGCCTGGAAGATAGTCACCCCTTTGCCTAGGACCATACTTATTTCCAGGTCGAGTTCTGGTACATACACTCCCAAGCCGGCCCCAGATTGATTCTGCGAGCTGTCAGTGTAGATGTGTATGTCGGCCGGTTTTCCTGGTTCTGTTGAGCCGCTGATGTCGATTTCAAAGTTTTTATTGAAAATGAAGTGGGGGATCAGGGCATGCGTTCGGTGTTGTACAAGAGGTTGTCGTGCGACAGCTTCCAGGAACACTCGGGCATGTACCGAACCCCAGTTTTTCCCCCACCACAGGTCAACGGCATGCAGCCTGACTACCGTTCTCTCTGCCTCGTCTTTTAGAAATACATCAAGAGGCGGCAAGCACAGCAGCACCTGCATTGCCATCGTAGGTATGGATATCATCAGGCATGCTTATCTTTGTAGCTGTTGCATTTTATTCTGTGCTACAACTTGCTTGGCTTTGGTCCACCACACAATGGTGGTGGGCTTCGTAAGTGAACATAGGTCGAATAACGACCGTATAGAACCAAAGGGCAATCTTGGGCGACAGACCCCAGACTTTGCCGATAACTCCTCTGCATTGCCAGAAAGCTCTGGTGACCTTCTTTGATTTTTTACTTAAGTGTTTATTCCAATTTAGGGTGGTATCCCGGATGACTCCCAGATACTTGGCCTCTTTAGACAGACTGAGCTGCGTATTGAACAGAAAAGGTGGTCTTATGTTGACCAGCTTTCTTTTTCTAGTGAAGAGCACCAGCTCGGTTTTTGTAGGGTTCACAGAAAGTATCTGTGCACCATTTTTCTACGAGTCTTAACGCAGCCTGCATGGTTTCACAGAGAACGTTTTCAAATTTTCCCTATATAGAATAGTGATGTCGTCTGCATAACCGGTTGTGTAGAATCCGCGTTCATTAAGATTCTTAATGAGGTTCATGTTCCAGAAAAGCGGAGATAGCACGCCACCCTGAGGGCAGCCTCTGCTCACAAGCGCTCTCATCGTGATGTCTCCCGTTTTTAGTTCGACTGTTCTGTTCTTCAGCATACAGCCAATCTAGCCAATAATGGTTGGGTGTATGCTGTACCTGGTCAGAGCCAGTTCTACACTTCTGAAGGTCGCTTTGTCGAACGCGCCTTCTATATCTAGAAAAACTCCTAGAGCCGACTGCCTATAGAAAAGCGACTTGTCTATTCTCTCAACCACACAGCGCAGAGCGGTTTCTAATCTGTCTATCACAGAGCCTTTCCAGAGTCTTCATAAGAAATTAAGTTAGGCTGATGGGTCTGTAAGATTTTGGGTGGGAATAGTCGTCGTCTTTTCCAGGCTTTGGGATAAAGACGATCCTCATCTTTCTCCATTTCATAAGTATATAGCTTAAGGCTAAACATGTCTTAAATATAGATTCTAGGTGTCTGATGACAACCTCCAGACCCCACTGAAGCATAGCCGGGAAAACGCCGTCAGTTTCCGCGGACTTAAATGGTTTGTATTTAATAACATCTCAGTTTGCTCCTATAGCCACTGGATGATCATCAGGCCACAGAGGGCCTTCGGTGATGCCGATAACTTTGCATTCAGGAAAGTGCGTTTTCTTTCTTAGACTTTCCGGCTGCATACCAGGATCTTTAGAGAGGACCTTCTTAAGCCTCGAGGCCGACGACGTGTTGGAGACCTCGTTGCAGAAGTTCCTCCAGACTGTTCTTCTTTTAGCCCCTAGCCTAGACAGTTTGGCAAGATGCACTATTTAATCTAACATCTATCAAGAAATTCGCAAATATCTCCTAAACCATTTTAGGCGCTTCGAAAATCGGTAAAAATCGATAAGGAGAATACATTATACGGACTCTATGCAAATTTTGTAAGTTCTAACATATATTTTATTCAGAATTGTGTTAATCAAATGAACGTAACTATAATTAAAAAAATAGATTAGTGGTGCGAACGTGATATCGGAGGAGATGCTTTCCTTGCTATACGTGGGATTCAAAAGTAGGTTTATTTTTTCCTATGTTAATATACTAGCCCTATGTAAACGGGCTTTTTATTTTTTTTTATAATTCATACTTGGTATACGTTTAAAAAAAAATAACACAAATTGTCAATTTTTTATAGTGTAGTTTGCAGATATACACTGTATGTCTTTAAAGGTAAGGTAAAAGTTTCAAATCTAGTATATTTATAATTAGCTCTTTTTTACCCTTTCATATTTTTTTTAATTATACTCTAATAAACTTGATTTTGTGATTTTTAATAATTCAGTTAATAACATTTATTTTGAGCAAATTTCAATTTTTATTATTTTTATACATCTCATGTAGATTTTCGAACTCTACCAAAAACAAGACGAAGAACGGCTATTGGTTATATTTACATTTTGCTTTGTTAGTGGCACCGATTGGTTATACGCCGAATATACGTTTCAACAAATGGAAAATAAATGATCCCCTAAATAGATCACAGCATTACCTCTTTCAGTAGAGGTGGGATCCATCGAAAAATATGATTTTTTTTTTCAAAACCGAAAAACGCAGAACTTTCCTCAACTGAAAAAGTGCTATGTGCTAAAGTGATTGTTACCCGCGACAAGATAGACCTCTTATAAGCAAGAATCACAAACCATTTGAAGCGTTTATACATCCACCTGGCAGTTTGCTGGCTGGTTCTGATTGGTTTGAAATCTATCATTCACAAATTTAAAATGTATTTGTCATATTTTCCTAAATATGTTGGTACTTGAAATACTTTTTAGTACTTCAATTACAATGTTTACTTCAAATACCTGTAAAAGTATTTGAATTACATACGAAGTACCTGAATTGCTTTACTTGACAAAAATCAAGTATAATTACTAGTTACTTGATTCTTGAAATACTTTTAAAACTTGGAATTACTTATTACTTGGTTCTTTTTGTTGATTTCGAAAGTATTTGGTACTTCTACGTCAATACTTTTTGTCAGTACTTGTGACAGCTCTGTTAGAAATGAATTTATACCAAAATTACAATGTTATGATGTATTTTCCTTGTATGGATTATGTGGCGGAACATTATAGAATCGGCTCTAAACGATTAGTCTTCAGGTCTATAATTTTAGAAAAATTAGAACCCTATTTGAAACATTGTGTTGGATCGTCAAATCCACCACAAATGTACGGGTTACAGTGCTCGTTTAATTGTGCACGCGTGAAAGAAATTTTATTAATAGTAATTGATAAAACATATTTTCAGAGTTTCCAAAGAAATGTGTGGTATGTGTAGGAAATTTTGTGAAATAAATTATACTTAAAATTTATTTAATATTTGCTACGTAATTATGGCTCCAAAAACGTAATGGAAAGATCATCCTATTGATCGAAGACGACATCAACTTATTCTTTTAATGGAAAATGTTAAGATTAAGATCAACGATTTATTATTTGTTTTCTACAACCGAATTTTCAAGCAAATACAGTAATAAATGGTTTTCCAAAAAAATAAATACAAAATGTTTTTAACTTGGGGCATCCTGTATAATCATTTCTTTACATAGTAGTAGTAGTAGTAGTAGTAATAATGGATTATTGGCATCAAAGTGTTATACAGTTCACTAGGCACAGTATGCAGTGTGCACTGGCCTAGGAGCCCTTTCGATTTATGGGACCTTTAATCAGGGCGGACCACAGCACAGGAACAGGATTTACTTTGCTTTGAAAGTTAGGAACATTATATATGTTATTA